>CM071929.1:47440889-47699606 GCA_016081115.2 Rehmannia glutinosa
GTTGTACTTCGTTTGATTTACGTATTGCTGGAATGTCGTCAAATGCCTGATTAGCTGTGGAGGAAGCAATACAAAATCTAAATTAAACCATAGAAAAATGGAATGTATTTGGACCGATGCACGAACTCAAACAATGTAAAAAACCACATTTGGATACAAATGTTGGTGTTTATTTAGAAGAAAGTAGTAACGGAAATGCATTGAGATATAAAGCCCATTTGGTGGCTCAAGTTATCTGAGACCTGGATGAATTATGATGAAACATGTTCTGTGATGGATACAATCACGTTTCATTTTTCGATCGATGGTTGTCCATTTAGAATTTTTTACGCGTCTAATGGACGAAGACGACATATCTATATGGGTCATTAGATTACGATATTTTATATGAAAATTCCGATGGATATAAAATGCCAAAATCTGACACTTCCCATGAACTATACTCGATCAAATTACAAAGATCGTTGTATGGATTAAGCGATTGGTCGCGTGTGGTATCAAAGATTTAATGAATACCTTTCAAAGGGTTATAAAAATAATACCATTTGCCCACGTGTTTTTATTAAAAGCCGTGACACCGGATTTGCTATCATTACGTAAAGATATGTCGATGACATGAATTTGATTTGCACCTAAAGCATTATCCAATGTCATTGAATATCTAAAGAAAGAGTTCGAGACCAAACTTTGTCTTGGTCTTGAAGTTGGACCATAAAAGATAACGGATACTTGTCCATCAATCACATACACTAAACGGATACTCAAACGATTAATGCTGACATGCTCATCCTCGAAAGTACCCCTTTATGGTTGTGACGCAGTTTGATCCTCAGAAAGATCCATTCCACCAAAGGAATGCTGAATGAAGAGATTTTAGGTCTTGAAGTGCCTTACCTTAACGCATATTGAAAGATTAATGATCTAAGCACAATGTACTCGACCTGTATTTCCTTTGCAGCGAATCTACTTGACGACATCACGGAGTTTGAGCCAACTCGAAGACGCCTGGAATGGTATTAAACACATCTTTTGATATCTCAGCTGTATTATAGATTGGGGGTTATTCTACTCTAGCGAATCCAATTAACTCGGGGTTAGTTGGTTATCTTTGATCGGATATATCCTGATCCGCGACAAAGCCCGATCACAAACAGTTACTTATTTTGCTATAACGTACAAAATATCATGGCGACCTACCAAACAAACATTAGTCGCTCATTTTTCCAATCACTCAAATCATCGCTATTCATAAAAAAGTGTGTTTGGTTAAGACGTTTATAATCATATAATAAATGCTTTATTCGGGCCAAATTATACAAACACTACTATTATTTATGAGTGATAATGCAAACATGCATAGAAGTGAGGGTGGTTACATAAAAGGGGGATAGGACCAATCATATTTCACCAAAGTTTTTCCACACACATGAACTTTTAAAAAATGGAGAGGTAGATAAGAGATTAATCCGCCACATCTTGGCGATTTATTTACAAAATCCTTACCAACGTCTACATTTGAGAAGTTGGCTGGCTTGGCATTGAGTAAGAAGTCCATACGAAGCCAGCATATTTGTGGATCAATTACGCAGCCTAATATTCTTAATTTCGGTGGGAATGAATATATCAGGCAATGTACTCTTTTTCCTTCACTGGTTTTATCCTTAATCGGGTTTTTCCAAACAAGGTTTTAACGAGGCGACTTATGACAAGATCTCGTTTGAGAATGTCTTTTTCTTTTTCCGTCCATAAAAGCTTCCTTTCTGTGGGTTTTACATTGGCAGGCTTTTAACGGCGATACGCATCCAACATACAATAAATCTATACATCCAGGGGAGTATTATAATATGCCCCATGAGCCACATGAGGTGGACTTAAATATTCACATATTGGCTCATGAGGGTAATGAGTGGACTTAAAGATTAAAAGACAAACGCACAAAGTACAGTGGCGAGATCATACGTATGTATTATCATGTATAAATATATGGAAATGAAATGAGATGAAATACACAACTTTCATTTGCAAGAACACAAATTTCTTGTTTTCTTACTTTTGCATAATATCATATAATTATATATAAGTATACATATTATAAAATATTAGATACAAAATAAGTGCGGAAAACTTATATAACAAAATTTGGGTTTGGCCCATAGTACGATTAGGCCAATATCTGGCCACTCGGCACAGTACAACTAGGCCCAATAAGAAGCAGAGTGAGACGCCGATACGCATTCACGGCTTACTTTAGGGTTTAAAGTTCAAAACCTCTCAATTTTGACCTAGTTCTTGCTCCCTCTCTCCCTGTCCTTCCTCTCTCCTCGCTGAAGGTTCTTGTCAAAACATGCCGAAATCAAAGCGCAACCGTCCAGGTCTACCTCTCTTTCTCTATTTTTGTTTTTCTCTATACTTTAATTGAGTGGAAATGTTGATGTACCTTTTATTGAATTATGATTTCTTTTATGACTGGTGGACTATCATGCAGTGACTCTATCGAAGACAAAGAAGAAGAGGGTGGGAGCATAAAGAAAATGTAGTGAACTCGATACGAGATGCTGTGGAGAAGTACGATTCAGCCTACGTTTTCACTTTTTTTTGAGAACATGAGGAATCTCAAGTTCAAGGAGTTCAGAGACCGGCTAAAGTCTTCAAGCAGGTGGGAAAGATAATTATGCCTTGAGTTTTCGGTTTTAAATCAGAATTGTTGCCGAGTTTTTTTTTTTTCTTTTTTATATAATATAATTTTAATTAAGGTTCATGCAAATCAGTGAATTCTACTTCAATTTCATGATTTTTTCACCATTAGCTTTTGCTGTCCAGGCAACAATGTTAACAAATTTGTGGCAGAAGGTTTTGTAAATTTGGACACGAGGTGTTTAACATATTTTTGGAAAAAGCTTGTAATGTTGCTCATTTGTAGGCTAGCTTACCTAGAACTTTGTCAGTTGACTAGACAATCACGATTGAGATTTAAACAGGTGGGCTTTTCTTTTGACCTCATTTCTGAAATTGTGACATGTCACGTATATACAGAGAACTATAGTGAGTAGCTTTCACCGAAGAGTGTAGCACAGTAAATGCACTTTATATGGATAAAGTTATGTTCTTTTGGGTCCTTTGATATCTTATAAAGGGTCTGCCTCTGAAAATTCCATGAAATCAGTATGGAATAGCATCATTTATAACTTTGGAATTTAGTTTCTCAAAAAGGATTTTAGTTAACCATAACGTATAAACAAACTGATTTATTTTGTGCTTTTGTTGTCCTAGGTTTTTTCTGGGGTCAAACAAAGTTATGCAGGTTGCCTTGGGTAGGTCTGTTGCTGATGAGATCAGATCGGGTCTTCACAAGATTTCAAAGGTAGGATGGGCTTATCAGCTTATCAACGTGTTAAATTTGTATTCCTCATACTCTTCATTTGTTTTTTAGTATATGTGCATTTCTTCTATACATATTTATTGATGAAACTTCAGGATGATCTCACACATTTTGCTGCTTGTTCTTTTGGCTCGAATTTTTTCCATTCAGCTTCTACGTGGAGATTCGGGACTTTGTTTCACTAGTTTGCCAAAAGAAGACATCCAAAGGTATGTCCTTGAATTGTTATTCATGATGCATGCTGACTGGAAAAGTTTTAGACGTTCCACTCGCACTTTTTGATATTCTGGAGACATTCAGAAGATGATAATCCTTTTCTAATTACAAGATTCAAAATGAGCATTAAGAAGCTTCAAAAGGAGTTGAAATTTGGGAAACCAATTTGGTAATGTTTACATAATCCATGATTAATCTAATATTTTCCTTCCAGATTTCTAATTTATTAGGGGTAAGGATAAAGCAGAAAATAGTATAAGCATTGTACTGTAGTAAAACTTGTTTTAGAATGTTCATCCGGTTGTCCTATGCTGTCTAAAGGAAAATGGCTGAAGAAGTTGTTGCTCTGTTTTCACAGTAGTGTGGCAGTGACCGAAACTGCCTGAACAACAATAAAACTGACCAATATACTTGATGATTCTCTTCAAATTATTATTTGTAATCATAGGCTCTTTGCTCCGCGCATATTATCATAGGTAAGATGGCAGTTCATGTTGGGTAGCAGATTATATTGGTCTCTCTAGTGGTAAGCTAACGCGCCTAACCTCTTTTGGATTTTGTCAGGTTATTTAATGAATATGAAGATTATGACTTTGCTAGGACGGAAGTACTGCAACAGAAACGGTACTTGAAAAAACCCGCACTATTATTTTTGGCACAAGATGGCATTTAAATTGTTGTTTTATGTTACAATTTTATGGAAGTGGGAAGTAAAGCCTAATGTCTTGATTGGAGAACTTAGATATTTTGTATATTTGTGTGTGTATTTGAACCCCTGCTTTAGACGTACTTTCGGATGATGATTTAAATCTTATAGAGAGACTCATTGTTGACTTCTTGTGCTTATTGAAACAACTCAACTAACTTGCACAATCAAAAAAATCAGGAGAAAGAAACAGAAAGGGGGTTAATGATTTGAAACCCTACCCTAGGCAGTTTTGTCATACCTAGAACATCAATCTTACATACAGTTTTGTAGGTATTCCCAGATGTTTCTCATGTTTGGTTTATGTTTTAGGTGGAACTTAAAGAAGGTCCTCTAGATCAATTCACCCATGAGATGGAGCCCTTCTTGCGTAAGCAGGGAATGCCTGTCCGGTTAAACAAAGGTGTGCCCTGTCTTTATTTATGTGTTGGTATTTGCAATTAGTGTTTGTGCATGGTTTGCCATATGCGTTTGCTCATCTAAATTTATGCGCGCAGGTGTGGTGGAGCTTGTATCGGACTTTTTGTATGTGAAGAAGGAAAACCGATATCACCTGAGTCATCTCGCATACTGGTTTGTCTAAAACTTATATGCATAGTCATAAGTCTCATTTCGCCATAAGTTGTGATATGCATATTTGTGCAGTTTCCATTTTGTGTACGGTTTCATGTCTAGAATCTGTGAGTGCTTACTATGTCGAGCCCATAAAATCCATCTGTTTTCATATGAAATTGTTTATAGAAGTGCTTTCTAATCTAATTTGTGAAATAATCATCTGCTGTTGGTTTCTGATTTCGATTATATAATTCCATGTTGTGTGGCTGGGTAGTGTTATTGTTTTGTATCTCCATCTTTTTAAAGTTTATTTATTTATTTTATGGACCTTCTCACTTGTTCCACAGCGTCTCTTGGGTATTAAGATGGCTACCTTCAAACTCCACTTAATATGTCGATGGAGCTCGAGAGGACTTTGAAGTTTACCGAGAAGGGTTGGAAGATTCAGATATTGAATCCTCATAGGCTTTTCCTTTACCGTAAAGTCTTGCCTGGGATAGAACACTGGTCAAACTAAGTGAACACACCACAGGGTTCCAGCTATTTGAAGTCGTGCATCTTGGGCATCCTAAGGGTATGTTTGTTTTACATCCTCAATCACCCATTTCTCCCAATCACTTGCCCCAATCACCAACCAAACATACATTTACGTTTCTCCGATGCATTTCTCTACTAATACACCCATTTCCCAATACATCACATCAAACCCTCTTTCCCCAATCACTTCCCAGAAACTCCCCCAATCACTCTCAATCACTAAACAAACATACCCTAAAATTTTGGCATTACTCAGACTTGTAGAAGGAGAGATTTATTATCATAATATATTCTGTAAAATGGTTAAGAAATATGTCGTACTGTTTAGGGGCTTAAAAGTATTCAGCCCCAATTAGAAAATCCGTTTTTGTTATGAGTGTATCATGATATTGAACATTTATTGCTATCCATTATTGTTTTGAAGCTTAGGGATAGATTTCAAGCACAAAAATTACAGGAAAAAGGCCTTAATATAAAGATTGGTTTTTTCTGGGTCTTTATGGTTGAAGTAGAACCCTACTAGTATCTGTGGATTTTTTTTTCCATATCTACTTTTCCTCACTGGAGAGCATAACAAGTTCTGAAGCTAGTGATTGGTTTATCGAAATTCAATCTCAGTTTTCAGAAATAACTCCTTTTTCACGAGCAAATTCCTTTTTGTCGCGTATCTTCGAGTAAACAAAATGCTTCTAACAAGCAACAGCCCACTTTCGCGTGCCTATATGTTTGTTTATGTTCTTTCTTTGATTGATAATTATGCAACGGCTAAAATTGTTGTTGCATCGTTTTACACGCTCAGATATTTCACGCATCTTTTCTTTTCTTTTATAATCGAGGTTTCCATATTCTCACACGACTAGTTATTCACTCATTAGGAAACAAACCTGACCCTCAAGAATTGTCCCATGTAAACCGTTTGACTAGTCCTCGGAAACACTCCCCCCCTTAGAATTGTCCCATGTAAATTGTGGGGCTCCCAAGTCCCTAATATTCTCACCTCGCACTCCTTGTATCCAAAACTTGAGTTCCACCTCCTACACTACCGTTTCAAACTCTTAATATTAATTGTTCCACCATTATGCCGGGGCTTGACCTCGACCTCTTCAAAGAGAAGCCAAGAGTTGCATGTTAGTCAAGGATCATTGGATAAAAACGCATAATCTTTGTACGCCTATTGGGGCCATTTTGCTATCCCCGCATCCGTTGACCAACCCTCCCCTATTTTTTGGCTCCGAGTTGATTGTTTGATACTCCTTTATAAATGAATTTTCATTTTTATTTGTTTAAAAATTCAAAATTTGAAACATGAGAAGGAAAGAACGACTTGAAGTCTTGAACTAGGTGGAGTAAAAACACACTACATAAATCGAGAGTGGGAAAGAAAGAATCTACTACAAAATGCAAAGAGCCTCCTTAAAAGAAAAAAACTAATCTATCCATGCAATGTTTACATTCCACAAAGAAACAAGAATTTCACAAGCTCATTGCCCTACCGTTGCATCAGGAAAGAGATGATGTTAGTTTAGCTTTCTTATCTTCCAAAAGCTTCAACTCATTGCGCCACCCTTCCAATTTGGCCGCCTTCTCCATTTGTTCCGGCTTCAAGTCTTTTCTACAGTTTTCTGCTGCTGTGCTTCAGTAAGCCGAATCTACAAAGAAGGCCAGAAAAAGTATATCAACTATTGTGTTTCGCATGCCACTTGGAAGATAACATCTAAGAGTAGCAATCTCGTTCCTAACAGAAATGAGTAAAATTTAGTATATTATATAGCATTTCATGCAAACAAGCAGAAAATGAGTCCATAAGTTAGTAAAGAAGGGACTTTACGAACAAATTCTACTTCATCTCATTCTTGTTCATAGTCAAACATACCTCATTTCCTAGAATATTATGCTGCATGGCAGGTTTTACAGAAATTCAATATTCAAAACTATGGAAATTACTTTGGTTTTGCTGCAGAGAATACCTTAATCAGAAATAAGCTTCGCACAGAGATGATAAAATAATTGTATCTTTGCAGATGAAAAATATGGATATGATGCTACATATGCCTCAACCACAAGATCAGAGCATGAGTCATACAAGTTAGACAAAACAATGCAGCATATATCATCTCCTTAAACAACTTAATTGAGAAATGCCTAACGATAGTAGAATATGTAATTACCTTCTTTTTAGTGCTCGAATCTTCTTATCAATATCTTGAACTTGATCCATAGGAGTTGAACACTCGATTGATGAATCTGAAGGAGGTGTGACCACTGAGGCACTTCCAGAAAGAGAAAGCCCATTCATCTTCGATGCAACTGAGACTACATTTTCTGGCAGGTCATTCAAGAATCTGCGTCATTTTGCTCTGAATTTTTACCCTTGTCAAGAGCAGCCTACGACCAATCATGTTTCCTGAAGTTAGAGATATAATATAAAAGTGCTGGTAATTTCTTAGGCCTAACAAATTGAATTTAGCACGAGGCACTTTACATGGAAGCAGAAGAATGTATTCTTCTCACTACAACACAAACTAGTCCTATGCCCAAGCAAATATAGCAAAAGAAGGATAGTATTCTGCTAAGAAATAAAGTCATTGTGAAAGTTCCCAGATGAAACAATGTAACCTGGTCAGAGAAGCATGAAACGAACTGCTTGGGTCCAAGAAGACAACAAATAACTGCCAAGAGGAGCTACATTTTCTCTATTTTTTATTTATTTAAAACAAAAATAACCATAAAGAAACTCCAATGAACAATCCGCCCAACTGTTCAAAAGTGGCAAAACTAAATAACTCCTGACAGTATTATGATCTTTAAAAGAAAAGAACACAAAAATATGATCAATCTTAACAACAGTAACTTCACAACCATGTTCGTTATTGGCAATATTTTCATAATATTCCCAGTTGCGTGCATCCAATCAATGGAGTCCACATTCAATTTATCCCCTACAAACATGGACGTATCATCATTTTGCACCACACATATACAATCCAGTTCGTAAAACAAAACTAATGTGAAAAGGTAAAACAATAAGAACATTAACTCTATCATCAGATATGTCATAATAGACCTCTCATCAATGAGAATCAGTCCACTACTTTTTATCAATCAATATGTTCAAGAAACGGGGTTAGAAGACAATGGCAGCAAAACTTGAGAGAGAGGACAAAAGAGGAGAATATTTGAAGGAATAGAGATGTGAACAATATATAAATACAACTAGCATTAAAAAATAATCATTGAAAAGAGAATTTGTCCTTCTGATATGTTAGATGTTTTCCAAAGAACAAATGTATCACATCCTCAGAACCAATTTCTCATCAACGCATTTCAGTCTACTTTTAACGTTAAAATAATGGAAATATATCATCATGGGGATGCATCAAATCTTGAAAACAACAAAATATATAAACAGAAACAATAAAGAACCCTTACTTTTCGAATATTAATTAACGAAATCGATATTATCAAATGCAGCAGGCATTTGGCTAATGCATGAGGCACACCCTAAATGAGCTGTACATTAAGCTTGAAACTTCATACCTCAGTGAACATGATAAAATCTTAAACATAGTTTTCAATCCCTCAAAACAAGATATCATCAATGAGGCCACTATTTTTATTTCAATATATAAAGATCTTCACAGGAATTGATTCGATAATAAGAAAAAAAAAAACTATAGTACTAACAAAGAATCAGCAAAACAGAGAGAAGTTTGAGAGAACAATCAGTCAATGACAAGAACCTTCCTCATGAATAGTTAGGTTTTAGCTATGGAGACCAACATAGGTAACTCGCAAGGACTGAGGCGGCGAATTACATTTTCTTTATCAAATACCTTTCAAATAAGAAGAGGCAAACTTTTATTTCCGAATATGGTTAAGTATTTAGTCAAATGAAAGGTACCTCTAAAATTAATCAATTGCAAAGAATTATTAGCCATTTAGTCAAGTCAAAGATATTTTGACAGCATTGAAATTGCAGATTCCTTCAGTGTAAGTAGGGCAGTCTTATTTTAATGTTTCTAGTATGCTTGTTAAAAGGGAACCTCTGGTATAATCATTCACCACCTCAGTGGGAATAAGTGGTTACAAGAATAGGAAAAACAGGCTTTCGATTTTCACCCCGACACATTTCACAAGAGTAAATACACACACACACACACACACACGACCTATGCGTATACATACACATAAAACACACATATATGCACAAACAAGCACACACGTCGTATACACAGCACATCATACACTTTATGTCTGGATAGTAGACTGCTTAGTGATGATAAGAGTATTTGGAGATTTAGATATTATGAAAGGGTGGAATGTAAAAGCCTGTAGCCAGAATTACAAAACATCTTTCAAGGACTAACAATGAGTTAGATTGTAAATCAGCTGTGGACTTGATCCAAAAGAGAGAAATGATGGAATCTAACCTACTAAGAAGCATTACAAAAGTTTGCAGGGACTCGATAGAGAGAACGGATTGCATAAATTTCAACATATACTCAGGAAGGAAATTATTGCACAGGCGTGCTGGCAAACATTGCGATGAAAAAGTGAACTACTTGGTTAGTTGGTCATCTTGGAGCTCCCACCCTTAGAAATCAAGAGTTTCTTCTTAGCGATATTGTAGGAGTGGCCATGGAAGACATTACAATTTGACCCTTGTCCAATCTACCACCAAAAACAAAAAAGTCTACATACAATTGTGTCAATTATATAAATGTAAATATACACATAATCCATATCTCGATATCATTTTTCTGAATTCGACAGATTTTTGAAGTGCATTACATATATGTGTAAGGTGTTTATGTATATGAGTATAATCATATGGTTATGACATTACATATGCTGTATGCATTATTTATAAAGCTATGTATATAATATATACAACTCATATATGATTAAACGCAGAAAATATGTAGAGAAGAGGCATACAATATCAGAAAAATCACGTGTAATTGCAGATATGAAAACTGATATTGATTTTATAGAAGGGATATGTTTAACAAAATTAAATGACATACACACACCACACATGCAAGTATGTAGAGGGGACAAGGGTAATGGTAGAACACATTTTATGATTCTCGTCCCTCCTTATCCCCCAGTTACATGGACAATAGTCATTCCTCATAATAGAAAACTTTCTCCATAACTATCCACTTGTCTTGATCATTTTGAACCACAAATGAGAATATATAAGTGGATATGGTAGTTCGCATTCACAAAATAAGCCATAAGTGTTCAAATCCAAGGAAAGATTTAGGTATAGTGTTTGTGGCAAAAACATGAGCCATTAGGCTAATGGGTTATACACAAGTGGGGCTTAAATTTTATTTTCAAGGATCAATTGTAAGTTTATTTATAAGAGATCAACCACCAATGCTTTCAAGTGGTCATAACGATAATGAAGCAACAAAGGGAAGAGTGTATTGATTTATATAAAGTGATTTGCAAGGTTCTCTATGATATATGCATTTTCTAAAAGCGTTATCACAGATATGGAGTAGGCTCTCTGCTCATATCTCAATTATTCAAGAGAATTTAGTCTTTGAAGAGAGAGCTTCAAAGTTATCGAGAAAGGATGTAGAAGAAAACGATGATTAGTTTCTAGGATAAGTTGGGTGAGGTTCAATCTCCAAGTCAATTAGTTTTCTAATTTCATTTCTACATCTACTACAAGTTTTCCAAGGCAAAAGATGAATACTAGAATATGGAAGTTGAAGTTTATGGTATTTGCGATGGTATTATCCATGCTACACCCGGTGTACTACACTTGGTGGATGGATGAATGACACGTGTCCCATTATTTATATGGATGAATGACAAGTGTTTAATCTTATAATTAGTGGGACACTTGTTATCCATCCACCCACCAAATATATGTATTCCTGTGTAGCATCTACAAGACCATTTGCGACCAACAACTTTTAAGGTCGTTAGATATTTTCTGGAGGTAGAAAAAATGGCTTATTCACATAGAATTTTCTTGCATACTTCCATTATTCATGTAAACTAGTCAGAAGTCAGAAGTCAGAACTCATGACTATGACAACATTATACAGTCAGACTAAGTGATAACATTACAACTGTCAGCAAAGTCTTTTAAACACCCAACAGTACTCAAGTAAAACAAGAAGAAGGGCTTTTTATTAGAAACTGACAAAATCAAAACCAAATTGAGATGAAAATGAACTATTTTTCCACTGACCTGCTGACGCTTCTCTTTCTTTCTCTCATTCCTCTTAGCTGCTTTCGACTTCGTTTTCCTTCCACCACCGGATCATATCCCGGTGGCACCTCCTGAGTCGCCGCCATTTCCTTTTTCCACTGCCACCGAAGAAATCAACCACACTAAAAACAATCTAAAAGAACACATTCAAAAACTTAATTAACTGAAAGCATGACTACTCACAAGTGCGCCTTTGATTGGTAAAGGGCGACCTCGTCTTGAGGAACGTAACCCGCCCGAATCCGAATAGGCTTTCGGAGGGTCCCGTCGGGGCGCCGGGTAGGGCCGACGATTCTCTCACCTTCTTTTAGGGTTTTGCCCAGCTCAGCCGTCAATTGCGTGACATCCTCCGCTCCTCCATTGGCGGTGCTCTCCATGCCTGGTTTTGGTATTCGATTGTTATTCAGGGGGCAGAAGGTCAGTGGAGGAGTATTTGATGAATGAATTATTAATTAGTTAGAGATAATTAGAAAGAGAAATGATTATGGTGGCCATTGCTAATGGAGTAGTAACAGTAATATAATTGAAATGAGGAAGGTCTCATGATTTTGAAGGAGAGAGACAGAGACGAAGTGGGCCAGATTTTTTAATGTTGTGGGCCTTTATCTCAAGGGGCCCTAGTCCCTATTATGTTATCGTGGACAGTTCCTTTTTGTCTGAATGGGCTGGAACAAAGTCTTAGAAATTTGATTGGACTAGAGCCTTAACCCCAATGCGTCCATGACGATCTAGGGCCTCAACCCGTATACTAAAGGTAGAAAAGGCCCAGGTTTCAACTTCCGAATTTGGTTTCAAGTCGTTTGGCCCACTTAGGCTGCGTCAAAATAAAATAAAACAAAAAAAAAAAGAAGAATTTTGCGAGTATTGGGGTCCCAACGGACGTCACCGGACTGGTGTAGCTGTCGATGGCGGCGGAAGCAAGGAGGAAGAAACCAACTGCCGTGTTTATGGCTTTTGGTACCAAAGGCGACGTTTATCCCGTCGCCGTAATACTCTCGTTTCTTTATATGTATACAGTATATTGTTCGACTAGATACTATTGCTTCAAATACTTACCAAGTTGGTTTTATTTTTGCTCCCATAGGCCATAGCTGCAGCTTTTGCTTCCGATCAGAAGCAGTATGAAGTTGCATTTGTAACTCATTCAGAGCACGAGGTCGGGTGCCTGTACTTATAGTTTGATTCTTCTTCTTCTTTGATATTTAAACTTATTAATTGAAGTGATCGTGTTTGAACTTGTAGAGAAATGAAATACAATTATTGCCAATTGTTAGTGTGTTTTTATTCTGATTAGGATAGCTTGTAGTGAGAATTGCTTGATACTATATTTCTTGTACTTGTGGTTGGTATTATCATAATTAGTGGTAATAGGCCAAATTGGCGACTTATGTATTGTGAAAATGGAAAATAGAAAAACACGTTTTTAGCCATTTTGACTAAAAACTGACGAGTCATACCCTTCGTGTATTCTTTGGTGAGGTGATTTTGGCCATTTTTCAAAAATTGATGTGGTACATACAAAGGTGGCGGACGCAGATTTGGGACTTGGGGGCGAAATCTATTTTGAAGACTACTATATGATTTTTTTTTGAAAATTTTGGGGGCAAATGTAATTTTTCATAAGTATAGATATATTTTTAAAATAAAACACAAGTAGAAAAATCAATTTTTGAAAAATTTTGGGGGGGCAAGTTTTTTACATGGGTACATATGTCGATCTTGAGTTATGTGTCCAGGTACCAAATCACGTATCTAGGTACAGAGACACATAACTCGGTGCCGACTTATGTACCGGTCCTCGAAATGAAAAAGAGCAAAGTGGACATTTGAACTCAAAAATGGCTAAAAAAAATCATGACCACAAACCATTTTTGCTATGGAGAAAGGCCAAAAATCCAATGACTCTTATCATTATTTGTCATTGGGTGAAATAAAGGTTTTGGTTTGCATTATAATGTATTTAGTTGCAAAAAGTTTAAAGTGGAAAAAGGATATTGATCTTCTTCACGAAGACATTGCTCAATAACTTGGTTAGTAGAAAGGTACTATATCATCATGGATTTTATAGACAACTAAGGATCTTATTTCTTTGGAACCTTTCTTATTATCTTTCTTTGTGGCGAAGATGGTGCAAATTTATGAATCATATGTAATCATGTCAAATAGTAAAACATTACTGAGATAGGTGAGGAGGATTGGCTTGATTATTCTGATTGGATGTTGCACTTGTAGCTAAGGATGAGCCACTTGATTCCGGGATCTCCTAACAAGGCTATTGGACAAGAAATAAAGGATTGAGCTAAGAGTTTGATATACTGAACTAATGGGCCTATATCCGAGTAATCAAACTCCAGACTATCAATTTTTATGAAATAAAGAAGCATAGCCTATTAGCCTCTTCATTTACAATCATGGACCAGCTGTTATTTATTCCCCATTGCAGAGCTCTTGTAGCTCCAAGGCTTTCCGCATGATCAGGTTCTGTGGCAAACTTAAGGCTTCCAGTGCACCATACTAAGCACTGACCATCGTGGTTTGAGCAATATAACCTTAGCCATTTCGTTGAAGTTAATCTTAAAGTTTATTGTGCATCTTTACCAGAATTCTGCCTATATTGTGTTTTTAAGTATAGAGATAAAGTTTTTATATTAGCTTTCACAGCTTTTTTGTTACTATAATAATGATTAGTAGTTTTTTTCTGGCTTGCAGAACCTGAAAGGTCATTTGGGAGCAAAAGGAGTTGAATATGTTCCAATTTCTTCACCTCCTGTTTTGTCTTCTCTGCAACAAAAAGATCTTGGAGGTTCTGCAAGCGTATTTCTTTCTTTGGCTCACAGCTATTAAATTGTAGAACCAGTCTGCCCCTTGGAATTTAGAAACACTAGTTTCTCTTAGGTAGAGGTAGTAAGTAAGTGGGTCCACATCCATGTTCATCTATGTGCATGGAGATCTTCTCAAAAATTAGCATGCAACTCTGTAAGTTTTTCATCTAAATATATTTTATCTGGCTCTACAGAGGGTCTTTTATTCTGCAGAAGAAAGAAATCACAAGAAGACACAGACAAGAATGTCTTTCAACTTTGAAAGGATATATGGAGAGGACCCAATCATGGATGGTGATCTTATCATCATAAATTTCTTTGCCCTGGTAACTTGTTAGCAAGATTTTTGCATTCTTTACACTCATATATTTTATTAATCTTTTAACATGAAGAATAGATAGCTGAAAAGAAATCTTCCATAGAAAATATTTGTTCCAATTATGAAACAGTGCATGCCATGCATGTTTGAATTGTTAAAAGATTATTATATGCAGAAAAAAAAGGGTTAAAAGATTATTATATGCAGAAAAAAAGGAAGTTAAAAGATTATTATATGCAGAAAAAAAGGACTGAGGTCACAAGGAGGCCCATACATTTTGGGAAAAGATGCTTGAATTGTGACCGACAAATTTTGTAATGGTATCATGAATGATGGTCCTGCTGTTATTTGTTAGGTAATACAATTAGAAGGTAATGCAGAATAAGCAAAATTACTCAGACTGGTTGAACTTTGAATTTAGTTGGCAACTTATACAATCACTTTTGTTTGGACTAGTTCGAGTAGATTACTTTTTTTTTTGTTGTTGTAAAAAATTAAGACAATTGTTCCATGTATGGGCATGAGTTCTTTTATGTCCCGTTCTTCAACGAGGAAGATAAAAGTGGATTTGTGTTCTCCTTGAGAATCAAGGTCATATTTTTATTTTGCCCAAAATGATGCTTGGGTGAAAGAGAAATGAAGCTTAAAAGTGAGAACTGGAAATGGTTGGAGGGAAAGCAAGTGGCTTGTCCCACATTGGGAAAGTAGGAAAAGTTGGACTTATTTGTATAATTATATATGACCACCTCTGTGGTCATGTTCCATGATGTACATGTTGATTTTACTATATCAATTATGTAATGGGATATGACTAGAGCAACTACCTCAACTCATCGCCACCTCATCGTATTTTCCATGCAAGTGGAAAACTTATGATGATGATGGTTTTGGAATTTCATCTCATTTCTCCTTCGTATGAATGTTGCGTTTGAAGGGCATCCGGCGTAAAACTTTGCCACTTTGCTTTTTGTGTGAATTTGTAGTGTTAACTAATTTTAGACAATTAATTGACACTATAAACTTCACACCACCGACTCCCACATAGTGGGATAAGGTGCGATTGATGATGATATATGACCACCTCTCCGACTCCGAGGTGTAAAATGTAGCATAGGGTTCTTTCTCGTGCGCATCCACTTGGGTTTGAAAACCAGGGACCGATGGTGTCACGAAAGTCAGGGACCGATGGTGTCATGGACCACTAAACCCTCTTGCAAGCGACCTGTGCACACAGAAATTGGAACAAATATAGTTGAGTCCACATTTTTGACATTTTTTTATTTAACCTCTTAAACTTTTTAACTTACACTCCAGAAGGTGCTCAAATATGGTGTTTAATTTTGTATCACCGTTATGGAGGAGTGGGGGAGGGAAGGCTCAGTCATGGAGTTAGTGTCTGAGCCTATAAATATTGCCCAGTTTTCACAATCCAGACACAGCAGACAATTCCAACATTTGGTGAGATAATTCACATCTGCTCAATTTGCAAGAGAGTTTTACTTTGTGCTAAGTATGCGACTGGTTACACCGTTGTATCTTGAGACAGATACTTGAAGTTCCTCAAGTACGTACAATAAGGGGGCAAATCTGTTTTGAAGGAAACTGTCTACACACAGGCGTGGGTTTTTTGTTTTGTTCTTCAAATACAAATGCTCTAAACAACTTTTTGATCACTTTATTTATTTAATTATTTCTCTGCAACTTATATATTTTGAATTATATCTCTGTTCTGAAAATTGGTATGCTACTTTTTGCAATTTATTTCCATGTATTAATACTACCAATTTTAGCCCTTGACACATTTGTATCGCCGAACCACATAATTCCTTTATGTTTTTCTTCTTTCTTCACTTTTGTCAACATATTTAAGATTTGACAGATACAATTTTATCATATGAATTGCTTTGAAACAATAAATTAAAAAACAACAAAGAGAATTTCTTTAATCTGATAGCTGAGAGTCAATAGTAGACAGTAGTACTTAGAATGCAGCTATAATGGGTTCCCCAAATTAAAATGTTCTTTTATTTATGTTCAGGAAGGTTGGAGTCTTGCCGAACTTTTTCATGTCCAGTGTGTTGTTGCTGCTCCTTATGTTGTTCCATACAGGTATGCTTTCATTAAATTTTACATCACTAAACTTCTACTGTAGTCGGAGTCAATAGTTGGATTTGGGAGAATATGGAATTCGGTTTGGATTTAAAATCTGGTGTGGGGGACTTATAAGGAATTGAAATTGATTATAAACCTTTTGCCTTAAATGTGTAATATAAAATAAGGTTTTTCAATATTGTGTAAATACATTTCCTACCTAGTTATAAATCTTGATCAGCTAAGAACTTTATAGTCAAATCCCATCAAATTAAAATCTTCTTCCTTTTCTTCTTCTTTTTTTATAATTTTTATTGTTATAAGTTTTATCGATTCCAAACACCTACAATAGGCTTTGGAAATCCAGAACTCCAAGGAAACATATGAAATCCTTCCTTTTTAAAGACACTTCTTATCTACTCATAGTATATATAGATTCTCTGGGCTATGGTTCCTTGCAGCTGACATCTGAATACAGAAGCAACAGAACGGTTGCGTGGCTGTCCTCTAGAATTTATTGGGAAAGAATGTAAATCATGACAGTCACCAGGTACATATAAGTGCTAATGTAACTAATGTTTGAGCTTGCCGCAAGTTTAGGAGCCATTTTTAAGTGACCACACTCCCAAAAGCCTTTTGAATCACCCCATATACTTTGGGTAGGAGTTTGATACATCGGTGCAGTATTAAGGCTTTGTTTTGTATTTATTCTTCCATAAAGTCTGATTTGCTTTCTTAGAGAAATAATTTTCACTTATACATGCAAAAATACAAATGGAAGTATTTAAATTTTCTTTTTGCTATCAAAACCTATATGCTTCTCTAGTTCAGGGTTTCGACACTTGAATCTTTTCCTACTCTGTTAATGTTAATCAAATAAAAGAGTTGAAGTACCAAAAATAACTTTTCTGTTTCATATAATCCAGTGCACCCTCTTCTTTTGAACGCCAATTTAGGAATGAACTTCCTCATCTATATAAGTATCTTCGAGAAGCTCCGACTGGTAAGGTATGCAATCATATTTCTTTTAGTTCCATGCTCCTATATTTGCAATATCCTTTAAATTCATCATCTGTGGATTTCGATTTAATTGGCTGCATTACTCTTTACTCTTGATAATTCGTCCTGTTACATTGTTCTTCCATTTTCATTGTTTGTCAGCTTCATAATGATGTAGTCTTAAGGTCAACATATTATAGATGCAGCGTCACCTCTCGCTTACCAAAATTATCTTTGTTTTTGGTTGTTCTTTAATTTTCTCTGGGATATAGTCAGGATTGGAGGTGGGTGGTTGTTTTGATTAAACAAATTTTTACTTGGTTTTTATGCCTTACATTTTCATAGTAGATTGGGTGGGATGATGTTATCCATTGATGTGGCCACTTTTCACTGAAGATTGGGGAACATGGAGAAGCCTTGACCTGCACTTGAGCTTTTGGCCCTTTACGGTTGTTATTGCAAAGCTCTTGTTAAATTTTACGTTTATAATCAAATAGTTTAATGTTTGTTTTCTAATATAATGGCCATTTTTCTTTTGCATGGTTCTATACCAGGATCCAGTAACTGGCCTTCCAACATGGCATGTTAGGCCTTCATCTCCCCTGCTACTGTAAGAATATTTTCTACTACAAATCTAAATTATTATGTTATGCAGGTTTCTAAAACTTCCAAAAGTTAATGTGAAACTTTAGTACTTGGCCTGTGTTTTGTTTATTGTTTAGTGGACATACAACTTCATTTATGTGCCTGCTGAATAAGAAAGATACAGTAACTGGTTTTTGGAGATATATCACTCAGAATAAGTAGCAGTGATTGATCCATGTTTAGCTTATTGCTAATGAGCATATTTAAAGCATTAATCTACTCTTGTTTGTTATCACTTCTTTGTTGTATTCTCACATGTTGTTACCTAGTTACCTACATGGAGTTCTCCTATTCTTTTCTGACCCTTTACTGGCTTCGACTCGACAGGTATGGCTTTAGCCAAGAAATTGTTGAGTGCCCCGGTAAGTTTGTATTAAATGTTTCTGGTTATGGTTTTTAAAAGCTTCTCTACCTTGCAAAATCTTCATTGTTTTTTGGACTTTGTATCTATTCCTCCTGTGCAAACATATTTTGTCTTAGTAAATTGGTTGCTTTTAGTGTAAAGTATCTTCTGAGTTCTGAGACATGCATTGCATAGTAACTGAGCAGGAGATCACCAAATAATTCTTACGGTGTGTTTACATGCTTTTGGATTGTTTTATATACGAATCTATCTGTGTAAAAGTAAATCTGTAAAAAGCTCGACTATATTTTGATAGATATTGTTGATGACTCTATAATATCAATGCCTTTGGAGCAAAACACTATTTTGTTTAGGAATTAAATATAAATTTTGATAGAGTCAATTTGCGTTCAACGTGTATAGCAAGCCATGTGGCTTGTCTTTTGCAGCAAAAGTGTTTCTTTGTTGACTCTGTCAAGTTATAACTACAAAGCAGGTGACAAGAATATGAAACCATCACTTGAGTTGAAAGTGTCATTGTGGAGGCGTATTTGCTGGTGATAGGCTGATTAGGTTATTCTAGTTTTCTTTCCCAACTTTTTTAAGTTGGATTTTTTCTTTCAGATATAATTCAACATCCTGTCAAATAGAGATTTCTTGACATGTTTCTTTTGAACTAAGAGTACCCATTATCTCATGTTTAGTTGTATTAACTATACATCTTTTGTCCACCGACTTCCCTTATCTCATGTTTATCAATACAGATCTTTTACTGAACCATTAAGGTAGTGTAGTAATCAAGTCTTGCTGGGAATGTCATTGTAATCTTTTATCTACTTTTCTATTTTTCTATTTTTTTAATTAATGTTCTGATTCTTTTTATTCACTACCATATTCTTGTGTCATTGTAGGTTACTGGCCATCAGCAGTTAGGGTTTGTGGTTTTTGGTCACTCCCTGTTGAATGGCAGTTCTCTTGTGCCAGATGTGCAGAGATTTCATCATTGGTTTCTTTGAGGAAATTGAATGTTGAAGATGAGTTGTGTTCAATTCATGCCAAGTTACAAAAATTTCTGGATTCTCCAGCCGAGCGACCTATTTTCATAAGTCTGAGTTCTGTTGGTAGGTAAGCTATTTTAATAAGTCTGAGTTCTAACTTAATAATACTTATTATTTTTCTGTTTTGTTTCGGGTTTTTGTTATGCAGAGAAATACTTTCATTCTTTTTATTTTGTTTGCCTATGTTCTTTATATCCCCATCTTCCTTAAATCTCCTGGCTTCAGAAATTTGTAGCAGAAAGATTTTTACATGTTCTTTCTTAAAAGAAATGACCCATCTTTACTGAAGTAAACATGGTTGGGGACATTTTGAAAGTAGGTGCATATATCATAATATATGTGATAAAATTTCTGTTGGGTAAATATATATTGTTTAAGTACACTCAAAACCAGCTAAAGGCTTACATGTGTTATGGATATTTTGGTGAATTATTCGTCAGTAGATGATTGTTTTGTCAAGAAACAGTTGCAGTTGCCAAAAGTTGAGCAATAGTAAAATGAATTATTTATCTGCAGCATTATTCGGTGAATTATTCGTCAATAGATGGTTGTTTCATTCTAAATGAATTATTTATCTGCAGCATGGGTTACTTGAGGAATCCCCAGGCATTCCTTCGGGTGCTTGGAAATGTTTTGAATATCACAAACCACAAATTTATTCTGTTCTCCGCTGGTTATGGGCCTTTAGATGCTGCTATCAAAATGTTTGCTCAGACGCTGTCATCAGATTCTGAACAAATGCAATCTAGTGAAATCCAGAGCTGCCTATTTGACGGCAGACTATTTTGCTTTTCCGGTGAGTACTTGCAAAAGGCTTAAATATTTATACGTATTAATACTAAAACATTCCCTATCATTGTGAACTTTGTTTGCAATCTTTTGAAGACTGTTATTCTTGGTATAGCAGTCTGGCTTGTGCCTACTAAATGTGATTATTGGGAGTTGTTTCATGCTTATCCAAACATACAAAATTAAGCCAGCTGCTTTAAGGTTAACATTGAGCATTTGATACACACGTACCAGGATATAAAATATTTATAATCTATTCAATGTAATACACCCATACACACACAAACACGAAAGAGAAGGAAAATCAGTTGTTATTTATTTTCCTTTTTCATGGTGTCTTTGGGTTTGCTTGGAACACCTGCATCACCCAACAAGGAACTATTCTATACATATTTAACAGCTATAGGGATGAAAATTCACACTTTACCTGCTTGTTAAGAAACTGGATTATGTAATACATAACATAATCCTTAAATGCATAACGAACCTTTAATTAGTGAACAGCTAAGTTGGATTATAAACTCTAAAAACTATAATTTGAAACTTAACTAAAATATTTATTCCTTGTTTAATTTTCTAGTTTTTTCTGCTTCAGGCTTCCATTTATACTTGAAGTAATATTTTTCTTAAAATGGAGTTATTTTCAACTTACAAAGTATCAAGACATGGAAACAATGAGAAAGGATATAGTTGCAAACCGTGCAACTGAATATTTATGGATGGAGTGTGATTGTTGCTGGAAGATAATTGACAGATAGATCAAGAACTATAAAAACATCACATTTACTCTAATTCTAGGAATGTTGAAATCTTTTTTGCTTCTTAAACGTTACTTCTTTATGGGTGGATATTTAGTTGATAGTTCCCTTCAGCTTTTGTTGTCAGAATCGGGTAGAGGGTTGGGACATGGTTACATATCTGGATGTTCACCATTTCAATTAATTAAATTTCCAGTTATGGGTATTTGGTTAAAGGTGTCTTGACTACAGATGTTGGTGTGAGAAGTTAAGTCAGGATGCTCCAGAAAATGTTGTATCCAATAAATTTACATTATAAAATATTCAATGTTTAATTAAATAGTTGACTAGATACAACAGGAAGAAGATTCAATCAGTAAAGTGTAACTGTGGTTTGTTTTAGGAATTTTGTGTCGAGTTGTGGAGGCAGTTTTGTTTCTGGAATATCAAATCTGTTTGGGTTTGGTAATCATAACTGAAGTAGTGGGATTTTTTGATCTTCTATAATCTTCATTCAGAGAGCTTTACCTTCAGCCCTTTTGACTTTTTTCCACAGATATATTTGTTTTTCTTCGTGTTTGTGCTTAGACTGCTAAGATTTTTCATCAAGCTGATATCCATTTTTTCATGTAAATAGTGTTGTACCCTACAGCTGGCTATTTCCAAGATGTGCTGCTGCTATCCATCATGGTGGAAGGTAATACTTCTTGGCTAATCTTCACTTCCAAGTTTTAAAGTTACTGTTGGAATTCAAAATCCTAAAGCGTTTTTGTCCTTTTCAATTGTGACCTCTTATTGTCAGTGGATCCACCGCTGCTGCATTGCGTGCATCGGAATTCCTCAGGTTTGTTCTGCCATTGAGCTTGTTTTGATTTCATCTGTTTCCATTGTTGCGAAGTTGCTAAACGCCAGTTAAAACGAGTCTCCAACCAGTAGAGATGTAGTTATCCCAGGAGAATCATAGCGGCAGTGTTTGCTCAAAGTTTGGTCATTGGATAATCTTTGCTTGTGACACTTTAGAAACTGATTTCTCTTATTAAAAATTATTAAGAATTCCACCAGTATCGCATGGATTGGCTGTGGAAAAAATTAACAATTTTTATTTATTATCAAATGAGGAAGCTTAGTTAATCCTATAATCATATCTTTATGCAGTTGACTGTTTTAGGAAACCTCATTCCATAGGTGTTCTATATGCTGCTGAATATGTTTGATACTTCACATATATTCTTTAGTTCAGTTTAGCTGCACACATCAGCAGCTTCTGCTTCTCCAAAAACAGGCAAGAGCACAAAACAAATTAATGTGTTATGACAGGTTATCTGCCCGTTCATTCTGGATCAATTTTATTGGGCTGAGAGGATGTTTTGGCTTGGTGTTGCGCCAGAGCCACTGAATAGTGCTTGCTTGCTCCCGGATAAAGATGACGATACCTTCATATCAAAAGCTGCACATGTGCTTGTGGGGGCAATTAATTATGCATTATCTCCTGAAGTCAAATTGCGTGCAGCACAGATTGCTGATAGAATATCCACTGAGGTAATGTTCATTAGTTAGACTACTGGTGCATTTGTTGGTGGCTTGTTTTAGCTGAAAACTTTATCATAAAATCACGTTCTAGAAAAAAACAGCTTAACTATCAAGTAGTTAATATTTACATAATGATCTGGTTCTAGCTGTTCTGTTATTTAATTTTGTTGATAATGTGAAGATGCATGCAAAAGCTCATTTGCTATAGGAACATATGATATAGAAAATTGGAACAGAAATTTTGTATCGAGAGTAATCAGTTTATTTTGCTTGCTTCCATTTAGATATGAATATTATATAAAGTAGTCATTGTATACTAATAGATCTTGGGTTTTATTTGCATAAAATAATCTTTTTCGGCTTGTGTAAGTTAATACTCTGTGATTCCGCATCTTGTCATTTGGGTATTGTTGCTTTGTCCATGACAGTGTGCAAATCAGTCGTGACCTCTATTTCTTTGAATGGTTTATTTTCGGAAGTTCCATATGAAGTAATAGTGATTGCCATTACACATGCAAACCATGTTTATATGTTTAGCATCTTGAGTTTAACTTTATTTCATTTACTCCTAATGCCTAAATGCCTAATGGTGTATGTGGTTCTATCAGTCTTTTTCTCTTTTTCGTATTCAAAACGAAAGAAACCAGTTTTTTAGTTTCTCCAGTAAATTAATATGAATAAAATAAATATCACTGATACAATTTTAGCAAATAAAATCTACCCTTGTAGCTCTATTTGTATTGTGGTACTACAAATAAGACATAACAAGCTGAAGTTTGTTTTTGTGCTCTATGCCTATCATTTAGAAACCTTCAGTTGTCATTTTCTCAATTCATTGATTAATGGAAATTGAGAACTGAAAAATATCTAGTTGCATTAGTTGTAGAGAATCACAAATGAGTACTGGGAGCTGACTTGTGCGCGTTTTTAATTTTTCAGGATGGTGTTTCAACAGCTTTGCAGATAATTAAAAAGGAAATTTTCTGTACTGATGCTCCAAATTGATGGTACAGGTTGAGGTATCTGCATATATGGTTTCTGATGTTAATTTGACATCATATGTACTCTAATTCCTGCAGTTTACTTTTTGTCCTTCATAAATTTGGTAAAGGTTTGAAAGAAATGTGAACAGTAAAAACACAATGCATGTAAATTATGCAATCAGTTACCACTCTACCCAGAGAGGATCTGTGCATTATGTGTTTTTTTCTTGGTTGCATTTGTGCAATAATTTGCAAGCAAAGCTTGATTGTTAATTGTTGATCAAAAAGTAGTCTCTTGAAATGCTATTTTACTTGAAGCCCTTGTTATGAAATGTTTTTTGGAAAATGCACTAAACTAATACAGTTCATAAGGATTAAGTTACAAACACTACCCTGAGGTTTAGCCTAATTACAAAAACTCGTGTTATCCTTCAAAATTGCAAATACCATCTTAAGGTGTTGTAAGCACCCCCACCCCGATCCCCCACCAAAGATTTGATTTACCTAGCAAATACCCACTTCCTCAATTTGTAAAATAGAAACAAATGTCAAGGGGGTATTTGTAATTTTGAGAGATAACTGTGTTTCTCCCCTGTAATTAAGCTAAATCTCAGGGTAATTTTTGTAATTATCCCTAGTACACATAAGCTGTCATATGAACTCGTAACATATAGGAACATGTTTTCGACTCTTTTTAATATTCTATAAGATGGTAGGATTGTAAGAACTTGCTACAAGTGGGCAAACGACTTAATCCGTGATTGAATATGTTATGTCGGCTCAGAAATTCAAGATTTCGATGGTCTAGGTTACCAGTTGGGAAATGTCGAATTGGAAGAACCAATTTTGACTTGTTATTTTCTTGATTCTTGGGGAAGAAGACCAGGGGGAGACTGATGACATCTAGCAGTTTATTGGAATTTTCTATCGTTTTAGGACCGTGATGGAAACGACGGATGACAATTTTCGTTGACTTTTAAATTTGGTATTAGGTGTTGATAAATTTGGTAATGACATATGTAATGTGATCGGGAGTCTTAAAAAGTTCTTTTTTTTTTTTTTGATAGAATGTGAAAATTACATCTGTCTTAAAAAGTTGTCTTAATTCTTATGATGGTTCTTGATACTCTCTGGGTTTTGACTCCAGGGAACTGAATGTTCAATATTTTCTGCAAGTAGTGCTGTTGGCATGGAAGTATTTGAAACATTGTTTCAAATTCAAAATAATTATCATGCCCCACTTATTTAAGTGGGGTGGAATTATGACAAGTCAATCATTTTAGTCCTTAATGATGATCCTATGTCTAAAATTTTCTTCATTCTTTTATAGACTTCAATATTGTTTGTTATCTTGAGGAAGTTTCATTTTTTTTTCTTAAATATATTTGCTTATCATGATGGTTTTTTTTTATCATAGCATTTCGAGAAGAAACTACGAATTTCAGAGGGTAATTTGATTATTGAAATAGCTTTTATCTGTGACAAACACTAAATTGTACTGTATAACAAACTGTCCCTTTTTTGTCTCTCTCTTGTGTGAAAAAACCCACATAATTTGACTAAGTCTACTGAATCCAAAACATATCCTCAAAGTCCAACTTCATTGAGGAAAATGATTGTCCTAGCTTCCTACACAGTGATAGTGGGTTGGTTAGCTCAAAAAATTTATTGCACTCTCTTGAATGCCAGACTCACAATTTCCTTTTTTTTCTAGTGACAAAAACTGCACACGCCATACCTTTTTTTCCAAATTTCGTCCCATCATTGTTGATTCTGGATCCACAGATGTTGACTAGCAATAAAAACCAAAGGGCCACCTTTTTTTTTTCAATGTTTTTTAGTTTCACAAGTTTGTTCCCAAATATATGGATTTTATTTGTCGCACTTTTGTTTCAGTTTAATAAGTTTGTCATATATGGGCTTTTGTTTAGAAGATTCAAATGAGTCATTATTCGATTATTCATAACAGAAGCGAGATCAATTTGTTTAGTATGTGTTATGTCCAGCGCCTTCGTTGTGATTTTCCGATTCTACATATTGGTTAGCTATAGACCCATCTAGGTTTAAAATTTTGTTTTCAATTTGTATGTTATGAACCACAGATCTTGCAACTGTTAGTTTTTTTTTTTCCACCGAAGTTCCATGTTCACTCGTCCTTGGGAAACAACCCCGACCCCTCAGGAACTGCTCCCATATAAATCGTGAGAATGCACAATGGCTCTCATGTCTCTAATATCCTTAACTACAGTGCACAATGAGTCGTCCCCCAAATGATTGCTCCATACTGGACTCTTTGCTATACAACTAAAGATTCCCACTGAGTTCAAATCTTCCACATTGCCACTTGAAATCTTCAATATTAATTGTTCAATAATTGTGCTTTAAGGGCTCGAACCCTTATCAAAGAGAGTCCAATAGTTACATTTCCTAGAAAAAGGAAAAGTGGGTCCTGCTTCACTTCTTTTGAGTCTCTGCAAACCCCAACTGGCCAACATGATAATTTCATCTTTTTCTATAAATGACCCTCCATTTTGCATTATGCCAAAAAACACACACAATTAAAAATTAATTTTAGTCTCTTTAGCATTTGCATTGTGTGTGTGTTTTTTAGAAGAGTAAAGAGAGGATGTCTAAGGGAAGAGGCAGTGCACTGGTTGTTGCCACGGTGGTGGTGATGATTAGTATGGTGGTGGTTTTCCAGTGTGAAGTGGCTGAAGCCGCCATCTACACGGTGGGTGGCGGCGGCGGCTGGACTTTCAACGTGGCGGCTTGGCCTAAAGGCAAGCCGTTTAAGGCTGGTGATACACTTGGTAAGAATATGAGTAAAAAAAAAGTGCATGTTTTTCTGATAGTTGCTGCACTAGTTTATGAATGGTCTTTTAACATGTGATCTACAACTTTGGCTCTTCCAAACAACCCTTTTACCATTTTGGATTTTATGGTCTAATTTGTCTTTCAATTTGCTTTTGCATCTTGTAGTCTATTTATACATATTATGATATTAATGTAGGCTTGTAATTTTTGAAATAATTCGCGATTTCAGCCATTTGGTCTCTGGAAATTTTGTTAGAAAAATCGACATATATGTCTTGAGCGGGTCTGGCCAAAAATATGCACACCTATATTTTTCCGGCAAATTTTCTAAATTCCAGGGACTAAAAGGACTGAAATAGAGAATTTTTTAAAAAATTATAAGACTTTTTTCTTTTTTTTTGCGAATTTTGATTTCTGTTGGACCATTATTTGTAATTTAGCCGATTAAAGTACACAAAATACATTTAACAAGCATTTATAAAGCACAAAGATTCTCAACTGGTGGTACTTCTGGAAGTCAGTGGGTTCGAGTGTGAAGAATACATGAAACCCAGAGATGGGAAGTCCACAAGTGGCAATGGAAAACACAAAGAAAAAGGTTAAAGAAAGAGTCGGATAGCCCAAAATTCAATTGAAATTTTTATTCGATAGGCATTTTGCCCGAGTGTCTTTCGTGAGAGCTGAGAGGTCTAGAATAACAAAAAACGTTCTTACTCACATGCATAGTGTATACAGTAAAACAAGTGTCAATTTTCAGTTTGAAGTTTCTTTTTTCTTTTTTTTTCAGTTCTATGTTGAATATATACACCATAAATGTTTTTATTTCGAAATATTGGCGGTGAAAAAAAAATGCTGACATTTATGCTTATTATTTTGTTGTGTAAAATGCAAATGAAGAAACTTTATGTAAGATGGATTCTAAACCCATACAAATATATGGATTCTTTTCATGGGTATGGGCTTGAGTCGGAATTTTATTTAAATATAGGATCCGTTTCATTGATTATATCTATGAGACTGTCTCACACAAATTTTTGTGATTGCGAATTTACAGTGTTCAACTATAACTCGGCGATCCACAATGTGGTGGCGGTGAACAAAGGCGGGTACAACGGGTGCACCACCCCTCGCGGCGCCAAAGTTTATCAGACTGGAAAAGATCAGATAAAGCTTGTCAAGGGACCTAATTTCTTCATCTGCAATATTCCAGGGCATTGTCAATCTGGAATGAAGATTGCCATTAATGCTATGTGATGATAATATGTGCGTGGTTTTGTTATGTGTAATATTCAAGGCAGTTTAGTGTGTCACTGTGTGTGTTTCTATTATTAGGGCACCCACTGTACTTGCTGGAGGCAAAATAGTAATATATAAAACTAAATAAAAGTCTACTTCTGATGAAACTTTAATTAGTTTCCTTAGCTTTATTTCAATTGCTTTATTTATTTATTTTTTAATTTTGTGGGAGTTAGTGGAAATATTATACATTGAGAAAGTGCGAATAATACAATCATTGGGGTTAACCCGTTACTTTTTAGTAAAGATGCCAAGAGTTGAGCCTATATAGTGACAGTGCTGGATTTTAAAAATGAGAAAGTGCAACAATACGAAATAACATTGGGTTAGTGTTTTTAAACTTGATTTGAAAATCAAAGTGGAGAATTAATTCGGTTAATAGAATAAGTGTCAAGATAATAAAACATATAATAATAAAATAAGACTATAACTAGTCTTTTGTTCGGATCCATTCGGATACTTCAAAATAGAGGTCACCTCCATTAAAACCTTCAAATACTTAAGTCAGCCGGATCGTAGTCACTATCTGCGATCAACAACCTGAGTGGTGAGACAACCGAAAAATGCAATGAACGGTAAATGTTAAATAAATGTTTACTTGGGAATTATGTTACTTGTAGTGATAATAAGTATACACGTGTCTTCATCGGAGAGAACACGTGTTGCTGATCAACGAGCCTCAATAGTTCGGGTCAAGTTGGGTTGAGTTGGGATCCGTGTAACAAGACACGGATCCTCGGTCTAAGTAAGTTATTTTTTTTTTTTTGAGAAAGTCTAAGTAAGTTATTTTGATGCCATTTTAAGGGTGAAATGGTAATTTCTTTCCTAAATGTATAAGACATAATAATTAGAGCGATTAGGAGTCCTTAAATTTATGAGAAAGAGATTCGAAGAGATAACGACATGATGATGGGATGTCAATTGTCAACAGCAAAAAGCTAAAACTAGTGGGAAAAAAAATAGATAAATGTCTAACAAAAAATTAGTAAAAACTAAGGGGTTGTATGGTTTTGATTCCAACGAGATTCATTTGTCATCCTATTGAGATAAATTCTCAACACTTTATTGAAAATGTAAAAGTGAAAACATGTTCGGTAATAAAAAGTTTGATGTAGAATTTATATGGTCAACATCTGAAAATATGTTTGGTTTATAATGTTGTTTTGAATTTTATTATTGAAAATTGTGATAAGGTGGTGATTTTTATATATAATATATAAGTTGTGGGACCTTCATGAGTGATGTTGGTGCAAAAGTGATAATATATAACTAATCATTCATTTCATTTATTTATTTACCAATTTTGAAGACAATAGAACTGATTTTGTGATTGATTCCCGGTTTAACTATCAAATAGATAGTTCCAGTTTCGATTTTGGATGCATTTGTTTGAATTATGTCATATTGACATTGGGATCTATCGTTAAAAAATCTGAGTGTGTGGTTTCTGTTTAGAAGAAAATGGCTAAATGTATGGTTTAATCGAGGCCATAATTAGATTTTGTCTCCGCAAGACGAAAACGCCCAGTATATAAGTTCTAACGGTTCCGACGTACGTCCCTAAGATATAACGACTATTTGCGTCTCGAGTTTACAATACTTGCAAACTCGAAAAATAGCGAACAACCGAAGTGTTTTGACTTTCAAGCTACAAAGGAAGTGCAGAATCAATATGCTTTTGTAATGCAAATGACCGGTTTTAATCTGATTATTTTGCAAATGACCGGTTTTAATCTGATTATTTCGTCTCTAAATTCATCTGCAGGGGCTTCAATAATATAGGCAATGAAGTGCCCGTATGGAAAATTGCGTCTGTATGCTCGAAAAGGCACATTTGCACTGAACAGACGCATGACTACAAGCAGGGGAGCACGAACAAAAACGACGGTCGTCGCCGGAGCAAAAGTTCGACACTAGCACGACCGACGCACGGGGCGTGTTTCCAGCCCGTGCGTTGTTCGCAACGCGCGTGGTCCAGGATCTTCTTCCCAGTTGAAATCTGATTTAATTAATTACAAAAATTAATTAAATCCATTTAATATAATTAATTAATTAATTATTTTAAAGGTTTTTGGTCCAAAAAGAATAAGGGTCGTGAAGCCCAAACCCGCACCCACGACTTGGGCGGGCCGAAAGCTGGCGGCGGCGGCGTGCGTGCTTTGAACCAAACCCACAAGATCTGCGTCCTCACCCTTTTAAAAATTTGGGTGTCCCCAAAGGCCCAAACCCATATGTCCAACTTGGGATATATTAAGTGTGCAACTTTATCCTCTTTTTTCCTATGTGGGAAAGATCTCTCCTTCACCACATTTTTCATTTTCCATACCATTTATTTGTATTAAGTGGCTAACTTCTAACATTAATTTCTCATTCACCCGGAATCGTTTTTGAGAAATTCCAAATGTTATTCTCATCTACTCACTTAGTAGAATTTTTACAAGTAATTTAATTTCATTTATCACAAATGGAAACCACTTAATTATTTGGTTAAAATCGGGTCAACACCCCATTTATCAAAGACCAAATTCCAACAGATCAACGAATAATTCAAACTATTTGATATTTTTACACTTTATTGTATAATTTTCTACAGATGCTTAAGGACTAGATTATATTTTAATAATTCTTACAATTTACAAGAACAATTTTGATTTCAATAAAAGAATTTAGTGATATTTCCACATTGTTCGCTACTTTAATTCGCTTTTGATTTCAAAATTTCTTATAATTTACACGAACAATTTTACTGATGAAAGTTAAGAAAAACAAGCAAGCTTCTTTCAAATCCTACTTCTATTAATAGCTAATGAAACATTATTCAAATAAAACAGAAATTAGGCCCAAAAATTTCATGATTAATAAAAAGAAATTAGGCCCAAAAATTTAATGATTAAGATGTATTGAATTGAAATATCACCAAAAAGAATAACGTAACTATGATCAAATACCTACTTATACCATTTTATATCACAGATACAATTGATCAGTCCCTTAAAAGCACTCCATGTTTAGCAAACACCCAAACTATTACTCAAATTAAGCAAAGCTACATTAAATTACACGAGTTTGCAATTAAGAGCTCCTAACAAATTTCATAATCTTTACATAATTAATGTTCAATTAATCTAGTGGATTATCACAGTCTTTAGTCAATCTATCAAATTCAAGAAAATCTAAAAATACGGGTTTCATTTCAAGTAAGTGGTTTTTCCACATGATCCGGGTTATTTGTTTGTTTTCTTATTTGTGATTTCATCATCTGGTGGATATTTTGGTTTGTCGTCGCCTTGATGCGGTGTTTTTTTCTTTTGCGGACGATTCATACAAGCAATTTTCGATCCAACAGACAGAGATAACAAATCAGATTGTGGTCTTCAACGTGTTGCAGATCTGGAATCATAGGTACTCTAGACACTATAGATTTTTCAAAGTTCAGGCTTTAAGTTCGATTTTTGTTATTAACTTAGACGCTATGAATCTTTTCATAGTTCCATCTTTTGCGGTTTTTAACAGATTTATTTATGTCTTCTATCGATGTATTGCTAGATTGAATTAATTAATAAAATTATTATTCTTCTTTTTTTTTTTAAAAAAAAAAAAGATGATCAAATACCTACTTATACTATTTTATATCACAGATACAATTGATCAGTCCCTTGAAAGCAATCCTTTTTTAGCAAACACCCAAACTATTACTCAAATTAAGCAAAGCTACATTAAATTACACAACTTTGCAATTAAGAGCTCCTAACAATTTTCATAATATATACATAATAATGTTCAATTAATCTAGTATATTGTCACAGTCTTTAGCTAATCTTACAAATTTGAAGAAAATACAATAAATTATGGGTTTCAAGTAATCATAAACAATAAGACTATATAAATGCGATTTAGCTTGTCTGAAGAGAACACAAGAAAACATACATAATAATAAATTTGATTATTTCAGAAGATGTGTGAAGAGAAAGGTAATGCAATGGTGGTGGCAATACTGTTGTTGGGCCTACTGCTCCACGGCAGCCCAGCCCATGCAGCAAACTACACTGTTGGAGATTCTTCGGGCTGGACCTTTTATGTAGCGGGCTGGGAAAATGGCAAGAGTTTTAAGGCCGGTGATACTCTAGGTAGGCACATAATAGATTGATTTTTATTTTTCGTTTTATTATTATTATTATTATTATTATTATTATTATTTTGTGTTATATTTTCATTTGTATTGCATTTTAAAACTAATTGATCCTTATTCTCAAAAAAAAAAAAAAAACTAATTAATCCCGTTTTGTTATTTCTAGTGTTTTTAAAATTGAACGGTGATCGTACTAAACAAAAAGAAAATTCGATTAGCGATCAAATCGTTTTATTGCTAGTTAGGGCTGAACTTATCATTTTGGTCTAATTGGTCTCGGGTTCAACTGGTTGGTTCGGTCAAATCGGTCTATACAAGTTTTATTATATTATGTTAGATGATAATGCAATAGACTGATTGTTATATATCACTTTTTAGAAGTTCAAAGTTAAGTAAACAACTGACAAATATATACTAAAGCTCAAAGTTCGAATAAATAAAAAAAAATTAAAATACTAAGTTCAAGATTTTAATCTTTCCTAAAAGACCATCTACCGGTTAACATTCGGACCGTCTGATTTTCAATAACTTTTGGCTTCTTTATTTGTTAGCCGCTTCCTTAACTCTATATTAATTAGGTAGCAAATAGTGCAATACAATATAATATTAGAATAAAAACTTCTATCCTATTAATTTGTTCATTTGTAATTATATGAAGTTATTGTATTCGTTTGTAATTGTTGATTGGATTCATAAATAATTTGGATAAATTAGTATTGGATAATATAATTGAGTTTTATAACATGTTTGGGAAGTATGATTGTGATGTGTGATTATTTCAGTAGGATAATAGTTTTTTATTTTGACATTGTTGATACAGTTGGATAAAGATACGAAATAACCAAATTACCCCAAATGAAAAAAATAGAAACGTAATACTACCAACACAAATGAAGGATAAATTCGTCAATGAATGTTCATATGAGGATCGGAATTAAGTGAGATTATATAATTGCATCCATATGGCCTAGACCAATTATTAGAGTTGTCAATATTAGCTCAAAGACGACGGCCGATTCACTAACCCGATATTTTTATCGGGCCGATCTGTAATATCCCAAGCCCAAAAATATCGGGCCTCAAAAGCCCGCCCAACATGCACGAAATAGGACCGACCCATGCTTTCAATATATTTTTCATGCTCCGGGCCGGACCGAGCTCAAACCAGAGGCCGGTCCGATCCGCTTGACACTTCTCGCCGCTTATCAACCAATATCATTGTTGGGTAAAATTTTCTCGTGTATGGTTTCTTTTTAAAAATGGTTGGGATAAGTGATATAGGCTTAAGTCGAGGAGTGTAATTAGATTCTCTCCGCAAGACGAAAAACGCCCGTATACTAGTGCTTACGGTTCCAAGCGCCGCTTCTAAGATACAACGACTTTTCTGATTAGGTTAAAGACAAAGAAAAATCGAACAACAACGAACAACAAGTTGTTCTTGACTTTCAAGCTTTTGAACGAAAGGGAAAATCAATATGCTCGTATGATGCAAATGATGGTTATTATCCGAGTTTTTCGTATCTAAAATCATCTGCGCAGGGGCCTCAATATTATAGGCAATGAAGTGCCCGCATTTAAAATCGCGTCGTAGGCTCGAAAAGGCACATTTGCACCGAAGCAGACGCACTGCAAGATGGGAGCACGACCAGGCACACGGCCGCGTGCGCCGCCATGCGCGGTGCTCCAACTCTCGCATGGCGCATGACCAGACGCACGACGGGCGTTGCCCCGTCTTGCGGGTGCTCCAACTCTCCGCATGGCGCACGACCCGAAAAATTAATTAAATCTATTTAATTAATTACAAAAATTAATTAAACATTTAATTTTAAAGGTTTTGGTCCAAAAAGAATAAGGGCCTTGAAGCCCAAGCCCAAGCCAAGCCCAAGCCCGCGGCCCGGACCACCGGGCGGCGGCGGGCAAGGTGTGCTTTGAACCAAACCCACAAGCATGTAGGTCCTCTCCCCTTTAAAAACTTGGGTGCCCCCAAGGGCCCAAACCCATTTGTCCAACTTGGGATAAATAAAGTGTGCAAACTTTTCATCATTTTCCTATGTGGGATGGAGCATCTCTCCTCCCCCACATTTTCCATTTTCCATACCATTTATTGTGTTAAGTGGTTAACTTCTAAAGCATTAATTTCTCATTCACCGAATCGGTTTTGAGAAATTCCAAATGCTATTCTCATCTACTCTCTTAGTAGAATTTTTACAAATAATTTAATTCCATTTTTCACAAATGGAAACCACTTAATTAATTGGTCAAAATCGGGTCAACACCCCATTTAACAAAGACCAATTCCAACAATCCCCCACATGAATGAAATTAATGCATGCGTGTATGCAGATTCGCTTGAAAGTCTCGGCGAATCGTTATTGCATCAGGATAGGTAGCTTGTGGCTTTGAACCTTCCTTAGTAAAATACTATCGGATTTACTAGCTGCTTAGTGACGCGATGTCTTGAACTACTCAGCCGTTTGTGTAAACCAAGACAACAAGATTTACACAATAACAACTCTAACACTTGTTGTTCTCACGTTGTGTCCATTTCGCCTGGACCATATCTTAGATTCAGTGTTTCATTTGAAGCGGCCATTACTTCTCACTTATATAGGTGATCTCTTATTGAAGAGTATCCTGCAATACTCCACCTTTTAAGTATAGGAATCATTAAAAGTCTTAAACTTAACCTCACCACATTCAGCGGGTTTAAATACACTTGGATGTATCGAGAATGAGCTAACACATTTTCCAAGTGTTCACCAACATTCATAACTTAGTTGTCCCATTGAACCAAGGTCTTGGTGTTCGCCTTTATTTTTAGCTTCACCGCAAGTGTACGGTGTAGTTTATAGAATAGGGTAAGCAAGGTCATATCCACGGAGACTAATAAATTAATGCGCTAAGTATTGAACTAAGATAGCCTTATTTTTATTTAGACGATCGAAATTGAATGATTGTTGTGGAAGAAAAGATAAGAATAACCACAAAAACACAAGATGAAAATAATAGTGGAATTACCAAGGAAATGAAATGGATTCCCGAGTTATGGTTTCAATTAATATTCCTCTTGTTTTACGATTTAATCAAAGCCAAAGTTATTATCAATACACCTATAAGACGATCACAACGGTATTTTATCCTCCCTCTTGAGATGTATATAAAGTGTAGATTGAAATATCTATGCTAGTATCTCTACTCAACATAAGATACACAACTCCCAAATGCACAAAAGATCAAATATCCTCACAAATATTCACAAACCTCTCGATTATGCAAATATTCATGTCAAGTACTCAAGATCTAATATTGAAACTCATCTTTTGAATTATGAATCAATATATCAAACATGCTAAATCATTGGCCAAATGATAAAACAAGAATAAGAACAAAGTACTCAAATAGGCTTCAAGACAATAACTTCAATTAAGATTAAAACAATCAACAAGAGTTCAATTAATCTACTTCCAAAACCCGTAAATCACAATAAGTTTAGCTACCCATTATAAATGAACAACTCATAGACAAATTGTTCATCTTCATAAGAAACTAAAATGAAAGATTAAAGCATAAAGAATGAGAAAACTTAGGGAAATGGATAATCTCTCGATTAATCTTCAATCCTCAAGCTCCGATTCGACCCGATTCTTCCTTGATTCTTCCTTGATGAAATTGATGTGTTTCTTGTGTTCTTGGGTGTATTCCCAGCCTTTTCTCCATACCCTAGATCAAACCTCCCATGTATGTTTTTATAGCCCCTAAAAGGTCTAAGAAAAAGGTGAAGAAACATAGTAATTTCCCTGGGAGGCTGCGGCGCGCCAAAGAATTTCAAGACAAAAATGCCGCCCTGAAATGCTGCAGTCACGGGCGTGAATTTTGGAGTGTTTTGTTTTTGAGCCCTTCATCAAAGTTGTAGCTCTATCTCTTAGCTTTCCATAGCCACTTGAATCATCTCAATATCAATTTTGTAGAGAGTTATGGCCAAAATACGAAACGCTTATTTTGCCGGTGATGGAAATTTGAGACGCGTTTGGACGTTTCTTCAAATCAATCTCTCTTTGTTTGCTCGTTTGTACTTCTTTTGATACACGATTCATTACTATGACTATAAACGCAATATAATTGGCTCTCAACATGGCTTCGCTACTCAAATGACTCAAAATACTCAAAAACAACACAAAACTCAAGTCTTGGAAGCCCAAATCAATGGTATAAAACCAAGTGAACACTTGGGATCTCCAATTCACAAGGTTGGAGTTACCGCTTATGAACATTCTTTAAGTTGTGGATTTTAAACCCATTCCCCTTAACATTTATACACTGGTGATCTCGATTTATGCCTTTTGTAAGCGGATCCGCAAGGTTTTCCTTTGACTTCACGTAGTCAACCGAAATAACCCCATTCGAAATCAACTGCCTAATGGTATGGTGTCTCCGACGTATATGTCTAGACTTACCATTATACATACCGCTTTGTGCCCTTCCGATTCTTTGATTGACTATCACGGTATCAAAACAACAAAGGCAAAGCTTATTCCAACAAGGAATATCCTCTAAGAAGCGATCTTAACGTCCATTTGATGTATCTCGAGGTTATGCAAAGTCGCAATAGCAATGAGAACACGAATGGATCGTAATCCTCGTGAGGAGAATATGTATCGAAGAAGTCATATCCCTCCTTTTGTCTAAACCCTTTAGATACCAATCGGGCTTTATACTTGTCAATAGATCCATCCGCTTTATACTTCCTTTTAAGGATCCACTTGCATCCCAAAGGCTTGCAACCCGGTGGGAGATCAACCAACTCCCAAGTGTGATTTTGCATGATGGAATCTATCTCATTATTGATAGCTTCTTTCCGAGAGGAGCTCGGACTAGACATAATGCTTCGAGTAGTTCGGGGTTCGTTTTTCTAACATATAAGTTAGAAAATCGGGACCAAAAGACTTAGCTACTTTTGTCCGTTTTTTGCGTCTTCGTTCCTCTTCATCATCACTTGAGGTAACCTTGCAGTTTCATAAGTCCGTTTACTCAACTTTCTTCTTTCCGTTCTTTGTTCGGAAAGATATTCTCGAAGAATACAACATTCCTTGATTCAATGATCATACCTTCATTTATATCGGGAATAGCCGACTTGTGTACTAAAAAGCGATATGCACTACTATTGTTAGCATATCCAATGAAAGACCATCGATCGTCTTCGGACCGATTCTTACTTGTTTTGGCTTAGGTACTTCGACTTTAGCCAAACACCCCCACACTTTAAGGTATTTGTATGACGGTTTACGCCCCTTCCATAACTCATATGGAGTTTCATTTTTACCTTTGTGTGGGATCTTATTAAGAATGTAGTTCACAGAAAGTATGGCTTCCCCCACAAGTTTTGGGGTAAGCGAACTTAACAACATCGCATTCATCATCTCCTTAAGAGTACGATTCTTGCGTTCGCAACACCATTTGATTGAGGTGAGTAAAGGTGCGGTCGTTTGATAAATTATACCCACTTCCGAGCAAAATTCTTCAAACGGAGCAACATACTCTCCGCTCTATCACTTCGAATCATCTTAATTTTGATTAAGTTTCGATTTTCAACTTCATTCTTATAAGTTTTAAAAGCTACTAAAGCTTCATCTTTGCTTTTCAAAAGATAGACATAACAATATCTTGTGCAATCGTCTATAAACGTTATGAAGTACTTACCACCTCGAGTTTGCACAAGTTTTAAGTCACACACATCTGTATTGAATTAACTCGAGTGGTTTGGTACTTCTCGTTATCGAATGAAAGCGTGCCTTGGCCAATTTTGCTTCAACACAAATTTCGCATTTGTCTTGTGAATCGGTTTTAAACGTAGGTATTAATTCCGCATTCACTAACCTTTTAATTGTGTTGAAGTTTACGTGTCCTAATCTATCATACCATAAATTAGAACAATCCAACAAGTAAAAGTAACGTTTTTATTTTTCGCCTCTTGGCGGAAAAGACATTCTGAGACATTTTGAATGTGCCCTTATCAAGGTAACCTTTACATAAAACCGACCATTCTTGGTCATTACAAACTTGTTTCGGACTCAAACACTAGTCTAAAGACTACTTTGCAAGCAACGGACTGTAAAACCAAGTTCTTGCGGATGTCCGGGACATGCAAAGACATCTACAAGCGTAAGCTCCTTCCTAAGTCATCTTGAGCACCACCTTTCCAAGCCCAACGACATTGGAAGTCGAGGAGTTCCCATGAACAACTTTCTTCCATTGATCGGAGAGTAGAAGGAGAACATCTCCTTATCGGCACAAATGTGACGAGTAGCCCCGTGATCTATCCACCACTCCTCGGGGTTATCCACCATATGGCTTCAAAACACAACGGCGGAGAGATCGAGCTCCGATGCAAGTCTATTGGAACCGACTTGTCCTCCGTCACATCGCTTGTTGGTTGCCACCTTGATTGCTTCTTCTTTGGGTGTCGGCTATCCTTCGCCATGTGGTTCGGTTTGCCACAATTGTAGCAATTCCCTCAACTTTTTGGCCTCGCTTTCTCCTTCCCGGAGTGCTTACATTTGCTAGTGCTCGACTCGGCAAGATCGCCTTAGCCTCCATTCCAGATTCACTAGTTTTAACATCGATTTAGGTTGTCTTCTTCGCGGCCGAACAATCGATCCTCAAGCCCCATCTCTTTGCGTTTGGCTTGAGGTAGTTTTGAAATCCTTCCACAATGGCGGCAATTTTTCGATAATTGCGGCCCACTTGAAAAGATTCATTCAAAAGCATCCCTTCAGACACTAAGCCGTGAAGGATGATTTGAATCTCCGAACTGGGCCGATAACCGTCTTGGTGTCAACCATCTTGTATTCCAGGAATTTGCCGACAACAAATTTCTTTTTTTGGCCGCATCTTCCGTCTTGTATTTCTTCTCCAAGGATCGCCACAATTCCTTGGGACGCCTGAACGTCTATATGACAACGTTGTAGAGAGTGTCGTCTAGCCCGTTCAAGATGTAGTTGCGACATAGAAAAAATCGTTATGCCAAGATCCACCCGATTCTATTGTTGTCAACTTCGCCTTCTTCAACGGCAGAGGGGTCGTCCTTAGGAAACGAGCCAACCCCAAAGTAGTGAGGTAGAACAAAGATCTTCTTGCCAACGTTTGAAGCCCGCACAGAAAACTTGGGCGCTTTTCGCGCGTGAGCGGAGTGACCATGGGTGTAAACGAGATCGAATCGATGCCATCGTCTTCAACGTAAACGTAGGAATAAATTTCCGTCTTGCGATTGTTGGGTAAAATTTTCTCGTGTATGGTTTTGTTTTTAGAAAATGGCTGGGATAGTGTATAGGCTTAAGTCGGGAATTAGATTTTGTCTCCAAGACGAAAACGCCCGTATACTAGTCTTACGGTTCCGACGCTCGTCTCTAAGATATTAACGACTTTACAGATTCGGTTAGCAAAGACAAAGAAACCGAATACAACAACGAACAACAAGTTGTTCTTGACTTTCAAGCTTTTGAACGAAAGGGAAAATCAATATGCTCGTATGATGCAAATGACTGGTTATTATCCGATTTTCGATCTAAAATCATCGCAGGGCCTCAATATTATAGCAATGAAGTGCCCGTGATGGAAAATCGCGTCCGTAGGCTCGAAAAGGCACATTTGCGACCGAAAGACGCACTGCGCGGGAGCACGACCGGGCGCACGGTGCTCCAACTCTGCATGGCGCACGACCAAACGCAAGACGTGTCGTGCGCCGCCCTTGCAGCGCGAGTCGAAAAAGAATAAAGGCCTTGAAGCCCAAGCCCGCGGCCCGGGACCTAAGGCCGAGCCGGCCGAGCGGCGGCTGTGTGGCGTGCTTTGAACCAAACCTACAAGCGTAGGTCCTCTCCTTTAAAACTTAGGTGGCCCAAACCCATTTGTCAACTTGGGATAAATAAAGTGTGCAAACTTTTCATCATTTTCCTATGTGGGATGGAGCATCTCTCCTCCCCCACATTTTCCATTTTCCATACCATTTATTTGTGTTAAGTGGCTAACTTTCTAAAGCATTAATTTTCATTCACCGGAATCGGTTTGAGAAATTCCAAATGCTATTCTCATCTACTCTCTTAGTAGAATTTTTACAAATAATTTAATTCCATTTTTCACAAATTAAAACCACTTAATTAATTGGTCAACACCCCATTTAACAAAGACCAATTCCAACAATCGGACAATAAACAGGCTGAGATTAACATTATGGGCGGTAGTCAAAGATTCCAAATAATTAATTAGCCCGGACTAACTTATTTATCCTGCCCAATCAAGTTTCCCAAACGAGCCCATTATGTTTTTCTTTAAAAAAATGAATTCAAAGGATTTGATTGTGTGGACAATTTTTTTGCAGTTTTCAAGTACAGCCCAACTGCACACGATGTGGTTGTTGTGGATAAGCCAAGCTATGATTCTTGCAGTGTGCCAGCAAATGCAACAACATATAATTCAGGAAATGATGAGATAAGTTTAGGAAAGGGCCAAACTATTTCATTTGTAGCATTCCTGGGCATTGTCAACCTGGCCGGATGAAGATTGCTGCTAATGCTGCTTAAATTAGCCTCCCAATATTATTTCTTTATAGTGTTATTAATTAGAGATATCTAAAATAAACATTACAATAAAACTTTTGTTATGTATTTAATTTATGCAAATTCTGATGATAAATGTATGGTGAGCTATTATCGGTATAATTAATAATACCATCAATGTTCGTGGATTTATAATTATCCTCCTTTATTTTGATTTTTGGGTGAGTATTTGGTGAGTACTGATCAACCCAAGTGTCTTGGTAAATTATGAATCAATAAAGATTAAGCTACTCATATTTATTTGTTGTTACTATCTCCTATTTCCGACAGAATTTCATATATCATATCAATTCACCAACCATATATGACTATTACACATTCACATGGTATACTAAAAATACTTGATGAAGCACCATATGAAATATGAAATTTAAACTGCAATTATAGAGGTCCAAAGTCCAACTACAATGCTAGTAGATATCATCCAACAAATTATTGCCTAGACAACATTGAACATTCTTTCTCTTTTTTTCTTTTGAGTACATATCCCGAGATGGGAGAAGTAATGAGATTCGAACTCGAGACCTTTGTTCTGAGCTTGAAAGTCTTAACTACTCGATCACTATCCGGTTCTCAACATTCTTTTATTTTAAACATCCGCTTAATGTATATATTATGTATTAGGAAAACAGTGCATAGAAATGGTTGGATATTTTGGATATTCCAAGTTACATTTATCCGGGAGGGAAAGTTTTATAAAATCACAAACTTGCACAAATAAATAAAAATGCTCAAGTATAGCCGATAGCGTTATAAAGTTACATGGTGATATTATTTATAGTACGTTGACGTATTTGATTCTGTTGGGTATCTATCTATCTCAAGATAAGAAACAAATAATTACAAGATAATAACCTACGGGATCAGGATTGCTGATCAATCTATCAAATAATAAAGAATAAATTGAAGATAAAAAATTAAAATTGAATAAAACCAATTAAGGCAAAAACCCTAATTTGATATATGAGAGAATAATCAGCTCAGAGCGCTGATTCCCCCCCCAAGAAGTGTCACCACACTGTCACAATATTGGGCCACATATTAATGTGGGCTGGCGACCATTTGCGCTACGAGGCTTATGGTCTGGGATAGAATTAAAGGTAATGGGCCTCACAATATTGGGCCACATATCAACATATTCTTATTAGTTATTTACCATGCTGATGATGTAATAATTGGTAAAATATTATCAATGCAATAATGTGTGCAACCGTTTCATGAGGTGTAAATTGCAGTTTTAGTCCTCTAACTTTGGGATAGTTGCAATTTTAGTCCTTTATCTTTTAAAGTTGCATAGTTTTGATCCTGACAATTTTGCTTTTATGGCTAAATAAAGATTTTTTTGGTCCTTTATCTTTCGACAAAGAGCAATTTTAGTCATATAACTTTCGAGCATTAACAGTTTTAGTCCGTAACACATCATAGCTAATTTATCTAGATAAACTCAGATTTTATAGAATAAAAGATTCACATATTTCGACACCTATTTTGTTCGTGGATTATTACACCTACTTAGATCCAAGATCTATTCAGGAGGTTTCAATATAATGATTCGCATTTTAATTTCAAAAGAGTGCATGCAAATGATTTTATAATTTTTGAATTAATGAAATTTCATTTTGCTGTCAAAAAAAAAAAATATAAAGAGGATGAGTATGTAAAAATGAGATTAGAAGAAAACATTCAGATATCAATACATATGGGAGGAAATTAAACGATTAATTTAATTCACTACGCATGCACTTACTAAAATAGAATCCAAAATTTAATGTATACAAGATGTGGAGGAAAACCATTTCAAAAGTTAAGATTTATTTAACTTTTAAATTATGAAAAGTTGGGTGTAGTTTTTACACCAAAATCATGATTTGTTTGAGCATAGGATTCCTTGGAGCACCATGCTTGAAAATGGTGCATCAACTATCAACTATCATCCATTGGATTTCCAATTTTATGTAGTGCTAAAAGTGGACTTCCAACAAAAATATACATTTTGGAATATTAAATAAAAGGTTTTGCAAAGGAGTAACTTTACAACAAAATTCAATTGGCTTTTTCTTATATATACTACTCCCAAAGTCATCAATAAAATTAATTAATAATTAATTTGAATTATATATATGACTGTTAACAAATAAACAATCAGCTAAACAGGTATTTCTTTTAGGGAAAATTGCAAAATTGGTCCTACAACTATAGACAGGTTTGCGATTTCGGTCTATAAGTATCGAGTTAGCACAATTGGTCCTGTAAGTTTGATTGTTTTTGCAAAATTGGTCATATATGTTTCATACCTAATCAATTTCGGTCTTGTAAGTTTCAAGTTGTTGCAAAATTGGTCCCCTGGGTTTATTTAATATTTTCAAAATACCAAGAATACCCTAATACACATTAATGGATTATTTGACTTAGTGTTTTGCTTAAAATGGTATCAGAGCCTAGGTTTATTAAGAACTTTTAGTTATATTTATTATATTTATGTAATTAACAATTGGTGAGGAGAATTTTCTCCGAGAAAATGGATCTAGACAATGTCCAAGATGTCTTCCTTATAGGACACAACGACAGATCTACATATAAAATTGGGGGTACAGTAACTGAAAAAATTCAACTATATTTTTTAGTAAAGAAAAAATTAATAATAAATTTTTACCCCTATTTTTACAAAAAGTAAAAATAGAATTAGAAAATTCAAACAAAACAATACAAATCCCCACAATAAAATTTTAAAATTAAAAGATTGACTTAGCATCTTGAATAAATAAACCATGACAAAAGTCAAAACCTACAAAACTAAAAATATCAAAAAATAAATATCTAATAATATCAATAATGTTACCAAAATTGTGTTTTGTTGTATCTTATTTTCTTAATTATTCTAATTATTTCTTTTATATATGTGTATTAATTTTTCATGTACGATTATATAATCAACTTTTACAAAATTTTAAAATGCAATTTGTACTATGACTTTAAATAATTAACAATATTTATATGCACATTTTTTAACAAATCTACCGTACCCCAATTTCAAAAATCCTGGATCCGCCACTGATATGACATATCGTCAAAGTTTGACGATGTATGCACAAGAACACGAGGACAAGATAAAATATTGGAACCATCATATTAAAACCTCTGAATAGATACTGGATCTAAGTAGGTGTAACAATGCCACGAACAAAATAGGTGTCAGAATATGTGAATCTTTTATTCTATAAAATCGAGTTTATCTAGATAAATTAGCTATGATGTGTTACGGACTAAAATCGTTAATGCTCGAAAGTTATAGGACTAAAATTGCTACTTTTGTCGGAAAGATAAAGGACCAAAAATGCTATTTAGCCATAAGGGCAAAATTGTCCAGATCAAAATCGCAACTTTAAAAGATAAAGGACTAAAATTGCAACTATCCCAAAGTTAGAGGACTAAAACGCAATTTACTCCTATATCTCACTACATATATGCTATGTTGTAAAAATTCCCGCCTAGCCCCGATTAATCCCCGCCAGCGCTAGGCCCCTTGTCCGCCTACGATTTTTTTCCTATTAGGCCCGCTTTAATCCCGGCCCGTGTCCCACCTAACCCCGCCCAGCTCCGCTGGCGCTAGGCCCAATCTCCGCCATCTAGCGAGCGCTAGCGCTTTTTACAACATTGCATATATGTAGTTTTAGCCCATGGTCGATCTTCTATTCCAAATTCATGTTTTATCACCTATTAGGTTACAGATGATTATCGCGTGTATAACATTTACCAAATTAAAAACTCACAATTGATACTTGATTTATGCTTGAAAATTAATTTGGTAAGTGTTATACGCGTGTTAATCATCTCAGGCAATGGAATGAGAGATGAAACACAAATTTGGAATAGAAGATCATATCCGTAATTCTAGCTATGCAAACGCGCGTGCTATTTAGTAATCAAGCAATTAAGAGCTACACTTAAAGAGTTTTTTCCCCAATAATATTAAAATAAAAAATTGAAAAGAAAACATACAAGTAGAAGACAAGAGCAGCATCATGATCAAAATTGAAAATAAAACATACAAGTGGAAGATAAGAGTAGCATCATGATCAGTACAAAATTCTTAAAAAAAAATCGGTAGAAGAAATAATTAATACCCGTATGGTATACGTACATATGCGAATGACAACCATATATAGGTCATCAGCTAGATTCATCACCATAAGGGTTTTTTGATTGAGCTTTTACATCTTGAGGAGTTCTCACTGAGAAATTTACAGAGCTAATTTGACACACTGGCCGCCTCCAAATTAAATTAACCCCTCTCACACACACACATACACACACATATATATTTCTCAAAATTTGTTGGGTTAATTAATCGGATATTAATGGAGGTGGACAGAATGCCAAAGTAACTCTGCAACAATACTCCTGAGAAACCCTAGAGATCAAGGAAAGGAAAAAGCAGATATAGCCTATAGGTACACACTTAATTCCCACTCACAACTCACTTATATATGATTTTATATTGTTCCATCTCACTATATATGAGACGTACGTAAAGGTGATGCAATTAACATATATATATATATATATATATATATATATATGCTAATATGATCATCAATTAAAAATATCTTACTTTTTCCAAAAATATTTCTTTTTCTTACTTTGGAAATAAATGATATTGGATTTTACGCGGAACAATGCGTTTTGCATTTTTTTTTATACCGAGATTCCATGTTCGTAATTGATTGATACCTCGGGAAGCGCACACAGGAGTCGCTTTCCCGTTCCCATATGACTAGTCCTCGTGGAATTAAACAACGCCGATCCTCAGAACTACGCAGCGAGTGGTCCCCAGTGATTGTTTAATGATGGACTACCTCTCTAGCTATATCCAATTGCAGGTTCCCACCTATTTCCAACCTCCCCACACCTTTGGCGTTTGAAAAATAGGCAAAGAGTTACGTACCTCACCTTGACCGGTTGGTCAAGGATCATTGATAATGTGGTTTACATCCGAACGATGGGATGGATGTCCTGTAATTAATAGTAATATACTTGGGAATGATGGATAAGAGATGAAACACCATTTCGAATAAAAAATCGATCCACTTCCGGATGGGAGTGACTTATTGGCATTGTACATTTTTAAGCCTTGTGTGCCTTATTAAGCTGATGGTTGATGATACTTTTGATCTGTTATACGAATTAGATATGCACCATAATTAATATTCATTGGGTTAAAATAAAATTAAAATATCCATACCCATCAAAGTGAGATTCTTAATTAATTAATTATTATAATTAAAGGAGGTACTTATATTTTCATCACGTAGCTTGTATATCATTTTCACTCGAGAAAAATAATAAATTAAGTATTATTCATGGAATTTAGAATTTAAACTAGAAGCTTTTTATCCGAAAATTTTACACATTTCATATATCATTACAAGAAAAATCAGTTTACCTACAGAAATATATGTATGTAAATATTAAGATAATTATAAAATATAAATCGTTGTAGGTAAATATTTACCTAGAAAATCTAAAACTGTTGGTAAATACCTACATTATTTATGTCGGTAAATTAAAAATTATCGGTGATCTGACAATATAATTTGGGAATATTTTTTTATTTTATCGATTTTCTGTAGGTAACTGTAAAATTCAATGACAAAATCATTTATATATCAATAAATTTTGCCGATAAACTGAAATTTTCTTGTAGTGTATGTGGTAATATATCCAAACACACTATCAAAATTTACCGGAGTGCTTTTGAAATATGTGATGACTTTCTAGAGAACAATAGTGGGCTTCTTTTCTAGAAAGAGGGTGCAAGAGCGTGCATGGTGTTTGTACGACCTGTGGGGGAGATCATTTTTTAACCAACTTAGGGCATGAATTATCAGCTTTTGTTCATACACTAATTCACTTTTGTCCAAACCAAATTAAACACAAAAAGAAAAAGTTATAATTGCTTTGCATGATGGTACCTATGCAAAGAAATTAAACAAACTTGTTGTTTCCTTTTCAAAAGTGTGAATTTCTTGAGTGTACAACAAAGAGAAGTAAGCAGGATGTTTTAATTTACTTTAATTTGGAGCCCTTGTGAAATTAACATATATATGTAAATTAAAAAGATTATTATATATGTGATTTGGCGTAAACAAATCGGATGTACTTCGGGTCGGGTCATCTCGAGCCTAGGTACTTTGGTTGGTCTGTAAGACAGGATAAACGTTAGGCTAGCAGGAGGTTCACCTAAGACCCTCCGATGCTTAAGTCAAGATCTGAGTCTTAGGTCGCTAGTGAATGTAAGCGAGGTGAATAGCAATAAATGTCATACATGTAAAATGGAATGGCAGTGGGCGTATTTATAGGCATTATTTCTCCTGGCCGTGCGGGTTAAATGCGGATCCGCAGGTGTGCGGATCCGCATAACTCACTCCACGTGCCGGCCTCCTATTGGTCCGCCCGCTAAACCCATCTATCGTATACGGGTCGGGTCGCAGGCATACCCGCGATCCACCTCGGATCGTCGTCGTGACCTCGCTCTACGTAGTGTATCGGCTAGCTCGAACTCCTTCTATTAGCCGATCGGGTTGACGACCGATCCATGACCTCGCCGGTCGTGACCTCGCTTCTTTCATAGTGTATCGGCAGCCTCGAACTTATTCTATTAGCCTGGGGGGTAGACGATCCGATCCATGACTCGGTTGGGTCATTCCCCGAATAGGCGAGGTAGAAGAGTAATTTTAGACAGCACATATCATTACTCCCCGCCATTACTTTAGTAATTAATTACTATGGTAACTCAATCGATCCGTTGAATTTGAAAAGTTTCTTTCATCCCAACCGCGTTCGATCTTCCCCCCATTCCGCTATATATATACTAAGTCTTGGAGTTTACATTTTTACTCTTCATTCATCGCGGTGAAAAATATTTCGAGTTCAAGCGAGCTCCCAGCCCTCGTCCGGGTTTCTTCACGTAGTCGATCCCACCTCGAGGTAGCTTAGTTTCACTTCGCTTATTAATATTTTTTCTTATTTCATTTATTTTTCTTCCTTTTTCTTGTTATGCCTTCCGACCGTGCGTTAGGTTCTCATGACTCGGGCTCGAGCGGTTCGAGTTCGAGTTCAAGCTCCACCTCTGAGTCTAGTTTCGACATCGGTCCTCTAAATGGGGCTCGTATTCTAGATGCTTTAGCCTAATTAGGTCCGTGCCTCCCAGGGAATCCCGTCTCGACTTGGACCCTACCGACGAATCCAGGAGGATGATGCCCCCATAGATCCTAATTTAGAGTTTACTCCTTGGGCTTTGATTCGTTCTATTGTAAAGGAACCAAATAGCCGAGATTAGAGACCGATTTTTATTCCATCAAATTTTCAAATAATTATCCCCTGTAGGAATGACCATATAGACAAACCACCTCCCGTTGTATGTCGTTCCATTTGCCTACCCTTGAGGCAGTTTACGTTTTCCTTTAGCTCGCCCCTATTGTAAATATCTTAAAGTGGTCATGAGTGTGTCCCGCCTAGCTAGTTCCGAACGCTTATCGTCATATTTTAAGTTTTGCGATATTAATGAAATATTTTGAGGTGTCACCTCCTTTCCCCATTTTTGGGCCCTTTATTCCATTAACTCCTCTCCAACCACAAGTGAGAAAGGCTTTTCTACTCTCTCCTCGGCCTAACCGTAAGCTTCTTCATCACCTACCTACCTGTTTGGCCTTGAAAGAGAAATTTCTCTACATTAGAGCCCCGTAGAGACCCTTGGGAGGTTTCTTTCGAGTGGAAAGCTACCCTGTCCTCACCCTCGTGACCTCGCCGGTCACTGGGAGGATGACTTCGCCCAGGATGTGCTATGCACGAGCCGGTATCTGTCGGAGAAGCTTCTAACCGAAGAGGTTCTTTCCTCGCGGACCTTAGCCCCGCCCCGGCAGCCTTCTTTAAGTTTGGGTAATCTTCCATTCTTTTACTTAATTGCTTGCTCGTATAGTTTACTCACATTATTCTAAACAATTTTTCTATTTTCAGAGATGTCATCAACAAACTCATTAATAGCTAAGCAATTGAAAGAACAGAAGGCGGTTTTACTCTCCAAGAAAAACGACCTCCAATCGCTCCGAAACACACCACCACCCATGCTGTCTCGGGTTCAAGCGGTGTTCCTCCGACCTCTTCAGGCCTCACCTCGGCCCGACCGAGGTGGCCGGATGATATCTTGATATTTTTCGAGCCGCCGCACTACTCCCCTTCGCTTAACCCTCAACGCCCTACTTCTTCTGGGGTGAAAATGTTGAGAAGGCTTCGCCTCGAAAGGAAAGTCCCACAAAGAAAAACTCGGAAGCCCCACAAGTCTCGCGATCGGGATTCTCGGGTAAAGATCGCGAAGAGCCTGCGTAAGAGGCTTCGCCTCGGTCGTCTTTAGACGTGTCCGCAAGCACTGAAATCAAGCCGACGAGGAGATTTGCAGCGACCCGAGATGGAAGCTCAACTTAAATGGCTCAAGTTATGTGAGAAAAGCTTATTTCGCCGAGATGCGTGAGATGGAAAGGCAAAGGTCTCTCCTCAACTATCTTCCACTTTCAACGCCTCGCCGCCTGCATCCGTCCCCAATTGGCTAATTAACGGACGAAGCTCGTCCCTCGATACTATGCCGGGAGAGGACTCTTTTGAGCTATACAAACATACTCTCTCAGATCGATCAATTTGCTTTGATACCTTTTGAGTTTACTCGGTGGAAGAATACATAGCCCACAATACTTTTTCGGTAAAAGTCCATTATCTCGTTTAATACATGTTTTAATTTTTTCTCTCTCTCTCTCTTTCTAACCTCGCTTTTAATTCATTTACGAATAATGCCCTCCTACACCACCTTTCCCTTCGTGCCGCTAATTGGAAGCAATCCTCGATCTTGCGCGGGAAAACGAAGTAGAGAGGCTTTCGGGCTTTCTTCGCGAGGCCGAGGCCGCCAAGGAAAAATTATCTCGGAGAATATTGGCTCGTGATCCGAGCCGGGTCTGGAACAAGAGGTTAATGCATCTCGCGACGAATCGAATGAGCGAGAAAGAAAATCACGAATCCGAGCCGAAAGAGACCTACGATACGGGTCGCAAGGAGGGATATCGGGAATATACGAACTCATTTGCAGAGTATACCTCCGCATTTCTTCAAAAGGCTCAAGAGGGCGTGAAGTCCTTTCTAACTTCCCATTCCTACGAAACCTTAGTGGCACGTCGTGGCTGCCTTTGTCTATCTCTTTCAAGGTTTCGAGCGATCTGGGACCAAGCCCTACGGAGAATGCTTTCAGGAGGACTTTGATCAAGATAAACTTGATCGCTTCCGCATGGATGATCCGAGAAAGCGATGATGGCGGCGGTTAAGGAGGAGGAAGGACTTGATGTCGTGGCACGATGTGGAAGAGGCTAAAAAACGGATGAGTGGACCAATCTTATGCATTCGCACATCGCCGCTACAGAACAACCTCCGCCCCGCTACTCTTCAAGCTAATAATGATAATGAGGAAGAATAACCTTAGTTTTTACTTCCTTCTTTTGTAAATGAGCTCAAAGCTCCATGAAGACATCGTGAATACCAAATTGTTTTTTTTTTTTTTTGTCTAGGTTGTTTTGTAAATGAGCTAGTCTTTGACCTCGTTTTTGGTATTATGATGTATGAAAATATTTGATATGAATGAGCTCAAGTCTCCGATTTCGCTTTATCGTCGTTGTTTTACTTCCTAATCGACGTGCTCTTTTGAGATCATTTTTATTTGTAGTGACCTCAGACGCTCCTTAATCGGTGACCTCGCGGGTTGCTCTTCTTTTAAAGTTGACTTCGTGGGTCAATTTTACTTGAAGCTGACCTCGTGGGTCGCTTTTAGTTGAGACCGACCTCATGGTCGATTTTTTTTAAGTCGACCTCGCAGTCGCCTCAACTCTGCTGACCTCGTGGGTCGCTTTTAGTTGAGATCGACCTCATGGTCGCTTTGACTTGAAGTTGGCCTCGCAGTCGCCTCGACTTGAAAGCGGCCTCGTGGGTCGCTTTTAATTAGATCGACCTCGTGGGTCGCTTTGTCTTGCCGGCCTCGTGGGTCTTTTAATATGAGCCGTGACCTCGTGGGTTGCTCTTCTTTTAAAGTTGACCTCGTGAGGTCAATTTTACATTGAAGCTCGACCTCGTGGGTCGCTTTTAGTTGAGAGCCCGACCTCGCGGTCGATTTTACTTGGTCGACCTCGCAGGTCGCTTGTCTTGAAGTCGGCCTCGTGGGTCGCTTTTAATTAGAGCCGACCTCGTGGGTCGCTTTGTTTGAAGAAGTGGCCTCGTGGGTCGCTTTTTAATATTAGTGACCTCGTGGGTCGTTTTGCATGGCGACCTCGTGTGTCGCTTTTAATAGAACCGACCTCGTGGGTCGCTTTTAATACAGAGCCGACCTCGTGGGTCGCTTTTAATTGAGCCGACCTCGTGGGTCGCTTTTAATTGAGCCGACCTCGTGGGTCGCTTTAATGAGCCGACTCGTAGGTCGCTTTGACTTGAAGTCGGCCATGTGGGTCGCTTTGCTTTGAAGCCGATAAGATCTCTCAAAATAAGGGGGTATTTCCCTCCCAATAATTTCATATATATTCGATTAAAACAAGCTAATAATTACAAGTAGTTCACCTAAGTATAAAACTTGCGCAAATTGTGGATGTTCCATGGCCTAGGAAGCTCTTTTCCATCCATGCTTTCCAAACGATATGTTCTCTCTTGAGGATCTTAATCACCTGAAGGACCTTCCCATTAGCCTCCGGTTTTCCCACATGCTTAGATACTTCAACTTTTTTCGTAACTAGGTCTCCTACTTGAAAATTTCTCTCATTCACCCTTTTATCATATTTTCATTCTTCCCTTAGTTGCCTGAATTTGAACCAAGGCCCTATCCCTCTTTTTCTCGATTGTTTCTAGCTCTAACCTCCGAGCCTCTTCTATCTTTCGGGTCGTAATGAGCTATCCTGTGAGATGCTCCCCAATTTCCATAGGGATTACCGCCTCGATCCGTACATCAAACCGAATGGAGTTTCTCCCGTAGAAGTTCTTGGGGTAGTCCTATATGCCCAGAGGACCCGGGAGTTCCTCCACCCACGTCTTCACCGCACCCACCGCTTTTAAGTCTTTGCAGAATTATCCTGTTGGCCACCTCGGTTTGTCCATTAGCTTGCGGATTACCTCATCGCCGTGAAATTTTGCCGGATTTTCACTTCCTTGCACCATGCTCGTATTTTTCTTCCTTGGAACTGCGTTCCATTATCTCAAATTAAGATCCTAGGAAACCCAAACCGGCTACAAATATTTTTCCATACAAAGTACATGACCTCTTGCTCACCTATTTTAGCTAGTGCTTCTCGACCCACTTCGTAAAATATTCAATCGCTATTATCACGAATTTCTTCCGCGCCTTGCCACAGAAAAGGACCTAGAATGTCGATCCCCACCGGTCGAAAGCGGCATGCATAGGAATTGTTTCTAAGTGGTATGCTGGTGGCCGATGAGTTAAGTTAGCATGGAACTCGACACTTGTCACACACTTAGCGAACTCAATCGCATCCTTCATCACAAGAGGCCAAAAGAATCCTTCGCTTTAGTATTTTTGAGCTAGCGAGCGACCTCCCGAATGATTTCCGCATTCCTCATGAATCTCTCTCATCACATATGCGCTCTCGTGCAACAAACATTTCAAAAGGAGTCCTCCAAAGGACCTCTTATACACTTCATCTCCTATTATTTGGAACCTGGGTGCCCTAGCCTGTATCCTCCTAGCCTCGCTGGATCCGTTGGCAAAACTCCCGTTTTAAGAAACTCTTTAATCCCCTCGATCCACTTTACTTGAATCCCTATATGAAGAATTAAGGTCTCTTTTGAGAACTGGTCAAGAGGTTCGCTTTCCGAGTTCACTTTGAGTGCTTCGCCACTAACACTATCACCTTCCTCGAACTCGATCCCGAGACGGCACTAATAAACGTGCTAATGCATCGCCTCTCTCATTTTCTTCTCTCGAATCTGTTTCAACCGAAATTCTTCAAAATTTTCTACTAATTTCTTAGCCCTACTCAAATAGGTGGACATAGACTTATCTTTGGCTTCGAAAGAGTTTTCCATCTCGCATCGCGACTAACCGAGAGTCAAGATATGCCACGAGCCTTCTTACATCGCATTTATGTGCTAGCTTCATCCCAACAATTAGGGCTTCATACTGCTTCATTATTTGTAACCTCGAAATCCAACTTTAGAGTTACTTCTACTTCAAACAAGTTAGGTCCTTGTAACAAAATTCCGGCTCCACCTCCACTAGCCATCGACGAACCATCCACATGTAAAAGCCACGCGACCTCGTCTTGGGCGCCGACTTCATTTACGATTGCCTCGCTAACAAAGTCGGCCTAGAACTTGGGCTTTAATTGCCGATTTACATTGATACTTGATATCAAATTCTCCCAACTCCACCCCATTTAACCAAGCGACCGACAACTCCGGTCTCCTAAAATTTGCCTCAAAGGTTGATTTGTTAAGACGATTATTTGGTGCGATTGAAAATAAGGTCGTAGTTTCCTTGCTGCTACCACCAAGGCTAATGCCAACTTTTCGCTCTCTAAATATCTCTCTTCCGCCTCCTTGCAACATCTTACTCACATAATAAACCGCTTATGCATGCCACTCCTCCTCTTGACTAACACCGAGCTCACAAACCGCTTAGAAAACAGACCAAGTACAAAAAAGTGGTTTTTCAGCTTTGATAATAATGGTGGTGAGCTTAAATATGATTTTAATTCATCAAAGGCCTTCTCACATTCTTTTCGTCCATTGAAATTTTTTCATATTTTTTAAAGTAGCAAAAAGAAAGGTAGGTTACGATCGGTGACTTCTAAATGAACCTATTAAGCGAGGCTAGCTTCCCGTGAGCCGTGCACTTCGCTCACGGTCCTCGGGGAGGCCATCTCCAAAAGATAACTTTAATTTTCTCCGGGTTTGCTTCAATCCCCTCTCATTAACCATGAACCCGAGAAATTTTCCACCTCGCACCCCAAAAAGTGCACTTTGTTGGATTCAACTTCATTCCATAATTTCGCATGATGTTGAAAGCTCGCTTCAAATGTTCGGATGGTCCCCCCGATTCTCGCTCTTGACCAAAGATATCATCTACGTAAACCTCCATGGTTCGTCCAATCTTTTGAACATGAGGTTGACTAGGCGTTGATAAGTTGCTCCCGCATTCTTAAGGCCGAACGGCATCACCACGTAACAATACACCCCATTTTCAAGAACAAATGAGGTCTTGTCACGATCCTCTTCCGCCATGAAAATTTGATGATACCCTTGATACGCGTCCATCATACTTAATAGAGCACACCTGCCGTGGAGTCCACAGAGATCAATACGGGCAAAGGGCACGGATCTTTGGACATGCTTTATTTAAATCAAGAAAGTCCTGTACACATCCTCCACTTCTCACTGTTTTGGGAACAATCACCACATTAGATAACCATTCGTGAATCGATCTCAACAACGTGCCCGCATCGAGCAAACTTATTCACCCGCCGATGATCCTATTCCTCTCTCCTCCGAAACTTCGCTTCTTCTCGCTTAACAGCTTCACCTCGGTCGACATTTAAGCGATGCACTACGACCTCCGGGCTAATACCTTTGCAATCCGTAGCCTTCCATGCAAAAATATCCGCATTCTCCTTCAAAAATGGATAGTTAGGAGCTCGAGTGCTCGGATCCATCCGGGAGCCTATTCTCGTCGACTTGCTCGGGTCGCTTGATCCATTTGACTACCTTGTATCGCTCAAGAGTTCGATTCTATACTCCCTCACTCGAGCTTTTTATACTTCTCATTCTCCTTCTTGCTCATTTCGCCTCCTCCTCCTCTCTTTCAATTTGCCTAATTGTTCTAATCTCCGCTCTCCTTCTTTTTCTTGATGACAAGTTATAGCACTCCTCTTTGCACTTTTCTCGATCTCCATTTACCTCACCAATCCCACTTGCGTTGGGAATTTCATCTTCAAATGATATGTGGAAACAATAGCTTGAACCGATTTAAACCTGGCCTACCGTGAATGACGTTGTATGCAAACGGAGCGTCAACCACTAAATACTTAACCATAATCGTTTTTCGGCATGGGACCATTCTAGCGAGGTCGGAAGGTCGATAGTACTAGCGGGATCACTTCGCCCCCGAACCCGATTAATGGTGTATCCACCGATTCTGTGATGTTGTGACGTCTAATTCCATCTTCCTTAAGACTGCATAAAGATCACATCCGCCGAGCTCCCATTATCTATCAAGGTCTTTTGTATCGCTAAGTTCGCAATATCCGTTATCATCATCGATCATTTTGACCGCTTCTACCCACAAGGTCACGATTATCAAAGGTAATTGAGTTTGCTTCATGGACATTAAAAATATTCGAACCCTCGGGGGAGTATGAGCCAAGACCCGCATACTCTTCCGCCTCACGCTTATGAGTCACCTCCACTGGGCCTCCAGCCGATCATATGTATCACCCCCTCCTTGGTAAATTTTCATCTTGTCGGTCTGCCTCGCCGCTTCAGATCGCTCGCGATCCGATTTATTCTTTCCTTTTATAGGGAAACGAGCTTGAGACCTTCCTCGCGCTTTATGCCTTGGGAGAACCGACCTCGCCACTCTTCTCTCGGGCCTCGCTCCTCATCCTCGTTTTGCTCATTCTAACAAAATTTTTCAAGTACCCTATTTTGGATGAGTCGCTTCTATTTCGTCTTTTAATTGGAAGCATTCTTTCAGATCGTGGCCATGATCTTTATGAAAATGGCAATATTTTCTTTCATCTCTTTTTTACCCAGATGGCCTTCATCTTTCGCCACTTTAACATATTTTTTCCCTCGATGGACATCAGGCATGTACTGGGGAACATTTAGCGGCGTATATCCGCTAACTCAGATTGGTCGCGATCGATCCCGATCTCGACCTCGCTCATGGTCTTTTTCGGACTTAAAACGAGGTCTCTCTCTCGGATCTTTTCTTACGTGCACCTCCCGACCCACTACTCACCATTCATGATCCTTCGATTCATTCATCTCTCTTCCTAGATATATTGTGGGTCATCCCCATCAATTCCTCCTTATCCATTTGGGGTTACGAGCTAAGGGCCGGTTTAGCTAGTGCCCCTTTTTCAAACCATGAACCAATATATTTGTCATCATATCGATCCTCATATCTTGCACCTCGAGCGCCTCGTCATTAAACCGATTAATGAAGTCTCAAGCCGCTCGCCGCTTTGTCTCGATGGTAAAGAGGTGGGTGGTCGTGACCTTCGAGCTCGCTTCGACTAGCGAATCGATATAAGAACTTTCTTGCCAATTGCTCATAGGATACCACTTTGTTCCCACGGGTAGCCATGTGAACCATTCTTGCGCTTTTCCTTTAATGTGGTGATAAATATCAGCATTCATGGCATCCGATTGCCCATAAAGCCGCATTACGTGATCAAAAGTTGTTAAGTGTTCCTGGAGGTCCTTATTTCCATCGTATTTAGGAAGATCCGGGAGCTTGAAACTCATAGTAACGACTTCGCAAAATTTCTCGGGAGAAGGGGACCCTCTTTTTGTAATGCAGAAGTGACTCGCCCTCTTCTCTTCAAATGGTCTAGCTTCCGAGTAGCTTGCTCAATGCTCGCTGAGTTCATTTATATCGCCACCCTGTGGGAGCTCGCTAGTGGGCCGCGCCCTCGTTCGGGCGCTTGGTGACTAGCCACCTCCTCCGCATCTCTTGCTCTCTATCTCGCCGCCAACACTGTTGGTTCCTTTGTCCTAGTACTTTCTGGGAGAAACCATGGAGCCTTGCCTTTCCTTTTCCCTATTGTTTAGCATTCTTTCCAACATTTTCTCAAAGTCATTGGTTCGCATATTGATCATGGGATCCTCCACTTCCTTTGATGTTGCTCTTGAATTAACAACGGGGATCCTCCTCTAGGTGTTGTTTCCTTCTTTTATTGGTGTCTCCTCCATGTTTAGTCCACAAGGTGGTATCCCTTTTCGCTTTCACTGGGTCTCGGCCCATATTCACTTTTGCTTTCCCACAGAGACAGCGCCAACCGATTTGGCGTAAACAAACCGATGTACTTGGTCGGGTCATCTCGAGCCTAGGTACTTTTGGTTGGTCTGTAAGACAGATAAACGTTAGAAGGAGGGGGTTCTAGCTAAGACCCTCCGATGCTTAAGTCAATACAGTCTTAGGTCGCTAGTGAATGTAAAGCGAGGTGAATAGCAATAAATGTCATATCGCCAGCAAGGAATGGAACAGTAGGCGTATTTATAGCACTATTTCTCCGGCCGTCGACAGTTCAGACGGATCCGCACGAGGTGTACGGATCCGCATAACCTCACTCCACGCGTCGCCTCCTATTGGTCCACCTGGCTAAACCCATCTATCGTATACGGGTCGGGTCGCTTGGGCGACCCGCACGACCACCCGGATCGGTCGTGACCTCGCTTCTACGTAGTGTATCGGCTAGCTCGAACTCCTTCTATTAGTGGATCGGGTTGACGACCCGATCCATGACCTCGTCGGTCGTGACCTCACTTCTTTTATAGTGTATCGGCTAGCCTCGAACTTATTCTATTAGCCTGGGTCGGGTAGACGACCCGATCCATGACCTCGGTTCGGGTCATTCCCTCGAATAAGCGAGGTAGAAGAGTAATTTTAGACAGGCACATATCAATATGGAAATGTGACTTTGTTTGACCATGGAATTGCTGCGATTCTGTTAGGTGTTTTCATGTGCTTTTGACTTGCTGCAAAAGGAGAGTGCAAAATGGGCTGCCATTGTCTCCCACTTACTACTATGTTCCATATGTCAACTTACATCCCACTTATATAGTATTTGATCATGAACTTTTATTTACTTTTTTGGGGTTATGTTTAGTTGGGATAAATTGCATATTTGGTCAAACAACTTCTATCGAGTTGCACTTTCGTCCATTAATTTAGGGATGTGACAAAATAAGACATTAACTTTTAATTTGTTGCAGATTGAGTTCAATCTATGTCGATAATTATGAAATAAACCAAAATTATATCATAATTTTGGGGATTTTAGTCCCCGGACCATTTTTAATAATATTGGCATATTTAAATATTGTTTTTTATTTCCATGCATGCGTGGTTGAAATCCCCAAAATTTGGGAGCAATTCAAGTTGATTTCATAATTGTCGACAAAAATGGGCTCAATGTGCAACAAATTAGAAGTTACTATATTTTTTGCCACACTCCTAAATTAGTGGATGAAAGTGCAACTCAATATAAGTTAGTGGACCAAATATGCAATTTAACCTATTTAGTTGGTATAAGTTTGTCATTAAAAAAAAAGATAATTACAAAAGTACCTCTAATGTTTACCACAATTACAAAAAATCAAGTTAAATTTAAAAATTACAAACACTGCTCATGAGATTTGAGGGATTGTAGTAAATTAAAGTAACAAAATTTGTGTAAAGTCGATAATACCTTAACGGAATTCCAATAAAGGAGTTAATTAAAGAAAAAAAAGCGGACGAACAAAATTACCGAATCTAGCTTGAAAACTTTTTTTTTTGTGTGTGTGTATTTTGTAGTTTATGGAAAATCATAGGAGTGGAAAATGAGTAATTGTAGGATATTAGGGTTCGGGCTGGTCTGATTGTATTTCGCCTCGTACAAGGTCCATGATTTTCTGTCTCTGCCAAAATAACAGTATCAATACACCTTTAAAATTTTCTTCAACACCCTTCAAAAAAAAAAAAAAAAATGTTCGACACTGGTCACATAACAACAATCAAATACACAGCCCATAAAAACTCAATCAAACATTTCGACAAAAATCGCACATACAACAATTCAACACGCTTTCTCAAAAAAAATAAAAAACAATTCAACACGATTATGCAGTATGCACGTGTGCTTCAACAAGTCTTAATAGGTACGACTTATATCATTGTTGCGGGAAACTTTTCATCAATCCGTTGTCGTCCAGCGGTTAGGATATCTGGCTTTCACCCAGGAGACCCGGGTTCGATTCCCGGCAACGGAACTTTTTTGCAAATCTTTCCTTTTCTTTTATTGAGAGAGATTTTGGCGATTCTTTCTAAAAGCGGTATATTAATTGACTAAAACTTATATCGAGCATATAATGATGAACTAAATTAATTATTTTACGGTTGTGCTGAAGACAATTTATTTTTTTCATATTTCAATCTCAAAACTTCACATTATCAATTTAAAAATAAAAATCACTAAAAATATAGCAAATACTTATCTTTTATTTCATAAAAAGTCTGCCAAATTAGCTTTAAATAAGTGACGAAAATTTAAACTCAATATTAAAAAAAAATTGCAAAAATCGCTCCAACCCATACCAAATCTTTTAGTTCACAAAATTATTTTAATTTCTAAAATATAAGTAAGTTAGTTGCATTTATTACTTCTTATACAATAAATAAATTTTGAGTATTAACTTAATATCTAGAGCATTAAATATAAGGTGCGATATATATATATATATAATAGCAGAAGTCGAAAAATACTTTTCCCGCTCTTTTTACTTCTTATATTAGGAAACAATTGTAAACATTATAAATGGTAATTATTATAAATGCTTAGATAGGGAAAATATTATAAGAAAATCGTTGTAATTATGTAAATTAGGAAAATATTATAAGAAAAGATTGTAAATCGTATTCATGCTTTATATATATATATATATATATATAAAAATTAAAAATATTATAAATGGTATTTCTATTTTATATGTGTAAAAATTAGATTTTTTTTATAAATAGTATTCCTACTTTATACCGAAAGTGAGTATATACTATCAATTTTATCTACATATAAATTATAGTATATGTATTTTATCAAAATTATAAATAGTATTTGACTATAATTAATATTAGTATCGCTATATGTCAATTCATATATATTACTATGATTATGTTTATTTTATACATCATATCTTCACCAAATATATTATTATTTGTTTCAATGGTGTCGTTATTTTTTGTACATTATAATATTAATTAATCAAGTTTTAAATACTAATGATTATTCAAACATTCTTAAATTTTAATCATCTATATATATGTATATAATAGCAGAAGTCCAAAACAAAAATTTCCCGCTCTTTTTACTTTTTATATTAGGAAAATATTGTAAATGGTATTCCCACATTATATATGTATATAAATTATGAAAATATTAAATTGTATTAAATTAGGTAAATATTATAAATGACATTCCTATTTTATTTTATATATGTATAAAAAATAGGAGTCCGAAACAAACATTCCCCGTTTTTTTATTTCTTATATTCGAGAATATTTTAATTTAGAAAAATATTGTAAATGGTATTACTACTTTCTATATATATATATATATATATATATATATTAGGAAAATATTATATATGATTTTCCTATTTTATATGTATAAAAACTAGAAAAAAATTATAAATGATATTCCTACTTTATGCATATCGGCTAGTCTCTAACTGAAGTTCATACCAAAAGTGAATCTGTACTATAAATTATATCTATATATATTACTCATATTTTGAAAATAATACAATCATTGACTATAATTAATTAAGTAATATATTAAATAGTATTATTATTATCATTATTATCATCATCATCATTATTATTACTACTACTATGATTACTACGATTATATACATCATTTATATTTATAGATATTATTTTTTGTTTCAATGATGGACATTACTTTTTTGTATACTACAATATTAATCAAATTTTAAATACTAATCGACTATTCAAATTTTCCTAAATTGTTCAATAATAGTTAAAATAGACGAATTCTGTTTGGCGGAATTATAGGCATATTTTATGTATCATTTACCATTGAAGTATCCTTTACCATTGAATTAACAATTGATTTTGTGTTCAGAGATTTTTTTGGCAACTTATTATTTGTGGTAAATCCTCTTATATTTATACTACTTAAATTGCTTTAGAGGGATATACTTCGATATTGTTGATCCTAAATTCGAAGCATAATCACCAAATATGACTTCAACTTCACGTTCCCCTTATTGTCGTATTCATCAAATGTCCCGCCAACATCGACAATATTGAACTTGGATTATGCACTAAACAATAGTTTATATATAAACTATCTTTGTAGATCTGTCATACGAATATTACTTGGTGAATTTAATAAAAAAATATTTGTTTTTTTTATTATTCCCGATAGTTTTATTGTATTTTTTTAAAGTTGTATTTTGAATTATGATTTGTTTATTTTTTAAACTATACTGTAGATCTGTACGAATATTACTTGGTGAATTTAATAAAAAAAAATTGTTTTTTGTTATTCCAGATAGTTTTGTTGTATTTTTTTTAAGTTGTATTTTGAATTATGATTTGTTTATTTTTTATTATTCCTTATACCAACTCTTTGATCATGTGAAACTATTTAAAAATTAAACACGTCGATCACTTCCAGAATTTCTTCTTTTTATTTCGAATAATCCATAAAAATACCGGCTTTTTCCATATTTTTTAGTACGGCTTTTTACGTAATTTTGTTAGTGGTGGCAAACAAAATTCTTTCAGAATTGAAAAATAGTTAAATAATTAATACTTAGTGATAAACTGATGCTTACATTGTCAGATGCCCATGAGGATGCTAATTTAAATTAAATACCGGCTCGGTGATTAGTTTTATAATTTTGATTTTTCCTATTATGTTTGTAAGGGATTTATTGGAATAACTTATTCTATTATTCCATTAAAAATTCACTATAAAGCTTAACTAAATATTTTGTCCTGTCATTATCTCTTCAAATTATAATTACATTAAATTTTTTGTGTTAGCATCTTTCATCCAAATTCGCATGTCATTCTAATGGTTTTATACCATTAAATAGTGATCTGCATAATGTGAACAAACTCACTTGGTTGGTCAAAATGATCGACCCATATGACACGTTTTTTTTTACGGATGGATTGAGCAAATTCGTCCATGATAAGTTGATAACACAATCCCAGATGGTCAAGTGTTAGTTTTCTCTTATCGTGCCTTCTATATTTTTGATGTGTCAATATTTTCCAATGATGATGCATGTAAGAGAATCGATGTATACCCTATTATAAATAAATTTTACTCTTATTTATTTTATATAAATATTTTATTATTAAAAATTAATAATTATCAGCTCATGTTAATAGACAATTTAAGTATAAACCAATGAAATAAAATAATAATACACACGAATAATAAAAAAATAAATTATGTGAATAATAATAAAATAATACTATACGTGCAATGTACGTAGGGAATTACTAGTTCCTCTATAATTGCTATTTCCTCTGCTTTTATAATTTTCCATGTTTTTCTCTTTCAATGAGGTTAAAGGAAAATTTCGATGTGAGTTGAGATTCAAATCAAATTAAAAGAAGATACTTGGGGAGAAAAAATAAGAATCACATAAAAGAAAGTCTCATATTTTATGTGTCCAAAATAAATTCTCAATTTTTAAATGTTATTGAAATCCTTTTTATACAATAATATAAATATTATAAAACTCGTATACGGATATTAATAGCAAATTATAAAAACTAAAATCAAATATATAAAACTCCAAACTAAACTATAGAAATCTATCACTACAACTATTGTTGATATATTAGAAATGTCATATTTAAATTCGGACAATCTCCAAGCATGACAATTGACTTGTCACATTAGGAACCAAGGAGAATCGATCCAAAAAGAATGATCGACTTGATTGGGTCAGTTCAATTGATAGAACAACTGCATCACAATACCGAATTTGGCAAGATAAGCTAGAAATGTCAACGATCGACCTCAATATACTTAGTGGCAGACAAATGTGTCACTTGTTAAGCTTTTATAAAGACAACAAACAAATTATAATATATTGTTGTCCAACATGCATTTCATACAAGACTAGAAAATAACAAGTGTCTCACTAACTATCCAAACAGTGATTACCTCTCCACTAATCGTAATTGCATAAATAAAAGTCATTTATGACTTGCCTTTTTACCCATTCACTAGAGTTTTAGTTCGGTTATAATAACAATAAAAAGTACAGTTCAATTGCTTTATTACATTTTTTCCAATTTCTAGTTCATTTTCATATTACATGTTGTGTTGTTGATCAAAAAGGCCATCAACAACAATCATATAAGCTTTCTCATTGTGTTTGTATGAGATATGAATCCCATCATTTTATTTTCCTTTACCCAACTATTGTTTAAAATTCAATGCCAATCAAATATGAACACATCTTTGCAGGGGGTATTTTTTTAACTCATAATATTAATACTTTTGACTCCTAATCTAGGAGATACGGAATTTATTGATAAACTAAGTGCATTATTAGACAAACCATAATTAATTGTTCGTATAATTAAATAATTATAATAAGATAATCAAATGGGTGATTATGTTGTACTTGATCCAATCAGGACGATAATAAATAATATACAAAAAGAATGTATATAAATAAGAAAAAAACTATTATGGAAAAATAAATAGGAAGAAAACAAAGACAGGTACAAGGCGTACAAGCGCTAATTAAAAAACGACACACATACTAATTAAAAAACTAATGTAAACAAAAATAAGTAACACAGAAACTGAAAGCTGAAAATCATTTTCAAAGTTTTAAATGAAGAGAAAAAGAAAACGTTGATTGCGATGTTTTTGAAGATCCCTTCAACTAACCGAACCTCCCCTTTGTTCATCCACCCCTCCACCACCACCTCCGCCGCCCCCATCCCCATTCGCACCTAACTTCCTCCTCCACGCCAGCACACCGCCAAAACGCCACCAATTCACCACCGCCGCAGGAAAAGAAGTCTCTCGCTGTCGCCACGGGGGAACTCTTCCTCGGCATCGCCTCACGGTTTTTAAGGAATAAGGGTGGGGAATTTTTGAATGGAGGAGAAGGGAGGGGTGTGCCGGCTGTTGAGATGTTTGCCGAGGAGAAGAAGGAGGGGGAATGGTGGTGGAGGCGGCGGAGCAAGGAGGGATTGCGGTAGTGGTGGAGGACCCGGTTCAACCGGAGGTGGTGTGGGAGCAGAGGGTGAAAGATGTGGAGGCGGAGCGGCGGCGCAAGGTGGTGAGCAGCCCCGGGTTTAGCTTCTCAGCCGCCGGCCTTTTGTTTCCTTACCATCTTGGGGTGGCTCAGCTTCTCATTGAGAAGGGCTATATAAAGGTAGTTTACTGGAATTTGATTATTTGGTTTTTATGCGTATCAGCGTATGTGATTTTTATTGATAAATTATTATTTTGGTCAATTTGGAAAATATTACTTGTTCAAGTTAAGGGGATTCTTAAGAGCCTTGATAAAAATGACTATTTGTTAGGAGAATATGTAATTGATCATAGGAAACATCTTTGGATACTCAGTTGGATTCGTAAATTATTGTGTTTGGGCACGACTTGATGCGTCTGACCCAAGCAGTTAGTCTCATTGATGTTGTGCATAAGTTTATGCTTAGCTACAATTTTGCAATTTGCGATCAAAGCTTTTACAGCCATTTACAAATTCAATCGGTTTTCCATCAAACGAGTACCAAACAATCTCTCTACAGTTCACACAATATGATTATTACTACCTGCTAATGGTTTGATAGCTTTCTTGCTGGTGTGTAATCATGTTGGTTTTATTATGAATGCTTGGTTTTAATGTTTAAGTTTTATCAATACGAACTTTTGGCGGTGTAAAAACGCAATAAGTTGAGCTGAAGAATGAACCATTCAAGTTTGATTGAGTTTCTTAATGGGTTTGTTTATTGAGTTTGTTATGATCTGTTAAAGAATTTAATGTCAAATGAGCTAATATAGCTGTATATGATTTAGGATCAAATACCTCGACATCTTTCTATGTAATATGTAGTACATTTACTTCTCAAGTAGTTTACGGTACATCCAAACTTGGTTTGTTGAGTGACAAGTAAAGTTCAAACAAGCTTTTAACAATTGTCTGGTAAGCATTCAATTGTCTGATTTGTTTTTCAGCGTTTTGAATTGGTCCTGACAGAAGCTTTATATATATATATACATATACATAGTAACATATATATTTCTTTTCATAACTAGGATATTCTCTGAGACAGGAAACTACACCGCTTGCTGGTTCGTCTGCGGTGCCATCGTCTGTGCTGCAATTGCCTCTGGAACCAGCATGCAAGAAGCCTTAAAGGCTACCAAGATGTTGGCTGAAGATTGTAGGTTTCGAGGAACTGCATTCCGCATTGGGGTATCACTCCTGCTTATCGTGCTTAAAAAGATAAATTGTTTAGATTGGCAAATTGAGGGTTTTGAGGGCAATTATAGAGATTTGTATGAATTGGAAACAACAAAACATGGAGCCAAAAATTATATTATCTAATAAATGAAGTTATAGGAGGGCCAGTGGTTTTGCTGGATTTGATCTCTTAATAAGCGGGATGTTTTCATTTGGCCAGGCTGTTCTCAGAGATATTCTGGACAAGATTTTGCCAGATGATGCTCATATTAGGTGCAATGGAAGAGTTCGTGGTGAGCATAATTACTTTAACTAGACCCTTTGAGATTTTAACTGTTGCTTGTAGGTCTTGCGCTCGTAATTTATATGTAGAAGAGGGGAGGTATATTTCCTTCAAAGGGCACAAATTTTTAGAATATATGTAATAAGCCCTTAATAGAGGTGCCTCCATTTCCTTTTTTGTGAGTCTTAGCAGTTTTTTTACCTTTGTTGGTTAATATACGAATATCCCGCATCGCTCATGGAGAAATTCTTAAGTAAAAAATGTTCTTCTGGCCTACTCCATTTAATGCAATACTTTCAACTGAAAAGTATTGAAATGCATCATGGACTGAGTGTGTTGTATCTTCTCTTCTCTGGATATTGTCTGATAGAGAAATTTCTTCCTTCAAAACAGTCAGTACTTTGCTTTACATGCTTTCACGATTACATATTTCTCTTTTGACTAGGATTGTTCTGGGCATTTGCAGAAATGATATCTGTTTGTGCTTTAGATATGTATTGTAATAACTTATATAGATTTTGACTTGTGCATAGAATATGACTGTAGTAGCTAACAAATTTCCCCTTTCCAATCGTAGAATAGTGATTATGTAAAGCTTTCGAGTTTTAATACGATAACATTTACGCATTAGCTTCCACAATTGATTATGATATGCACTTCTTATGGAAAATTTACCTTAGTATGGTGAGTTTTTGGTTTCATCTCAGTTGCTGTAACACAGATCCTGTGGAGAGGACCCAGAGGATTACTAGTTGACCAATTTGATTCTAAAGAAGATCTTATCAATGCCGTCTTTACTTCCTCTTTTATTCCAGGGTATATATTTTTCGTCAAGCACTTGCAACCATGTTAGACAGGATTTAATTTGAAGTGCATAAAATACAGATATCTTGCTCCTAGGCCAGCAACAATGTTCAATCGATTATGTGTAGATGGGGTTTGACTTTGTTCATGCCGCCAACTTCTGCTGCTGAGACGGTCGTCCTTTAGGGAGTGTTTGTAAACATATAAAAAAAAGTGATTGCCAGCTTTTGGTTGAAAAAAAAGTGTTTTTAAATATCAACTTCTGCTCCTGGATTATGCATAATTTAATCAGAATCTAAAAAGGGGAGGGTGCCTTAGAATTTGCTTCTGGTTTCATTTTGAAATATGTAAAAGTACCAAACACTCTCAATTAACTTAATCAACGTTCAACTTCTATTTGCGAATACTACCAATTTCTGATTTTAAACTATTTTTCACTTCTACAATAAGTCACTTCTTTAAGAGCTGAAGATTTTGCAAACACTTCTCTTAATATAGGTAATGGGAGGCAGTTTCTTCAACTAACTGACAATTTTATTGCCGCATTTTCAAATAAAAAGTTAGGTTGCTATATTAGTCCAACCGTGTCGGATTCCTTGGATGTTCAGCATTAACTGTAAATAGTTTTCGTCATGTATTCCTACATTAGACCGTCCAAAACGTACATCCACACTTGAATTTGTCATCAGTTAGACAGGAGGCAGCTTAACAAGATTTATATTCCACTGTGTTGCAGGTACGTGTTTGTGCGTTTCCGGCCAGTCGTTTGGGATTACAAGGAATTGGAATTAGCCCCGACTGCAACCCAGAAAACAGGGCTAGCCCTAGAGATGTAATTTTGTAGCCTCACCATTTGTGATTCTATTGGAAAACAAATTGTGACATTTTTATCATCTGATTAATTTCAGCTTTTTAACTGGGCACTTGAGCCAGCGGCAGATGATATTCTTGATAAGCTTTTTGAGCTTGGATACCTAGATGCAGCTGTCTGGGCTAAGGAGAATCCAGTGGAGAGAACCGTTAAGCTATGAAAGTGCTACTTATTTGGAAAATGGCGTAGCAAAATAGTCGTCGTCCCAGAAGATCAGAAAAAAGCCATCAGTACAACTGCATAATCTTGTACAGCAATATTGTAGGATATGGATTAAAGGAACGAAAAAACAAAAGTTAATACATGTTAGAATACATGAGCTAGTTCAATGTTCGATCTTCATTCTATGTCCTATAATTTTGTGTATAGATTCGTTTTTTTGTAGAATACGATGAACTGGTTATTATTATGACAATTAATGTTGATTTCAGATTGCACTTTTCTCCTATGTGATTGTTGTCCAAGAGAAGGGCGTCACGATGTTTTATGCCTCTGCGTTTAAATTGTTTACGCTCAGTGCCTTTCTGTTTCGTTTTTGTGCCGTCAGTTTTTCACTTTGATAGTTGCCTAGATTAGCAGTGTCTGTGAAGAAAACGGTATAAACACTGACTGGTCTAAGCCTTTGTCTAAAAGATTAACAAATATATACAGAAGAGATAGTAGCAAAAAACTATTTCAGAACATTGTATCCTATCCCATCCTGTAGGTGTGATTCTTGTGAATACACAATTATATATTGAAAAATACTGCTATATTCAACTTATTAGTTTCAATCTTGAAAATTGTTTCCATTATGCATGTTCTTTTACGCAGTTCGTGATTTTGATCTGTTGTTCTGTTTTTATTTTTTTTTTTTTTTCTTCCTGATCGAGCCTCTTATTCCAGTTGCTTTCCAATGGTTTTAATAATAGTTCAAGGAAAAATTTACACAAGTGCAAATTAAAAGAGAACAATTTGTATAGCTTGTGTTTTTCTCTCCCTGATTGAGTTTCTCATTCTAGTTCCCACATCGGTTATGAACGAAAGGAAAGCAAGAGGCATGGGTTATAAAAAGGATGGCCCAACATTGGGAAGCTCATACCTTTCTCGGCCTTTTGGCTAAGATCAAGTGTAGTATCTGTTCTTATCAGTTTAATATCTGATACGTGGGCCAATGGTTCACACGATATTAAATTAATTTTTTAGGGGAAGGTCCATCATGGTAGCTTGCTACCTGGGCCTTCGAGCGTCGCCCATGCGTTGCACTATTGCACGGGCCTGGCGCACCCCACCAAATCGAGTTTAAATTTTTAATCACTTCATGGGCTAGCAAATTTTTGTTTCTTTGCAGACTCGACCATGTGCTAAAAAAGTCAATATAGCTTGAATAATAAAATAATTGTTCAAACAAAGCAAATTGAAAGGATTCCATATAAATTTAGAATTATCTGTCGATAACTTGCTGGGTTTGGGCTGCCATGTAAATTTTGAAAAATTTAAAGTTAAAGTGGGTTTGGGGTGCCATTATAAATTTTAAAAAATTAAAGTTAAAACCTCTTTAATTATGTATATTTGTTGTGAATTATTTTTATAAATATAAATTGATAAAGACTATGATGAAAAGCTAAGAGTAGAAATTTCGTTGCATTTTTCATTCCATTGGTTCTAATATTTATAGCCATATATAGATATATTTGTATTGTTGTGAATTGGAAAAAGTCCAACTCTATGGACTATTGCCGTAACAATATTGTTATTATTTAGTATGTTGCCCTCAAACATGATACATTGTTTATGTAAATATGTTAATTTTTTAATATTGTAATTTGTGATTTTTTTACTAATTGAATAGTATATTATATAATTTTAAAGATAATTAAATTTATTTAGTTGTAACTATTAAACATAAATAAAAATATTTTTTTATTATATTGGTTAAACAAGTCAGTCGGTTTACCTTTAAGAAAAAATGTCGGATTTGGATTCAAAGTTACGATACGAATAATTAAACACATTAGATTTGGATCACGATTTTAGGAGCGGAGCTAAGACACTTCATGTTGGGGGCTAAATTACTCAAAAAATAAATGTTCTAGTACTAAAATTAATATTTCAAAACAAAATATATAGATATTAATTAAATTTTTAGATTTGTTTTTTTTTCGGGGTGGGGGGAGAGGGTCTAAAGCCCCCTAATACACCATGAGGGGATGCTCTTGCACGATTCGACCCGCAAACCCACGAACCCTGGATCCAACCCAAATTCACACTCCTATTTTTTGGTGTTAAACAAAATAACCTCAAGAAATTTTGCATTTACTTTTTAAATTTCTCTTTCCTTCTTTGAAAGCAAATCAGAGATGAATCAAAATTACAGGCCTGAAAAATACATCTTTTCAACATCAAAAAATTGAAAATTTGCACTTCACAACATAACTGGTACACTAATTACCATGCCAAAAACCATCAACATAAAGCCTCCACAATTGAGAAAGTCCCTCCAAAATCCCACTTGCTCCATTACATATATAACCCTATTGACATGATACGTACACTACGTTTAATTCCTACGCCAAAACCCAAAAACAATAATATCAAGAAAAAAACCACAACATAAGAAATCAATTTTTTTTTTTCAGAAAAGAACACAGACCTTGATGAACAGAACGAAAGCGATAGCCGAGCAAGTCAAAATACTCGTAGGATCATCATAAGCGGGGACGGATCAAGAAATTTTTACATGGGGGTACAAAATTAATGCAATTATTAACTACATAAAAAATAATTAGTGGAGAACACTTTGTTTTGTTATTAATTATATTTTAAAAACAAATAATAAATAGAACAAAGTTACATAATTATCTTGTAAGAAATAATAAATAAAAAAATTTACATAAATAAAATTAGTGAAGAAAAATTTATTTAACTAATTAAATATAAAGCTTTTAAAATAAACAATAAATATTAGAAAGAAAAAAAGAAAAAAGTTGTGGGGGCATTGTAGGAAAGGCGCATCCGTCTATGATCATAAGCGAAGCTATAAGCCGCAGGACAAGCCATTTTAAAATTCTTGAATAATTCGTAGGCAAACACGCCCTAGGAGTCAAGAATGCCCCTCTACCGCAATACTCATCCGTATCGAACACATTACAAGCACTTTGGCAAAGCTAAAATCTTCCCATCGGACTTTAAAGTTAGTTCGGCGGGCAATTAAGGTTCAACCTAATTACAAAAAACTCAATTGTCGTTTACAAAATTACAACTATTACGATTACTCCCTTGTTATTTGTTTTTATTTTAAAAACTACATCCTCAAGGAGGAAGTATTTCTTAGGTAAATACAAACCTCAATAGGGTGTTTGTAATATATATTAAGAGGATAATTATAATTTTAAAAGAAAATTGGATAATTTAACCTAAAAAATCAGCTACGACATGAATAGTTCGTGAATAGTACGTGTTTGTGCGTTTCCAGTCAGTCGTTTGGGATTACAAGGAACCGAGAAAACAAGAATAGTTCGTGATGAAATTTAAATTATTTGGAAAATGGCTTAGCAAAATAGTTATATTTGATTAATTTTTATTTTAATGGAGAAAGGTTGGGGATGTGCCAATAATCCCCCATCCCTATTAGGGATGTTAAAAAATAAAAATAAAAACTCGATTTCAGATTGCACTTTTATCCTATCCCATCCAAATTCCTATAGGTGTGATTCTTATTCAGCTTATAAGTTTCAATATTGAAAATTGTTTCCTATTATGTATGTTCTTTTACAGTTTTTTTATTTTCGATCTTTTTCATTTGTGATGGCTTTTAATCATAGTTCAAGGAAATTTAGACACGAGCAAAATAGAACAATTTTATGGCTTGTGTTATTTTATCTCAGGGAAGTGCCCAAGGGTGCGAGGAAAGTTAGCAGAGGTCTATTGCGTTTCTCATTCTACTTCCCACATCGACTGTGAAAGAAAAGAAAGCCAGAGACACGGGTTACAAAAACGGAAGGCCCAACTTTGTGAAAGTCATACCTTTCTCGGCCTTTTGGCTAAGATCAAGTGTAGTATCTGTTCTTATCAGTTTAATATCTGATGCGTGGGCCAATGGCCCACACGATATTAAATTAATTTTTCTAGGGGGAAGGCCCATCAAGGTAGCTTGCTACCTGAGCGTCGCCCATGCGTTGCACTATTGCACGGGCCTGGCGCACCCCACCAAATCAAGTTTAAATATTAATTCACTGAATGGGCTTGCAAATTCTGTTTGCAGACTCAATTGAAATGATTCCCATAAATTAGAAATTTGTTTGAACTTTACAAAAAAAATTAACTACATATATTGATGCACACAACAAAATAGCATCAAGAAAATTTTGCATTTACTTTTTAAATTTTTTCTCTCTTTGCTTCCAAATCAAAAATTTCCAGACCTGGAAAAAACATAAAAAAATTGAACATTTCCACTTCACAACATAACTGGTATACTAATTGCAATACCAAAAACCATCAGCATAATCCGCCACGCTTGAGAAAGTCCCTCCAAAATCCCACTTGCCCCACCATGACATATAACCTTATTGTCATGATACGTGCACTGCGTTTGGTTCCTACTCCAAAAAACAAGAATATCAGAAAAAAAAAATAGCATAAAAAATCCAATATTTTTCAACTAAAGAAACAAAAACATACCTCGATGAGCAAAAGCGAAGCGATATAATCAGCAGCCGAGCAAGTCAAAATACTAGTAGGATCATCATAAGCGAAGCTATAAGCCCATGAGGACAAGCCGTTTTAAAAATCCTCGAATAATTCGTGAGGCAAACACGCCATAGGAGTCGAAAATGCCCCTCTACAACAATAGTCATCGGTATCGAACACATTACAAGCACTTTGGCAAGCTATAATCTTCCCATCGGACTTTAAAGTTAGCTCCGTGGGCAATTGGGCGCATATCGGCGTCGCGGCCGGCGGGCTCTGATTGCCTTTGCCGGCCGACAGTGTAACGACGATCGGCAAATTGAAACGTCGACTAGACTAACGTCGTAATAATCGAGATCTCAGGGCAAATTCGGCAAGCGAAGCGGGGAGGCGGATCCGGTACATTGGAGAGCGGTTCCACAGCGCTGTTTGTACGTGCCGTTGCCATTTGTCGAAATTACAGCGGTTCGAACCCAAATCCCCGTGCCGAGTGCGGTAGGTGGGGCGGTGAAGACGGCGGATTGAGTTGGTTTGAGGGCAAAAACCGCCGTGAAGTTGTTTGGTGTTATTAAGGGATAGATTGTCTCTTTGCGAGTTGTTTGTGATGGTAAACTTTGTGCATTTGGATAACCGAAAGCCTGTTGGAGTAGTTAAATTAGATAAGAGAAATTTGTTCTTGTTAGATATCATGCCCGGCGAATACGAAATTGAAGTGAGTGGATGATAAACTCGAAATAAAAAATCATATATATTATAAATATTTATTTTTATTAATTTCATACACTATCATATGTGGTAGGAGTCGGGCGGAGATACGCCTGGACAGGAATCAATATGACCCAGTATTTTAAATATCATACCATCTTTGGATGGTTGAATCGGTTATACTAGATCTTGGTGATCGGGCCCGGTACAATAAGGCCCTAAATACCATTTAGGAATATAAGCCAAAACCGGCTAAACTAGATTTAATTACCTTTTTATTATTATTATTTTCAAGTTCTTTTAATAAAAATTGAAATTATAAACTTAATATTTAATATATTTATGTCATAATTCAAACAAAAAAATAATTCAAATCAATTATTTAATATTTATGTTATGATTAAAATCAATTATTTACATTTTAACTGATTCAAACAAGAATTCTATTAATTAAAAAGTTCTAAATTTGGAATGAGACCTCTATAATATAATAATAGACATAGACAATCAACCAAATAATTACATAATAAAAGTAAGAAATTATATATATATATATATATATATATTCTCTTTTATATCAATACATCACATTAAAATTTTATACAATATAATTAAAAATATAATTCGTTTTATTAAAAACTGTAAATTCGGTGGTTGAATCGGTCCGACCGGTTGAGCCGCTTACCGATGGATTGGCGATTTGATTGCCAATATGGTATTGAAAATACTGGTATGACCTCTCTAGTCTCCGTCAGTGTCCACATATATATTATGATTTTGTGAGCACATAAAATTGGTAAATTACAAAAAAATATTCCTGAAATTGTAGCCTAATTACAAAACAGTCGAATTATCTTTCAAAGTTTTAAATACCGTCCTAAGGTATAACAAATTAAACACCTCCTCTTGATTTGTATTTACTTAATAAAAATCTTCTTATTGATAGTGCAATTTGCAAAACAAGAACCAATATCAATAGAGTATTTATAACTTTGAAAGATAGATAGTTTTTTTTTTTTTTGTAATTAGACTAAATCTCAGGGGTATTTTTGTAATTAACTCACACGAAATTAAAACCATAAGAGAGACTATTAGTAGAAGTTCATTTCAGGGTATAGACGTATAGTACATTTTCTTGAAAAATAAGAGGAAAAGCATTTTAGCAACATCATATAAACCATCAATCCCATTTTTGTAGTAAAAATGAAGGAGACATGAAATTTCACCTGATGCTACAAGAAGCAAGGCCAACAAAACTGAGCCAAAACTGAAGCCCATTTCTTTGACTTGGTGAAAAAAAAAAAACTAGCACAAGTTTTTGTGTTTATGTATTATATATTGACTCTGGAAGATAGAAGAGTGTAATTTACTTATTATATGAGTAAGATAAAGAAGAATACGTGTTGTAGAGAGTGAACATTTTTTTGAAAATGTTGCCAGCCAAACAAAAAGGCTTCCTTTCTTGTTCCATAATCAAGTGATTCCTTACCTCTTGCATTTTCCATCTAAGTCTTTTTGCACAGTCTTTTCCCTTGCCTTTTGTTATTGAAATTATCTATTGGTAGTATTCTAAAAAGTGCTAGGAGCTAGTCGGGCAGCGGTGGGCCTGCGCGCGTAAGCGGAGCCTAATCGGAAAAAAATAGGCATACAAGAGGAGCCTAGCGCCTGGCGAAGACTAATCGGAGTTAAGTGAAGATTTTTAGATAAGTGTTTGTTGGATTTGATTTGTAAGAGACAAAAGTTCATTCCTTCATTACTATATTACTCATTTTATTTGTGTGCAACTTCAACACGTTGGCCATGTTTGGTTTCTTGTCTTGAGTTTTTGGTAAAAAGGATGGCAATTTCAATCAATATCAGAGAAACATGGTGCAAATCAATCACTTGAAAATTTTGAAATTTATTGACAACCAAATCGCGAAACGGATTTTCTCAAAAAAAAAAAAAAAAAAAAAATCGCGAAACGGATTGATGATATCGAGTTCGCGGCGTGGTCCTATACCTTGTTCGGGTAATGAGGTGGGTCAACCAAGTTGTAATCGATTTCTAATTCATTTATGGTATTTCAATACATTATGTGAATCTTTATATGTATCATAAAGATATCATCTTATACACAAGTGTGATAATGTACCTTAGATTTAAACATATGATGAAATACTATAAGTAATACTAATAGGAGATTTAGTTTCTGTTGGGATAGCATGGGGCCCACCGTAGATCTATTATTACTAGTGTTTTTTTTTTTTTTAATTGAAATTTGTTTGAATAAAATGAAATAATGGAGTGCTCCAAAATAACGAAGGGATAACGTTTTTAATCAACCCAAACTATACGGGTTTTTACACTTTGCAACCCGAACTTTGAAAAATTCTTGATTGCAACCTAAACTTCACAAAATTTTACACTTTGCATAAAATTCGGTTTTACCCCTGGTTTCGGGAAAGATGGTTTGTAGTTTACACTCTAAACTTTAAAGTTGTTACACTTTGCAACTGAGCGATAAATTTCATTGCATTTTCTTTGAATACTCCCAAAGGTCTTGCGATCCTCGAAAATGGTATCGAGCCTTGGTTTATTAAGAACTTTTAGTTAAATTTATTATGTTTATGTAATTAACAATTGGTGAGAGAATTTACTCGAGTATATGGATCCCGGACCGATGTCGAGATGTACCCCTTACAGGACATATCGTCAAATATTGACGATGTATGCCAAGAACACCTTGACCAGGTTTCATATTGGGAATACCAACATGAAGAAAAGGAACAAGCGAGGAGCGAAGCGGAAACCTTAAAAGCGCAATGCAAAATGCAGCGAGAATATTATAAGCGATTCGGATGCTTAACCGGACCTATATGTTCACTTGATGAACCTTCAAGAAAGCGGTTCATGAAAATTCCCATCGAACAATGATTCGATGGAGTACGAGTGGAGCGAGATACTTCCGAGACAAATCTAAGATCTCAGAAGATCTTAGAAATCGAAAAGAGCGGTGCGAGAATTATGGCAACCGCCATATTCATCTACCGAGACAAGTTCATCGAGATCGAACCGGATGGAGCGATGGTGAAATATCGAAGAAACTCTTGAAATCCTTCATGATATTGAAAAAGTCGAAAACGGAAGATAGGCCAAGTTCATCGAGGAGGAAGGAAGCGTATTGATTTTGGGGCGGTACCCTATTTACACCAAAAAGGAAACCAACCGTAGAAGTTATACGAAAGATGACGGATGAGGAGAAGCTCATTGCTCTCATCAAAGGAAAATCCATCAAAAATTAAAAAGATGGATATGGAAAAGATGAATCTTAAAGATCTACACGACTGGCGAGAATCCTTCGCGAGGATTAGGTATTGTAGATTTAAAGATGAACGCGGTGAGAATCGGCTTTGGTTACCTATGACCCCTGAGTAGACCAATTCCTCCACCACCGCCACCGATTAATCTAATGTCGAAGAAATGCGGGTTCACATCATGGGCTCGGGATGAAAGGATGCCATATGCGGGAGATTTTACGGGGAGTGATCACTTTCGGGAAAGGAGGTCGAAACCCTCTTGCGGGAACGGACAACCTAGGAAGGCGAATGTTTATCGGGGACGCCTTATGGAAGATCGCACCTCGACCCGATACATCCCGTATGGGTTGATGTTAAATCTGGACATCCCGATTTTAAAAGCAGAAGAAGTTCTCATTGAATGGGCTTGACTATGAGAATTTCAGCGGGAACTCTCGATCTTACGAAGGATTCATTCATTTTACTCCTTGAAATGAGTCTTGAAGGATCGGTGAAGATTGCTGGGGGATATGACCGAGCGCAAATACGAAAAGTTCGGTCACATCGGGGAATCACTTAAAGGAATTGTCGATGGTATGGCAAAACTATTCAAAATCAATTCATCGGCACGAGGTTATTTCGAGGATTAGAGGATGAAAAAAAGAAAGAAATATAAACAAGCCCTCTATAGCCTTGAGTTCTTGGATATTTGTCATATTTGAATATATCAAGTTGTTCACCGAATAGGTGGAAATCGAATTGAAGAAAAAGAAGGCTACTGACTTTTCTTTGCTAAGATTCCAAGAGTCCCTGGAGAGAAATGCTTATCGGGAATACAAGGTGGAGTGAAGTAGAAAGCGTGGCGGAAAAATGTCTTTCTTAAAGGCGAGTTATACGAATGGTGCTATCAAGCGGCTCGCACAGGAATTACAAGAGATTAAGAGGAATTAACAAGCGGTTCCTCATGTTGCGTGGATAATGATATCCCAACGAGTTGTGGGAAGTCAAACAAGGTGGCACAAGAAGAAGAAGGAGAGAAGCCATCCATACCGCGAGAAAGCGACAACAAAAGAAGTAGGTCTTCATGGAGACCTAGAAGGTTTTAGTCAAAACAAAAAGCCCGAAGTTATAAATCGGGCAAAGGCCGGCAGCGGCGGGGAGTAGAGCCTCATCATCGAGGTTCTAATCAAGCAAGTACCGTGAGAAATCCGGGGAAGAAGAACTTTCGGGCGTGCTCACACTAGAGCTAATGAAAGTTTCAAAAGATGTAATTGCTTTGGACATGCGAGCAAGAGGGCATATCTCAGCGGATTGCCCGGACAATCAAAAACGAGAGTCGACGAGGTTCGAGGCTACACGAGAAATCGAAGAAGGCATGTCTATTATCGATTTAATACTGGTGTATCGGTTTGAGGATATTCCCTCGGATGAAAGCATCTATGAAGAAGAGATCTATTCGACGATGGAAGTGACTCGGCTCGAGAATCAGTGAAGAAGAAATTCTTGACAGACGATCGGGGAGGATATGTCGGGATTCCTCTCTCATACGACGGTTTCTCATAAAACTCTTATGAGGATCATGAAGGAAGATCAAAGCTTCAAGTCTATGATGGATTTACAATCGGAGCTATGGAAAAAGCATTGGATAAGATTGGGTTTCGTAGTGAGAAGACACCAAATTATCCGGGTAACAACCGGAGAATTAGCCATTAGATGGAGTTTTAGGTAACTTTGATCGAGATGCGGTTGGTCCCTATTAGAGAAATACGGGGAGATCAAAAGCGAGTTAAAGAGAAGTTGCAAATACACTCTCATGGATTCACATTGGAGCCATAAGAGTCATTATTAAGGCAACATTCAAGGAAGGAATAGATTCGCCACTCAATCTTGCTATTTTTGACAAGCGAATCTCACATCTCAAGGATTCATGCCTTGGAGCGATTCTGAGGAAATTTGTATGCGGGGAAATTAGCATTTAATGTCTATCCTAGAATTGCATACAATTTGGGAGATCGAGACTTGATAGAGTCTAACCCTTCATCAAGATTTCAAAAAAGTCGATTTGATGAAAGAAGGAAAAGGCCTTACTCGATCACATACAAGATTTCTATGCTCTCTCGAATACCCATCATTCGAAGTATTCTTGAGAAAGGAATTTATTGAAGTCCCAAGAATCTTTGAGGACTTTGCCAGGGTAGTGTTACGAGAAATCATTGAATCTCCAACTATTAAGGAGATTGATATGATAATTCAAGATCAACCGATCTTCAACAAAAGTCGGAGTCTCGAGTTGAGCCGAATGATGTCTTTCCAAAGACGAGAATGACAAGTAGCGGCCGTTGGGAAGAAAGGAGACCAAAATCTGATTCAAATAAGCGCATCCCGATGTTTTAAAACGGCGGGAGAGAAGCTGAAATGTCGAAAAAGGATGGCGAGAGGTTGAAGTAATATTCGACATCACTCAAAAGGATAACATCTTTCCTTGTGATGTTCTATATTATCTCCAACAACCAATAGTTGGAAGGTATCAAGGAAGCTGAAGATAGGAGAAATTGAGCTTACTATCACGGGAGTTGCGGGAAAGGTCCCGGAACAATTAATCTTTGGGAATTGAATTTCTTGAGGAACATAAACCTTGGGAAAGATTACAAGACGGAATGGAGTTCACAGTGGCTAATAAAAGATCGAGAATCGAGATGACCACTAGTCCATTCTCCATATACATTTCTATCGGAATGTTATATGCGAATCAAGGCGAGTATTTCGCGCCTATATTGATTCAGTCTTAGGAATATGTCTTTGCAAAGCGGATGTTTTTCTAAAGAAAAAATTGGAGAAGATTTACCAGCTATTGCGAGGAAGAGATTTCTCTAAAAGGATTCTTATCTTAACGAGAGGAATTAAACAAGCGAGTAAATCATGATCGGAGGCGCAGGTGGTACCCCATGGTACAAGGTGAAAACGCCACCAATCTATTTCCATGATACAGGTGCAGATATTTTGCTAGGAAACAATTTCCTACAAACATTCAAGCGATTCACACAGGAGAATGAGACAAGAAGACTTATTTTCACAACCTTATGTGATCATAAGATTATTGTCGAGAGGCTCGAGGAAGCATTTTCTGAGAAAAATGCCTATTACTTTTTCGCAAGCGTGGTGATGAAGCCAAACTTCGCAATCCAAAAATGGCGGATCGAAGGAAATTTGGTGAAGCTTTATTATCCTATAGACAATTTGGTTCCATCCAGAAGGATCAGAAGATATGGGATAATAACTTGTATTCATTCGAGTACAAGGAGAAGAACGAGTCACTTCCAAAAGCCATTGCAGAATTATGGATGAGTCTAATGGAGAATCCACAGAGTGATGTAACCATAGAGGAACAAATATCACTCGAGGATATTAAGAAGAAGATCAAAGGAATTACAATGAAGATCCTTTGGCTTGGTGGGATAAAACGAGCTTAAAGCTTCCTTAAAAGGTTAAACTGGAAAGAGTACGAGTTCGTAAGATTCAAACCAATCCTTATGAACCGGGGAGGATCGTGAGGATATGCGAGAAGATACTTAAGGAACATCTTGACCTTAAGTTAATTTCACCAGGAGTTTCTCCATCGTGATCCCAGGATTCTTAGTCGAAACCATGGAGAAATCAAAAGAGAAAGCAAGACTTTATTAATTACAAGAGAATTAATAACATTTTGGAGTTCGACGGATACTATATCCCAAGCGAGAGAACATCACGGTTAAGCGTATCAAAGGTGCAAGATATTCTCAAAGTTCGGTGCAAGTCCGGATTCTGCAGTTAAGATGGAGGAAGAAAGTAAGAAGTTTCGACTTTCTCACACCACGGGGGACACTATATTTGGAGCGTGATGCCTATGAGATTGGCTAACGCACCCCAGGATATATCAAAGAAAGATGGATAATCTTTTCAAAGATTATTTCGATTTCATGTTCGTGTATATCGGCGACATTCTAATTGCATCAAAGAACATGAAGGAGCATCTCAAACATTTGGAAATATTTTGGATGTTTGTCACAAAAGAAAAGGATTAGTGCTTTCGGAAAAGAAGGCGGTAATTGCAACAAGGCAGATTGAATTCCTCGGAATTGAAATCGATGAATCGGAATTATTCTGAGAATCATATTGTGGAAAAGATACTGAGGGATTTCGGATACATTGAAAGAAAGAAGTAGCTTGAGTTTTCTTGGAGTTGTTAATTTTCGGGATGTTCATTAACAATCGGCATACTACGGAAGGTGTTTAGCCCATTGCTTAAAAAGGATGCGATATTCAAATGGGAAGATGAACATCAAGAAGGATTAAGCAACTTAAAGAAGTTTGTAAAAGCTTCCAAAACTTGCGATTCCCAAGACGAGGATGGCGGTTCTTTACGGATGCGGCGATGATTGGTGGCGGCAGTTCTTACTAAGGTCACACCAAATGAAGAAGTGCCATGCGAGATATTGCGGCGGTTTATTCACACCCGGTGAAGCAACCGGATGGCATATCAACGAGAAAGAATTCTTTGCGATCAAAAAGGCTTTTAAAAAATGGCCTCTATTTTTTGGCTAAAAGTTTACTTTAAAAATTGATAATTCAAGTGTCAAGGCTTTTTCGAAAAACAAAATTGAATCAAAACCGAGAAAAGGCTCGATTACTTAGATGGCAAAGTGAATGTCAATATTATGATTATGATATTGTCATTATAAAATCTCATGAAAATATTCTTGCAGATTTTTGACACGAGATGGAAGGACGCGTTTGGCGGCGAGGTCCTCAACGAGTAAGACATCTCGGGAAAACCTGGAGAGTCTAGAAGCGAGATTTTGGGGCGTTATGTCTCAATGCGAGTTCTTGGGCGACTTCAACGGGTGACGAGAAATCCGTTTCTAGTCAAATACGAGCATGCCGATTCGCTCAAGGACAATTGTTCTTAGCGGCTGCAAGGCCTCTCTTCCAGTCGCATCTCTACGGTGCAAAAAGGGGCCGAGAGAGTACGGGGCTCTAACCCGGAGGTTATGGATTCAAGTACCATAATCACAAGTGTTGCGGGTGATGCATCCCCCGAGGGTGTACAAAGCGTAAGAATGTTGAAGCTCACGGTGTCACAACCCGAGTCTTCAAGTCAACCCAAGACACCTCGGGGTAAAAGAGGGAGAGTTGAATCTTAGGCCACAGGCAGGCAAATCTAAGGTTCAATGAGCGAGTGTAAGATTTCTCCTATGCGGGTATATCGCGACAATGGGAGAAATTAGTTACAAGACAAGGTATTAACCGGAAAAAACAATGGTTGATATCTCAGGCAAGTATCCAAGAGTTTGGATGAAACCGGAGGAAGTCATCAAATGAAGTGCTGAGGAATGGTATACTTTTGGAGCTTTAGCTTCAATCTATACCGTATCACCAGGATTCCCAGAAATTTCAAAATTGCCGAAATGGATTGGGGAAGCAGTTTACGAGACTTGGGCCAATAATCCACACTTGGCCAGAGGCGATATTTTGGAAGCTGTATTTTATCGGTGCGGCTCAAACAATGAAGAAAGGCTTTAATGAAGCTTTTCATTTCATCAAGCTAAGAAAGACCGGATGGAAATGCTTTAAAATACATTAAGCGGCTTCACCTAGGAAGAAGGACCGATGTTAGTAGGAGCATTTTCTGAAGACGAAGCTTCTACAAGACGAGCATGGGGTCTTTGGGTTTGTCTAACTGAAATGGACAAAGTCAAATATCCATTCAAGTTCTTCCAGAATTCGACGAATGGATCTTTCCTTTTGAATTCGATGGTGGATCAACCACAGATTTGCGGAGGAACTCTTGAAACCAAAAGGAGAATTCTCTGGGAAAACAAGATTCGGCGAGCAAAGAAACTTCTAGGAATTTACGTAACATGGCGCATGTTGGCCGTTGGATCGACCAGGATCTGTCAAGCATGCCCGACAGAAGGAACCCGAGTTTGGGAAAGGTTTCCGACCCAAACCCGACCGACAGACCATACAATTTGGAAAGGACAAGGGCCCGACTCACAAGACGCGTTTTCCTCGGGGACCACGTAGACCAACTTTTTAGAAGATTCCCGACAACCATCACATGGGTTGAGTCACGCGGAAAAAGAAGGAAGACAAGGGCGAGTAATAATTGAGGAGTATGAGCGTAAGCGTGACGTCTTACATTTCAACAAGATTTGAAGTCCGAATTTCAAGTCCGGACTTACCTCTATAAAATGCAGGATTTGAAGGAAGGCGAGGACATCGAACATTTTCCTTAGTTTTCTTACAATAAAATCGAGTGAGAAATTTGTAATATTTTGAGTGTTTTAGTTTTTAAGTTTTATGTATTTAGAGTGCAAGCCTCATCTATGAGAGGCTAAACAAGTATTCTCCTCCCAAAGGAGATTACTAATGTAATAAATTTTCTTTAAGTTCTTAATAAAATAAAAATTTGTTTGTTCAACATGTGTTCATGATGTACTTATTGATCAATCCCCTTTGAAGAATTACTTTTACGCCTTGGGTAGGAAACGAACCAGTTTGTCTTTGAAAGAGTTTTACGGAAGGAGTCGGATAACTTGCGGATCATCTTCCCGAGGGTGAGGTTGAGCAGTGAGGAGTCATTCGTCAAACGATCTGGGGCGTAATTTTCCATGGTGGCTTTGCGAACCACTTAACCGGTCTTTGTTTGGTCAAAAGAGGTATGAATTTTAAGGGATTTATTAATTTTACGGAAGCATGTTGGGCTGATATGGTCGTAATGGACTATTTTCATTTTCGTCTAAAGACCCAATTTGTATACGGATAAATACTTGAAATAAGATCTTGATAGAAGTATGTCTTGTTGAGTTTATAAGGTGAACGACATGATCCATTTAAAACCTCGAATAGAGACTGGATCTAAGTAGGTGTAACAATGCCACGAACAAAACAAATTCTGAAAAATCGGGTTCTTATTTCTCGAAAAATCCGAAAAACAAATTGATTATGGAGTAAAAACTTTATGATTATTGTATAATGCAATATATTTATCCTTATGGAGCAATGCTACAAATTAGAGTTTAAAGGGATAACTAGAACTATTGTTTTTAAAGAATAAAATCCTAGGGGCAAAATGGTCCAAAAGTTGCAAAGAGTAATTATTTTCGTAGTTCGGGATGCAAAAGGTTAAAAATAAAAGTATAGGTTGTGAAGTGTAAAAAGGGGTAAAGTTCGAATGTGGTTAAAAATAATTATCTCAATAACGAAAAAGTGAGTAGATAGGAGGGTAATAAGTCCAAGGCCCAGTGGGCAAAAAAGAAAGGGCTTATGACAAAAATACCCGGTGCGATTGGATATGAACGAGATTTCATTTTCGTTCCGTTGGAGAATTTTTTTGACCAAATATGCGATTATTTATGAAAATTTTTTAAAAACATACTATTCTCTCACTTTCACTTTTTCTCATTTTTTCTTTCACCTATCACATCTACACATTTTTCCACAAAAAAACTAATCATTATTACACATTCTCCCACAAATTTCACTATTCACTGACTCACATATTTCTAGCTATCAATCACATCCAATCATTATTTTACTATTTTTAAATCAAATCAACTTTCATCATTACATATCCATTCACAATCTCAAAATTTTCCAAAAACTTTCATCGATTTTTTTTTTACTATTCTCTAGAAAAAGAAAATTTTCAAAATGAAAGCATATCCAATCGCACCCCCACTTTTTTAAGTCAATGTCGGCCTTTTATGCTTTCATATGCAATTTTACCTAAATTTACTCTTTCCGTGCAAATTCTCCTAAATTTACGCTCCCGCTCTTTTTTACACAACAATACGCTCCAGCAAAAATTCCCGGAAAATTTTACGCTTTGTTTCAACATTGTTTCAAACATGTTTCAAACATGTTTCTGTGTTTCAACATTGTTTCAAACATGTTTCAAACATGTTTCTGTGTTTCAACATTGTTTCTAACATGTTTCTTTTAATAAAAATAGGTAAAAAATTGTATTTAAACATCGAAAACTTCATTGAAACAACAAAGAAATATCAGAACAACATTAAAAAGGGTATGGAAACAACCAGAAACAACGTAAAAATATTTAAAACACAACATGAATAAAAAGAGCTTAAAAATAGGTAAAAATTGTAGTTACACATTGAATACTACATGAAATCAACAAAAAATATTATTAGAACAATATTAAAAATATTATAAAACAACACCGAAACAATAGAAACAATGTACAAAATAATATATGAATAAAAAACAAAGCATAAAAAATAGGTTACGAGTTATTTTGAAACATCGAAACAACAAAGAAACAACATAGAAACAATAATGAAACAAATTTAAACAATCTCAAAAACAACTTATATAACATATAAAACAATGTAGGAACAAAAAAAAAAAAAAAATAAAAATACAAAAAATAGCAAGGAACGTAAAAAAAAAAGTTTAGGTACAAAAGTAAAAAAAATAGGCGGAAGAGTAATAGGAGCGTATTGTGGTAATGGTATAAAAACAGCGATTCAGCTACGTTTGGTTGGGGTTTATGGGTGTGATATCACACTCTTTTATATTATTTCCCTCCCTTTATTTTGTTTGGTTCCAACACCAAAGGCCCTGGAAATGCGTAAGGCCCGGTTAATTATCACACCTACAAAATGATAGCACATCCCACCTTGGAGGTGGGATGTAGATTCCATCTCATTAACCTGGTTCTTGAAATTACATAACTACCCCCTTAAACAATTCTAATGCAGTTGTATGGAAGATTCATTTTACCCAGCAAAACTCAAACATATCCATTAGAAGCTCAACATTTACTAAGCTCGTGCACGGGGCTAATAAATTGAATTACCCATTTATTTTAATTTTCTTTCAGAATTATTTTGTTGTTCCTATCGTGATATATTCAACATAAATCTTAAATCTAAGTTTTTTACTTTTTTCATATTGACTAATTAGCACAAGTTAGGATGGTACCTAAGAGGTTAAAATATAGATACTATTATATGTCATCGATTTTATATTACAGAAGAGTTGGGAAAGTAAAACTTTTAAGTATACTTATATATTTATTTTGAAAAATAGTAACAAAAGATTAATGATAACATATTTTTAATTTGAGTGAAAATAACTTTTTATCTATAAAATTGGAAAATTTTATAAATCATAATAGCTACTCATGTTCCAACTTTAAATTTAGTTACTAATTACTATCATTGTCGGGTGAAGATTGAATTTGGTCCGGATGATTTCTCTCATGTAAATTGAGTTTTTAGGTTGAATCTTTTTTTGATCGGTATTTTTAGGTTGAATCTTTGTTATATAACGTGTGGTTGCAAAAGAACATATGTTTTCAACAAAATAGTCCAAAGATTCATTTCTGGAAAATTGAAGTTGGTCAGTTCTAAGACAAAGGAAATGCATTTGTTGCTATGGGGTAAAATTGGGAAACTAATTCTAAATAGAGGGTCTAAAAGTAATATACCACCATTTGGCTATTATTATTCAACCTATATCAAACTCATTTATTACAAATCTCACACATATCCAAGACCCCAATCATTCAAACAAACATGTTATTAGGTCTTAGTGTATCCTTTAGATAAGGCCAAATATTAACTTGGGAATTAATCAAACCCAATCTCAATCTTGAACCAAACATAGCCTCTGTGTAATTTCCCCAAAAAAGAAAAAGGTTACGGGACCGGCCCGTTTTAAACTCTCATCCACCCCATGGCCTGGCCCATTTTAAATGTTCTAGTTACCACTTCTCACAAAGCAAAAATTTCCGAAATTTGGGTGTGGGTGACAAATAGCAAAGAGGAAATTACACAAAATGCCCTCATTTTTCAAAAAAAAAGACAAAAATGTCACCCTATTCCAAATCTACCCGACCCGCTGTTTTTTTTTCCCAAAAATACCCGCCCACTTTACGCTGCTATTCAATTTTTACCCCCTCCACTTTCTTAACCTAGGTAAATTAAATTTCTTACTGGTTTGTCTTCTTCATTCCATACTTGAGTTCGCGCCCGTTTTTCTTGCGATTCTTCAGGTGTTCGTGGCCACGTTCTCCATTAGTGCTTTCAGTTTCATTCGTCGTTCGAGCTTCATCACGTTATTCCTAGGGTTAGTTTGTTTTTCAAACTGCTGGTATTCGTGTTATTAATGGCTCCTAAAAACGCTCCAAAAACTCACTTCATAAGAGAGTTTTGAGAAGTTCTTCGAAGATAGCAGTGATTCCTCGAAAAGAGGAAAGTTCGAAGGTTGTTCTTTGGTTCTATGGATTCTAAGAAGAGGAAAGTAGAAAAAATTTTTGAGGAAGAAACGGTTTGGATGTTAAATCTCCTTCCAAAGTTTTGAAATCGAATCTTAGGTGTGAAAGTCATTGGGAAGAAGAAGGTTTCCTTTGAAGAAACCGATGTTCTTTGAGGTATGAGTTTTGTGTATTTTGATTTGTATTTTTTTTTTTGTTTCGATGTTGTTTCTTATTTGTTTTTGTTATGTTTCATTTGTTTTTGTTGGTGTTTTTGTTGCCTGTTATGCTGAATAGTGACTGTGGTGTTTTTGTTGCCTGTTATGCTGAATATTTTGTTGCCGGGAAGAAAATGGATCCGAGGCGTTTGGCGTAGAGAATGAGCGGTCAAGGTTTAGTCATTTGCTCTACAATCACGCAAAGTCAAGCAACAAACGGCGACGAGGACGACATCGACATTGAAATTCTCCCTCCACTCCCTAAGGATTCTAGGGAATTGTTGTTACAAAAATCCCGATAAATTGTGTAATCACACGAATGCATTTGTCTTAATTTTGTTACTTTTAGTATTATGGGATATTTGGTATTTATAATAGTTTTCCTTGGATGATTTAGATCGGTATTTCTTTGTTTTGATTATCGATTATATTTTCTTGGTTGTATGTTTTTGAACAATTTGCGCAGGCGAGCTATGAGATGTCATTCAATTAATGTATTGATGTTGATTGGTTTGGGATTCAAATTATTGTGCGTTTTGTGTTACGTTTTTTATTGTTCCATCGGTAAATGGTTTCGTTGTGCAATAGAAACATATCTAAAACACATTCAAACAAACATTTGTTTTGTCATCTTATTGTAAGAAACATATTTGAAACAACATAGAAACAATTTGCTTTTGATTTTCTATATGTGGAAGTCGTATCAATTACATGTATATTCGTAATAGTAATATTCTACTATGAGTCCTATTTTGTTTTTGGTTGATTCCTACATGTTTTTCTATTATGACCAGGATCCCCACATCTACCACATTTGGTTTTGGGCTTTTCTCCCAAGCCGCTTGTGTCTTTTTCTTTGGCCTTCCAGATTTTTTGTCTTGCCCTCCGTGATAGAATCATCATTGTGTTGATTTTTTAGCGGGACCATGTACCTTCATGTGGGATTGGGTACTTTGTTTCCAAATAAGCCGCTTCCATTGTTTCCTTCATGTAGTATGGCGATCAAGATTCGACGGATCCGCATTCAAATCTTTTACTACCGCTAAAGCATGTGGGCAAGGAATTTCATCCATTTGAAACTTGTTCCATATGCAAGTCCTTTTTCCAGGTCCACAATAAATATCTTCTCGGTTTACGTGACTTTGAAGATAAAGTCTGTTGGACCTCTAGCTACTACTCGGATTGACGATTGTCCCCACAAACCAACACTAGTCTTTTCTAGCGCGCTTTGTCCTCACTCACGCGCACTCGGAAAACTTCCCAGGGGGTCACCCATCCCATGTCTACTCTAGGTCAAGCACACTTAACCTCCGAGTTTCTATGTAATGGGCACGAGAAAAGAAGATGCATCCTGTTGGTATAGGTAGTCCAAATCATATCCTTTAAGCCATCCTTTAACTATGCAATCCAGCGCTCACGAGTTCGAATCGCGGGCGCGCCTCGCGTCTCTTTTAAAGCCCATTGCGGGCGATGATCTTTGGACTAAATCCCAACAATCCCCCTCCCAAAGACTGGCCAAGATCTCGGCTCCGTCTTGCTTGGCAACCTCCGCCGCCAAACTTCCCGATTCTAACGCCAACTTCTTCTGGGATTCAAGCGTCGCGTCACGCAAGCCTCTCGATTCCGGCCACCCAAAGAACCCACGCGCCCGATTCGATGCATTTTACCTCGATTCCGCCACCTGGCAACTTACCCTTCGATTCTAGTCCACCCAAAGAACCTACACCTTCGCCGGTTCGGTCTATTTTACCTCGATTAGGACATCCGGCAACCTACCCTTCGCCGGTCCACCAAAGAACCTACACCTTCACTCGATCCGTTTTACCTCGATTCGGCCACTGGCAACCTACCCTTCGATTCGGTCCGTTTACCTCCATTGCGCCAAAGATCTCGGTTCCACCGCTCCCGGCAACCTCCATGCAGCGTGCTTCCAAGGGAATTCGAACTCGTGACTGCTCCGATACCGATTGTTGGACCTCTAGCGCTACTCGGATTGGACGATCGTCCCCACAAACCAACACTAGTCTTTTCTAGCGCTTTGTCCTCACTCACGCGCACTCGGAAAACTTCCCAGGGGGTCACCCATCCCATGTCTACTCTAGGTCAAGCACGCTTAACCTCAAAGTTTCTATGTAATGGGCACGAGAAAAGAAGATGCATCGTTGGTATAGGTAGTCCAAATCATATTCTTTAAGCTATCCTTTAACTATGCAATCCGGCGCTCACGAGTTCGAATCGCGGGCCGCACCTCGCGCCTCTTTTAAAGCCCATTGCGGCGGGATCTTTGGACCAAATCCCAACAAAGTCATTTGATCGCTTCACCGAAACATAAATAAAATATATAAGAAACATGTTTGAAACAATGTACCAATCGATGAAAATTTGCATTAAATTACCCTTAAATTTAGTGAAATGGTGTAGTTTTTCCCATATACTCAAATTTCCATTGTGTCTTCTTCTCCGAGGCCACATTTACGCTAATGAAGTTTGCATAGTCGATGTAGTCAATCGCGTTCGCCCATTGTTTTCCTTGAGTGAGCTCTCTATAGACATGCTCTTGGTTCCTTCATTACATTTTGTTGTGTTGTTATTTCCAAGCTCGGTTCGTTTTTACTATATCTATGCACAAAGGGAACTTAATCGATCTGTTTCTTTGCTTTTCACTTCCAGGTAGAATTTGAGATTGTAATCACTTTCTATTTTCAATGGTGGCGAGTCTCTGTCAATTTGTATCTAATCCGCATAGCTTTTATATCTTTTTTGTATTGAATTTGTTGTTCTAAGATTCCCTTTAGTGTCTTGAATGTGATGTCCATTGGAATGAGTATTCCGTTATCTCAAAGTTCCTATACTCTCCATTTTCTCCCCATTGTCCATTGTGGTATACTACAAATTTGGGATTTGCTCCATTCAATTGTGGATTTCAATGAATAGTTGGCTAAGTGAAATATAAAAGAAACATATATGAAACATGAATGAAACAATATTTATGTACGTCAAGAAACATTCGTATTAAAGCGAACGAAACAATTGTGAAACATAAAAGAAACATATGTGAAACATGAAAGAAATATATTTGAAATAACACGTAATGTCATCGCATTCGGTGTTTTCCAGATTGACACGTTTTATTCATAGATAATCACGAGAATCAATTTTTGTAGAATTTTGGATCATAATTCGAACAAAATAAGCATTTTGAATCTCACAACTGCCAAGTTTTCGGATTTGCATGCAAAATTACTGGTTCAATTCAATTTCAATCTCAGTCAATACACATTGAATCCTAAATTTCAATCTGTAAAATCATGAAATATATCTAAACAAGGTATTATCAGAACAAGATAAACAGATCGCGTTTTGTTACCTGTTTTGTTCTTCTTCCTCCTCTTGATTTTGAGCTTGAATTGTGATCTCTAATAGTCCAGTTTTTCTCCTCGATTTGTTTTCCTCGTATCTTTGTGTTCCCTCTGTTTTTGGTTAATATTTGGGATGAGAGGATCATATTTTTGATCAGAGATCTTGCTGTGATCAGGAGCGTGATTTTTGGAGGGAAATCTTTGCAATTCACCGAAGATGTCAAGATCGGGTACATTTGTCCGAATTTGTTTGAGCCGGGTATTTTTGGGAACAATTGGGCGGATCGAGTATATTTGTGAAACAAGGCGGGCGGGTGGACATTGTCTTGGTATTGGGCATCCAAAATCGGGCATTTATGTCCTTTTCCCAACAAACAAATATACATATTTAAGCTACGAGTTAGAATTAGGGGCCCAATAGTGATTCACAATTAGGGGTGTAAATAAGTCGAGTCGAGCCGAATCGAATCGAACTTCAAAAATTGTGTTTGAGTTTGGTTTGCTTATTAATTGAATCGAGCTCGAATGAGCTTGATCGAGCCTAGTGATAAGGGTCTTTTTATGCACGTTTTATGTGTATATTTGAGTAGAATTCGAGTTATTTTATTGTTAGTTTTGTAAATTTTTGATTGTACATAGTTCATATTACTCCGAGGTGCTTTTATTGATGTAGATTGACCATTCGGGGCTAATTTTGGTGAATTTCGGACCATGGATTCATGTCAAAACATACCAGGGAGTTTAAGGATGCAAAAACGCTCGAAATTCCAAGCCAAACGTCATTTCGGGGCCTTTTTGGTCCAACACGGGCGGGGTGTCGGGCAACACGGCCGTGTTCGCCGGAGCTAAAACTCGATTTTTTCGCACAAAACAGACCCTCCGACACGGCCAGGCCGTGTTCTTTAACACGGCCGTGTCAGAGAGACACGGCCTGGCCGTGTTGGGAGCACGGCCATGTTTCCTGAGTCCTGTGCGATAAAAACAAAGACGGCCCGGCCGTTCGGGGCGACACTGGGCGTGTCCAGGGACTCTTTTGCAACTTTTCTTTGCGGAATTTGGGAAAACTCACCAACCAACCCATTTTGGCCACTTTTGTACACTTTTAACACCCTATTTTGCTGAAACATGTCTCCATGTCCCCTCCTCATCACTTGAATACAAGAATTCACCAACCAACAAGGAAAATGGGGGTGATTGTTTAATAAAAGAGAGTACTATCAATGTATTGGTTGCCTATAAAAGCCAATGGTTGAAATTTGGAGATTCATTCATTTAGATACTCGAGAAAATATTCATTGTATTCATTTCATTAAGTAGAATTGGAATCAAGGGGTCTTGGAGAAGAAAGCTTGGGGCAATATTGGAGAAGAAGGCTTGGAGCAACATCATCAATCAAGAAAGAAGTCAATTGAGATTTTGAGAAAGATAAGTACACCATGTCTACAATACATAAATCTTCTTGTGTAATTTATTCTTTGGTCAAAATCATGTGTAGCTAAACTCCTAGTGTTTGAATGTAATGAACTCTAGAATGGATTTGTGATTAAGGTGTGTATGTTTTTAATAAAATCTTCATATTTTGTGTGATTCACTTATATTATGCTTCGTTCATTCGAATTGATATATGCGCAATATTGATTTGAAGTTTATTTTTCATCCGGGAAATCGAGAGATTCATGGTGAAATAGAACCTATATAAGTGAAAAGAGTTGCATGCAATCCTAGATATAGGACGACATAAATCTTCTGGATTAGGGTCAAACCTAATATGGGAATTCACAAATCATTATAATCTTTGTCTTGGGGTTTTAACTAGAAAGAGATTTCAGTTAATCAACTTGAGATTAGAAGTTTTTCGCCTTGAGAAAGGGTTTAACTTAAATTGGGAATTTCTACGATCCACAAGACATGAGATTTTATTAAAAGAGGTTGGTTTTTTGCTTAGGGCTTACGGTTGTATTTTTAACTTGTCAAATCACAAAAACATTCTAGAGGGATTTACATTCAAACACATTTCTATCTCTTGATTTCTTATTTTACAAATTTTACTTCATTTTTACAATTTATAATTTGTTTTCCTTTTTCATCAAACAAAAACTCGAAAATTTGTTAGATTAAATAACAAAAAGACGGTAATTATTAGTACTTACAATCCTCGTGGGAATGACACTCGGTGACTAATAATCTATACTATAAAACGATAGGTGCACTTGCCTACGGTTTTAAAGGTAGCTTTTGAGCCATCACCAAAGACGAATCAAGCTTGAGTAGCTTATTAGTTTTACACATATTTTATTCTTTTTTGGGTAATTGGCAGTTTGCACCTCAAAATACACTGATTTGACTTGTGCACCCTAAAATTGGATTTTTGGCATTTTGCACCATTAAATTAGGTGTTCCTTTGCACTATGCACCCTAAAGCAATTTTGAGTGTAATTTTCATATTTTAGGGATTTTGGCAAGGTATTTTGGTCATGTCAACAATAAACTATATCTTCTCCATTTTTATGTTTTATTTTCCATCTCTAGTTAATTTTGTTTCTTTTAACTCATCCATATTTTGCTATTAAGTCAAATATGTCTTAAATTTAATTTAAAATAATTATATAGTATAACTCTTATCATACGAGAAGATACATTAATTTAGACAAAAACTTACATAATTATTATTTTTATTTGAAAAAAACTCACGTAATAATTTTTATTTGAAAAGAAAGACGAAATCTTACGTAATAATTATTATTTGAAAAAAACTTACATAATAATTTTTTTCGTTTATTTTTTCAAATAAAAATTATTACGTAAGTTTTCGTTTTTTTTTCCAAATAAAAGTAATAAAAATAAAAATTATGATGTAAGTTTTTTTAATAAAAACTATTACATAAGTTTTCTTTCAAATAAAAAATTATTACTTCGTCTTTCTTTTCAAATAAAAATATATTACGTAAGGTTTTTTTCAAATAAAAATTATTACGCAAGTTTTTTTCAAATAAAAATTATTATGTAAGGTTTCATCTAAATTAATGTATCTTCTCATATGATAAAGTTGTACTATATGATTATTTTAAATTAAATTTAAGACATATTTGACTTAATATCAAAATATGGATAAATTAAAAGAAACAAAATTAACTATAAATAGAAAATAAAACATATAAAAATGGAGAACATATAGTTTATTGTTGACATGACCAAAATATCCTTGCCAAAATCCCTAAAATCTGAAAATTGCACTCAAACTTGCTTCAGGAGTATAGTAGTGCAAATAAACACCTAATTTAATGGTGCAAAATGCCAAAAATCCAATTTTAGAGTGCATGCAAATCAGTGTACTTTGAGGGTGCAGATTGCCAATTACCTTTCTTTTTTTTTTTACTAATCGAATCGAGTTTGAGCGAGTTTTACATCTTATTGAACGGAAAATGCGTTCAAACTTGAATCGTTTTCAACCCTATAATCACAACGACCAAAATTGAGAAAAATAGCTTAGATCAATTAACAGAAATGGTTTCACCAAAAAAAAAAATTGAAGTAGGAAATGGTCAAAACCTATTTTGATTTTTGACCCTTTCTTGGGCAAAGCCGACATGTATTAAGAAAAACTTCATGTCTTTTTATGCATGTTTTATGGGTATATTTGAGTAGAATTTGAGTTATTTTGTTGTTACTTTCGTTAGTCTTTGATTGTATATTGTTTATACTCTTTGTGAGGTGCTTTTATTGGTGTAGATTGACCATTCGGGGCTAATTTTGGTGAATTTCGGACCATGGATTCATGTCAAAACATACCGGGAGTTTAAGGATGCAAAAATGCTCGAAATCCCAAGCCAAACGCGTCATTTTGGGGCCTTTTGGTCCAACACTGCCAGGGGTGTCGGCAATACAACCATGTTCAAACAGACGAAAAATCACAATTTTTAAGCTTGGATGACTCGAACACGGCCATGTCGCACGACATGGCCATGTCGCATCAATTTTCAGCAAAATTCAAGCAAAGACGGCCGGGCGTGTCGGCGACATGGCCGTGTTCGGGGACTTTTTGCAACTTTTCCATGCGAAAATTATGGAAAACTCACCAACCAAGCTTTTTGACCACTTTTGTACACCTTTAACACCCTATTTTGCTACAACATGTCCCCATATTCCCTCAATTATCATTTGAATACAAGAATTCACCAACCCAACAATGAATTGGAGCATTTGTTTAACAAAGAATGGCATTATTAATGTGTTCTTGCACAAAAATAATGTCTATAAAAGCCAAGAGTATGAGTGGGGGATTCATTAATTCAAGATACATTGAATTCATTAGATTCATAGATTCATTAAATTCATTAGACATTGGAGATCAAGAGGTCTTGGAGGAGTAAGCTTGTAGCAACATTGGAGAAGAAGGCTTGGAGCAACATCATCAATCAAGAAAGAAGTCAATTGAGATTTTGAGAAAGATAAGTACACCATGTCTACAATACTTAAATCTTCTTGTGTAATTTATTATTTGGTCAAAATCATGTGTAGCTAAACTCCTAGTGTTTGAATGTAATGAACTCTAGAATGGATTTGTGATTAAGGTGTGTATGTTTTTAATAAAATTTTCATATTTTGTGTGATTCACTTATATTATGCTTCGTTCATTCGAATTGATATATGCGCAATATTGATTTGAAGTTTATTTTTCATCCGAAAAATCGAGAGATTCATGGTGAAATAGAACCTATATAAGTGAAAAGAGTTGTATGCAATCCTAGATATAGGGACGACATAAATCTTCCGGATTAGGGTCAAACCTAATATGGGAATTCACAAATCGTTATAATGTTGTCTTGGGAGTTTTAACTAGAAAGAGATTTCGAGTTAATCAACTTGAGATTAAAAGTTTTTCGCTTGAGAAAGGGTTTAACTTAAATTGGGAATTTCTACGGTCCACAAGACATGAGATTTTATTAAAAGAGGTTGGTTTTTGCTTAAGGGCTTAAGGTTGTATTTTTAACTTGTCAAATCACAAAAATATTCTAGAGGGATTTACATTCAAACACATTTCTATCTCTTGATTTCTTATTTTACAAATCTTCCTTCATTTTTACAATTTATAATTTATTTTCTTTTTTCATCAAACAAAAACTACGAAAATTGTTAGATTAAATAACAAAAAGACGGTAATTATTAGTACTTACAATCCTCGTGGGAATGACACTCGGTACTCAATAATCTATACTATAAAACGATAGGTGCACTTGCCTACGGTTTTAAAGGTAGCTTTTGAGCCATCACTCCACGTCTATTTGTATTTAATCACACAACCTCATTATTATTAATAATAATTATCATTTATTTATTTGTGACACTTCAAACAGGGATAATTACAAAAAAACCGGAAGTAAGGGTAATTACGAAAAAACCAGATATGATTCAAAATATAAAAAGCTTAATCAAGTTTGATTATGTCTTAAATTTATGGATAACTGGAATATTTATGTAAATATCATTGTGTATTGGAATATTGTTATTTTTTAAGGGTGGAATGTAAGACGGAATAAAACTTCAAGGTTTTCTTTTTGCAATTTTCAAAAGTTTTGGATTTTTTTGTGATTATTTTTCCCGACATTATCACTTTCAAATATTTTAAGTATTGTCAAGTGGAAATTTAATGGCAGGTGTGACATAAATGTGAATCCACCTGCATAATCAATTATCTACATGATTAGGGAAACCTACTTTGACCTTCAAAAATAGTACACAAAGAATAATTAATATATCATACACTTACCTATTCCACATTAGTTCAATCAAGAGGGTTTGTTTGTCCTAGTTTGAATAGGAATCTTTACTATTGTTTATTATAATTGCTCTATGATTCATTTGCTAGGAAAATAATTTCCATAAAACTTGGATAGTTCAATCAACCCAATGATGACTGCTCTAAATCTCAAACATTTACTTGTTCAAAAAAAGAAAAATCTCAAACATTTACAGAAGCATATAAAGAATCATATCATTAAAGATGGATTAGTACAATTTTCACATGCCATTCTTAGGGGATTGGATTATTGTCACCAAACTCCATTCAAAAATTCACTTTTGCATTTGACATCTAATACCTAATTAGAATGGAATTTTCAATTTTGATCTCACAAGATAAATTTTAATCTGGTCTCATATTCCTATTGCCTTTTTTTTTTTTTTTTGTTGTTTATTGAAATCTTCATATTCCTATTGCTAAATGGCGTCTTATTCCTTTATTTCACTCATTGCACTCATGTTCCCATAAGTTCTACTCCTTCGTAATAATATAGTCCAATTTAACTTTTCACACGTGATTAAGAAAAATATTAGAAATTTCAAATATGCAAAATATTTACTTGATTTGTCCTTATTTAATAAATAGTGTAAATTACAAAATGAATATTAAATAAAATTATAATAGTAAATGGAAAAAATATTATTAAATATAGAAAACCGGACTATACATTTGAGACATCCAATGGGACAGAGGAAGTATGATTTATTTTTATTTTTAGTATATATATATCCGGGACGAGATGGGTGATGCTTCGATAGGAGCATACCTCTGTTATAAGTTTGAGAGTCTTAACTACTCGACCACTATATTCTACAACTTTAATTTTATTTTTTTGAGTACAATTACAAAGTCTTGATAGGGGTGCGGACGGATGGGACTTGATGTAACGACCCAAATTTTGTAGTATAGGACTAAAGTTTTCAACTCGAAATGAGCGGAAGCGTTAAATATGATAAATAACATAAAACTTTCTAAACTCAATAGTAATATCCCTATTGTAAACCGAAATAAAACAAAAGAAAACATACTCCAAAGTCCATTTCTAAACTTGAAAATAAAACATTAACTATTCATTTATAAATAGCTTAGCATCCGCCTCCCAAGACAATACCAACTCCGTCAACCTGCAAAATTATTTAACATGTAGTGAGTGACAAACTCAGTGGGGAGCGAGTTAACTAGCAATTACACATGACGTAAAATAAATGACAAATGAAATAAAGAGATTAGCATATGTCTTGTTTAACGTGGATTAACTCCACGACTTGTTTAACGTGGATTTTCCCACTAAATCTTGTCTATGTTTAACGTGGATTACTCCACGAGAGGCCTTGAGCCCGAAGGCTACGTGTCTTATCAAATTATGCTATATTACAACTAAATCTCAGTTAAATATGACACATCATTTAAATAAGACGAGTTCATAGGAATGAAATCCCCACCTTAAAGCAGAAGTTATGCGCCCAAACGTATGTAGAAACGTAGACGTCCTAATTTTCGTACTCCTCGACTCCTACAAAATTTAATATGCTTATATCAATTGACTACACAAATATACATACGTATATATATTTATATTTATATAAAATAGTAGATTGAAAAAGTAAAATGCTTGGTGTTAAGTATATAATATATATATATATATATATATATATATATAAACGTAGCATAGAAAGCGCAAAAAGTAAAAAAATTGAAATCGAATGTTTTAAAGAAAAGGATAAGAATAGATGTTGGGAATGGTGATAAATAAACAAGTATTTGGTTTGATAGGTAGGAAAAGAAAGGTATAGTTTTGTCTTCACAATAGGTCTTCAACATTTTCCTTCTCTGTCTCTGTTCGTCCGCTCACTCTGTTCCTTCATCACCACCGCTCGTATCACGTCGTCACTTCCCGATTTCACACCCGCACCCGCGAACAAAAGCGGGGTTGAGATTTTGAGATTCGGCCTCGCTTCACGGCGTCGCGGCGAAAGCGCTGCACACTTCTGCCGTGCGATTTCGATCATTGCTATGAAGATTTCTTTCCATTGATTTTAACTTGAAGGTATTGGCAATGGGAGTGGGAAATTGAATAATAAGGAAAGAATGTTGCATTCGTAGGTGAGTACTTTCTGTCAAAAGAAAAGAATTGAGTCTATACCTTTTTTTTTTTTTATTTGCCCAAATTGATCTCCTTTCTTTTTTCCTTCCAATCTAAGAGCACGGGTCCGATTTTATAGATAAATTTTGAAAGCGCCAAAGATAAAAACTGATCTTAACCTCTCAATGTAGTGGGGAGTTGGAATAAAGCGCTAGTCATGCTTGAGAAATTGGTGCAATGGCGAGCGTGGGTTATTCTTTGGTGGTTTTGAAGGAGATGGAGATAAAACTAATTTTGTCAAGTTAAATGAATCAAATGGGCCTGGGCTTATTCAACTTAAGGTTTAATTATTGGGTTATATCCTAAAAATTAAATAAGAGATTGGGCTTTAGTAAATCATGATCATTGATAAAATAAGAAAAATAAATGAAATATGTGTATTTAAATAGTATTAATAGTAAAACAACTCATAGAAATTAGCTTAACTTGATAAATATGTTATAATGCTAATTATAATAATATCGTAAAAGAAATTAATATGGAAATTCTAAGGTGGGCGCTACAACCTACCCCACTTAGAAAAAATTTCGTCCTCGAAATTTAAGGACGTACCGCTATTTAAGAAAGTCGGATATTTGGCTCGTATCTCATCTTCTCGTTCCCATGTAGCCTCATCTTTGCTATGTCAGTTCCATAGTATTTTAATCAAACACACATCCTTGTTTCTCAACTTATGAACTTTCTTCTCCAAGACCGCACATGGCGTTTCCTCGTAAGTTAAATCCCTATTGACTTCCAAGGTCGAGTAATTTACAACATGACTCGGATCATATACATATCTCCGCAACATTGACACATGGAATACATTATGTACTGAAGCAAATTCTAGCGGTAAAGCCAACCGATAAGCTAGATCTCCGACTCGTTTCAGAATTTCAAATGGGCCCACAAATCGCGGTCGGAGTTTTTCTCTCTTTCCAAATCGAATAATTCCTTTAATCGGTGCTACTTTCAAAAATACTTTTTCCCCAACTTCAAAGTGTAGGTCCTTTCTATGCTTATCAGCATACGACTTATGTCGATCCTGGGCAACTTTAATCCTCTCGCGGATTTTCTTGATTTTTTCGACTGTCTCCTCCACTAATTCTGGTCCTAATACTTTTCTCTCGCCAACCTCATCCCAATATAGCGGAGATCTACATTTTCTCCCGTACAATGCCTCATATGGGGCCATTCCAATAGTAGCTTGGTAACTGTTATTATAAGCAAATTCCACCAAGGGTAATATTGTCTCCCAATTACTCCTACATCCAAAGTATGCACGCCTCAACATATCCTCGAGAATCAATTGTTCGATTGGTCGATTGGCCGTCTGTTTGCGGATGATATGCAGTGGTAAACTTTAATCTCGTTCCCATTGCATCCTGCAAACTTTTCCAAAACTTAGATGTAAACCGAGTGTCTCTGTCTGACACTATTGTCGCAGGAACTCCATGTAATCTTACAATCTCTTTGATGTATATTTGTGCATATTGATCCATTCTGAACGTCATTTTTATCGGCAAAAAGTGTGCAGACTTTGTCACTCTATCAACAATTACCCAAATTGCGGTATTTCCCTTGGTTGTTGCAGGTAAGCTAACTACAAAGTCCATTGTTATGTGTTCCCATTTCCATTATGGAATTTCAAGTGGCTTAAGCAATCCAGAAGGTCGTTGATGTTCAGCCTTGACTTGTTGTGTCAAGCAACTCTCCACAAATTTCCTATGTCATTCTTCATTCCTCCCCACCAAAACATTCTCTTAAGGTCTTGGTACATTTTTGTACCACTGGGTGCTATTTGTGTACGGCGTCTTTGTGAGCTTCGACCAAAATTTATTTCTTTAGATTCTCATTGTCCTGGTACACAAATTCTCCCTTCATATAACCATAACCCATCGGTTGTTATAGTGAATCCTTTATCTTTTCGGACACATCTTGCGTGTTTATTCTACTCAAAAGCCCATCCCGAGCACTCGTGCTTCCTTTATCCTTTCTCTTAAGGTTGGTTGTACTACCGAGCGCCGTTAACATCGCCTTCGTACTTTTTGGCGGTTTAACCACCTCAATACTCATCTTTGAGAATTCTCGAATCAGTTGTTTCTGAGTGGTCAATGTACATGCTAATTCTCCTCTTGTTTTACGGCTTAAGGCATCTGCAACCACATTAGCTTTCCCAGGATGATATTGAATAGTACAATCATAGTCCTTCACCAATTCAAGCCATCTCCTTTGTCTCGTGTTTAACTCCTTTTGAGTAAACAAGTATTTTAGGCTTTTGTGATCTGTGAAAATCTCGCACTTTCCTCCATATAAATGATGTCGTCAAATCTTAAGTGCATGAACTCTTTGCTAATTCCGGATCATGTGTCGGGTAGTTTAACTCATGTGGCTTTAATTGCCTCGAAGCATAGGTAATTACTTTGCCATGCGCATTAAAACACAACCAGGACCTTGTTTTGATGCATCATTGTAAACAACAAATTCTTTTGTAGGATCCAGGAATTGTCAACACAAAGTCTTGATGTCAATCTCTTTTTAACTCTTGGAAGCTTGTTTCACATTTGTCATTCCACAAGAATTTCTCTCCTTTCTTGTCAATTTTGTCATGGTCTTTGCTATCTTGGAAAATCCTTCAATAAATCTCCGATAATAGCTTGACTAAACCTAAGAAAGCTGCGAACTTCATTTGCATTTCTTGGTGCATTCCATTCAATCACCGCCTCAATCTTTGTTGGATCGACTTCAATTCCTTGAGCCGTTACTACATGCCCAAGAAATACAACTCGATTTATCCAGAATTCACATTTCTTGAACTTCGCATATAATTTCTCCTTACGAAGAGTCTCCAGTACAATTCTCAAGTGTTCCTCATGTTGCTTCTCGTCTTGTGAGTATACCAAAATATCATCGATAAACACAATAACAAATTGATCTAAATATGGATGGAATATCCTATTCATCGAGATCCATGAACACTCTTTGGAGCGTTGCTTAGTCCAAAGGGCATCACCACAAACTCGTAATGCCCATATCTCGATCTGAATGCTGTCTTTGAAATATCCTCCTCTTTTATCTTCAACTGATGATACCCGGATCTCAAATCAATCTTTGAAAAGATACCCGCTCCTCTCAATTGGTCGAATAAATCTTCAATTCGTGGCAACGGGTACTTATTCTTTATTGTGAGTTGGTTCAGTTCTCGATAATCAACGCACATCCTCAGAGTACCATCTTTCTTTTTAACAAATAGGATTGGTGCTCCCCATGGAGACACGCTAGGGCGAATAAATTTCAAGTCCAACAACTCTTGTAGTTGAACTTTCAGCTCTTGTAGTTCTTTAGGCGCCATCCTATAAGGAGCCTTTGATACCGGTGCTGCCCCAGGTATCAAGTCAATTGTAAACTCCACTTGTCTGTCTGGTGGTACTCCAGGTAAATCTTCCGGAAATACATCTAAAAACTCATTCACAATTGGTACCTCTTCAATCGACAATTCAGTTGATTGATTACCAACCATATTGACCAAGTATCCTTGACAACTACCTTTCTTAAGAATTTTCAATGCCTTCATTGCTGATATGACTCGCGGCACCTTACCAGGCTTTACTCCGTAGAGAATTGTCACTTTATCCTCAGACAATTTCAAAGTTATCTCTCTCTCCTGACATCTAATATTCGCTCGATGCCTCGTCAACCAATCCATGCCCAGAATTATATCGAAATCCTTCATGTCAATCACATATAATTCGGCTTCTAGGTTGTGTCCATTCACGTCTATATGTGCATTTCTAATCATTGAGTTAGTATAAATTATCTCTCCTGAAGGTATACTAATCTCAAGTGATTCTTTTTACTATGACATCTCTATTTTCGTTAGAGTATGAAATTTCTTAGACATAAATGAATGTGTAGCTCTGTGTCAAAAAGCACTAATGCGGGTATATTAAACAACGATAACATACCTATCATGGTACGGGTTCTCTTGACCTCATTTCGGCTCATTGCAAATACCCGAGCCTTCCCTCCCGAGGTCCGACCTTTGTTCCCACGCTCAAAGTTGTTAAGGGGGGCACTCATAGACTCTATGCCTCGGCTTCTTGATCGAAAACATCTTCCTTGTCAGCTAGACATTCTCCCCGTGATTCTTTCCACGGTTAGCACACATGGGCTTATTAGATCGATTGTCGGTTGTCTTTACCTCGGTTTTTCCGTGTTTTTCCGCTTCGATTTATGTTCGATTGCCACCCTTATTTTGATTTGGTCCTTGCCATTTCTCTTTCCCAATATTTCATCCTCTTTAGTTTCCATGTCGTGACTTGCGGCTATTTCTTGAGCCCGCTTTCATTGTCTCAAAGATATGATAAGTCTCCATGACTAGTAAGAATATGACGGATTCTTGGTCGCAAACCCGTGCGAAATCTCGAGCTTTCTTAGAATCTGAATCCACCAAATGTGTGGCGAAGAAACTCGGTCGTTGAATTTCCTCTCATACTGCTATTCTGATAAGCCCTTCTTGTTTTAGATTCGAACTCGTGCTCTTTTTGTTCTCGATAAAGCGAGGTAGTATTGTCCTGACGACATATTTAAAAGCATTCCAAGATAAAGTATCCCTCTCTTCAATGGGCCTCGTCCTCCAATAACCTTCCCACCACCGGTAGTCGTCTTGACAAGTTGATATTCTCGCGCAAATAACCCTTTGTGCATCGGTGCAACCAATGAGTCGAAAGGTTCTCTCTAAAGTTGAACCATCCTTCCACGTAGGAGGATCTTCACGACTGTGAACCTCGGTGGCAGTATCGACGAAAATGTTCGACCATCCTGGGATTGGTTATTAATGTACTCCATTCCATGGTTCAAATGATGTGTGACATTTCCGATCGCCTTTGCCGGCCCATCGTAGACGAGGTCCGGTCGGGACTTGATTCCTATCTAGAAATTCTCTTCTAGGTGGCATTCTCTATTTTGAGAAAATTAAAGTCGTTGTTCTGAAGTCGTAAATATAAAGAGAACTACATACTATATAACGCTCAATCGATAATTATCAATAAATAAATGAACTCAAGCACTAGATAGAGAATTTCCACTATTATATATGTGAAGTCCTTCTAGAGGATACATAAAAGAAATCAACCGAGAATAAAACAAACTAAACATACGAATATGTACTATAAACTAATGAACTTCTACATCCACTGTCAATAACCCCATCAAGTATCGTATTTCCAATCGATTCTCGCTCGTCAATAGGATCTCAATCGGGTCCTCCCGCTTTCGTCATCCGATTTTATACGCTCCGTGAGCCACATCCGATAGAGTGCACTGAATAATCCGCATATCTAATCACGCTGGGATCTCGGCGGTTTGTAGTGATAATCATCATATCATGAATTAATGTCCTTGCTCGACCGCGCCATTCAAAAGGCATGGTTTCCATTAGCTTCACAAAGAAAATAATCGGTCACTCCATCTTGTTTAACTCTGCCGAACATCCTTGCCATAGTTGTGATATGGTCACCAAAGATCATGATGGTCAACCCTTTGATAGTCACGGAAATCTCTCACTCTATGACGAGTTTGGGCGAGAGGACATGGTACGGACTTCCTGCTTGAGTCTTACGCATGCGGTCCATCTACTATCATTAATGATTCTAAGTATGTGATTATATATATATATATATATCTATGATTCAAACTATCAAATATAAAGAACACATGCATCATTGCATATAAAATATACATAATTGCCTTTCAAAATATCTATGTAAAATTTTTGTTTGAGCCGGGCCTTGTCTTTGAGAGGTGGATGCTTATTTATTATTGATTATAAATGAGATTTTTTTTTTTTTGAAAACAAAAGTCTGAGAATCATAAGACTGGCTCGATACCACTATGTAACGACCCAAATTTTGTAGTAGGACTAAAGTTTTCAACTCGAAATGAACTAGGCGTTAAATATGATAAATAACATAAAACTTTCTAAACTCAATAGTAATATCCCTATTGTAAACCGAAATAAAACAAAAGAAAACATACTCCAAAGTCCATTTCTAAACTTGAAAATAAAACATTAACTATTCATTTATAAATAGCTTAGCATCCGCTCCCAAGACAATACCAACTCGTCAACCCGCAAAATTATTTAACATGTAGTGAGTGACAAACTCAGTGGGGAGCGAGTTAACTAGCAATTACACATGACGTAAAATAAATGACAAATGAAATAAAGAGATTATCATATGTCTTGTTTAACGTGGATTAACTCCACGACTTGTTTAACGTGGATTTTCCCACTAAATCTTGTCTATGTTTAACGTGGATTACTCCACGAGAGGCCTGAGAGTCGGAAGGCTACGTGTCTTATCAAATTATGCTATATTACAACTAAATCTCGGTTAAATATGACACATCATTTAAATAAGACGAGTTCATAGGAATGAAATCCCCACCTTAAAGCAGAAGTTATGCGCCCAAACGTATGTAGAAACGTAGACGTCCTAATTTTCGTACTCCTCGACTCCTACAAAATTTAATATGCTTATATCAATTGACTACACAAATATACATACGTATATATATTTATATTTATATAAAATAGTAGATTGAAAAAGTAAAATGCTTGGTGTTAAGTATATATATAATATATATATATATAAACGTAGCATAGAAACTGCAAAAGTAAAAAAATTGAAACTGAATGTTTTAAAGAAAAGGATAAGAATAGATGTTGGGAATGGTGATAAATAAACAAGTATTTGGTTTGATAGGTAGGAAAAGAAAGGTATAGTTTTGTCTTCACAATAGGTCTTCAACATTTTCCTTCTCTGTCTCTGTTCGTCCGCTCACTCTGTTCCTTCATCACCACCGCTCGTATCACGTTGTCACTTCCCGATTTCACCCCGCACCCGGCGAACAAAAACGGGGTTGAGATTTGGAGATTCGGCCTCGCTTCACGTCGCTGCGCGCGAGCGCAGCCTGCGATTTCCGTGCGATTTGATGCTTTTGCTATGAAGATTTCTTTCCGATGATTTTAACTTGAAGGTATTGGCAATGGGAGTGGGAAATTGAATAATAAGGAAAGAATGTTGCATTCGTAGGTGAGTACTTTCTGTCAAAAGAAAAGAATTGAGTCTATACCTTTTTTTTTTATTTGCCCAAATTGATCTCCTTTCTTTTTTTTCCAATCTAAGAGCCTGGGTCTGATTTTATAGATAAATTTTGAAACTGCCAGCATAAAAACTGATCTTAACCTCTCAATGTAGTGGGGAGTTGGAATAAAACTGCTAGTCATGCTTGAGAAATTGGTGCAATGGCAGAACGTGGGTTATTGCTGGTGGTTTTGAAGGAGATGGAGATAAAACTAATTTTGTCAAGTTAAATGAATCAAATGGGCCTGGGCTTATTCAACTTAAGGTTTAATTATTGGGTTATATCCTAAAAATTAAATAAGAGATTGGGCTTTAGTAAATCATGATCATTGATAAAATAAGAAAAATAAATGAAATATGTGTATTTAAATAGTATTAATAGTAAAACAACTCATAGAAATTAGCTTAACTTGATAAATATGTTATAATGCTAATTATAATAATATCGTAAAGAAATTAATATGGAAATTCTAAGGTGGGCGCTACACTTGATCCCAGATCAATAACTTGGTTTACAAATGCTCAAACCGAGCTACAATCAATTCTCTACTACTTTAATTAATTATGGGTACATTACTATGATATCATAATTCATTCCCAAGAAAATTCTAACTAAGCAAATAACCATTGCACTTAGCATGAAAAACTTCCAGCTAAAAGAACAATTTTCGTGTACTGAGAAAAAGAATGAAGATTGAAAACCCCAATTCCCAAAAAAAAAAACAAAAAAACAAATTATGAACCAAAATTCAAGATGTTTTTTATCCTTATCCTGATCCAATCTCTTTTTCTTGGCATAATTGTTGAGATGAAAATTAACAAAAAGCACCAAAAGCGAGCCATTGAAAACCGCATTGAAGCACCATCCCCACATCCCCTCGCAACCCGACCCGCTAAAGTGGTGGTACATCATCCAACCCGAAATCAGAAAGCTGAACACGAACTGGAAGATCTGAAAATCCGTCACCAATCTCTTCCACCACGGCCGGATCCCTAACGCCGCCACCAGATAATAGCCGTACATCACCACGTGCACCGTCGCGTTGGTCACGAGCGCCACCGGGAACAGCGACTGCGACGCCCCAAGCCACACGTAGCACATCACCACCACCACCGCGTGGTGGTACACGTGGAGGAACGACAGCCGCCGGGAGCGGGACCCGCTCAGGAGGATCAGGAGCGTGTCGACGAACTCGAGGATTTTCGAGAAGTAGAAGACGTGGGCCCAGAAGAATGTGGGCCCGCGCGGCGGGGTTTGGCCCGCGGGGAAGCAGATGGGCCAGATCCGGTGGTGCGGAGGCGTCTGGTGGGCGGCGGAGAGGGCGCAGCCGACGGCCATCAGGAGGAGAAGAGGCAGAGGATTAGGTTGTGGACGGCGGTGATGAGGCGGAGGGCGGCGGAGGGGACGGCTGGGAGGAGAGAGAAATTGTGAGAGAGAGAGTGAGGGCGAGGTAGGTGACGACGGTGGTGGCGACGAAGAGTGGGGACGCGCCGGGGTTTGGTAGGGTTTCCACTCGTATTGGCTGATAATGGGGTGGTCGACAAGCCAGTAGTGGATGGTGGTGTAGAGCGTGTCCATCACGCGCCGCCGCGAGAGAGATATGATGAGAAGGGCGTTGTTCAATCCGTTGGATTGGGATTTTGTGTGGGTTGTGGGGTTATGTATTTCGAACACCATTCCTATTTTATCGTTTTCATCAAATTTTTCATATGTCAAATCTAAGGTATGAGAAGAGGCCACGTTGCCTTGAGTATTTCTTGGAAATTTTTTCTCAAATATGAAAAACACGTATACAAGATGATGTCACGATGACACGTGTTTTCATCCAACTCCAACTTATGGAATATAGAGTGCAATTGGGAGAGTGGAATAGAATATCTCATCCCCTCAAATACACCCCTATTGTTTCCCTTTTACTTGTGTTTACCCAAAATACCCAATTCAATAAACTTTTGGATGTTTAGTTTTTAAAGGTTCGGATTTGAAGGGGAAATTTGCACAAAGATTTCAAATGGTACCATATATAAGATAAATTTTGAATCCACCACGATCACTCAGAAAATAACTTAAAGTATAACTTTAAAGATTTGAAATTCATTATAAAATGAGCTCATCCAAATAAATTCGATGAATTTATTATTAGATTTGAAATTAACAGCTTCAAATTCATCAATGAAAGCTTAGGCCTTGTATGGTTATGTTTCCATGAACCATTTCTAGTTTCTAGTGTTGGAAATTGAATTTTGAGAATTTATTGGTTTTTGTGTGAAAATTGGAAATATGTTTGGATGAGTGAATGGAAATGAATTTTATGTAGGTTTGAAAATGAGATTGTGTTTGGTTGAATAGTTTTGAAATATTATTTTATTTATATAATAATTTGAAAAGTTAATAGTGGTTGAATATTTTAATTGGATATATAATATTATATTTGTAAGATTGTAGGGTGGTAGGTCCTATTAGGTAGAAATAATTAAAAAATAATAATATTTTAAGAGGATAGAGATAGAGTTGGTAATTGTGGGTCCCATGTGTATAATTGGATGAAAAGATGAGAACGAATAATTGATGAGTGATGTGTGATAGTGTATAGGGTTGAGAATTGAAATTATATGTTTGAGATGTTTTATGTGAAAAATGGAATGTGAAAATGATGATTTTCATTGGAAAATTTATAAACAAAATGATTCCAATTTTATAAATAGTTGAAAATTGGAAATAGGTTATTGGAAATATAAACAAACAAGGCCTTAAATTTTGGAAATTTCTTTTTGAAGGCAAGACTAGCTCTCGCACTCTAATCAAAGAGCAGAGACTTTAAAAATAAAGTCTGAAGATTGACATTCCACTGTTGTCTATTTTATATGTATATGGTTACAATTATCTACGCTCCCAATGCTCTGTGTGTACTCACGGGCGGTTAACTAGTGTTTATCATCGTACAAAGAATATAGTATGATTTGGATCAACCAGGAGAAGTATGCATAAAAGATGTATTATATCTTTCCAGAAATCAATAATTGTAGAAATTGATAGGAAGGAGAATAGTACAAAGTAAAATATACGAACACACTCAACAACAGAACTCAACATCAAACTTTCTCATAAAGTACGTGCAATCTGCAGTCTACAAATTTATTGTAGTACAATCGTTAGAGCCCAGAATTACGAAAAAAGAATCAGTAAAAATATTGCCCCAAATCCTTCCAAATATCATTACAAACAATTACTTCATCGCCGACAATCACAAGACCTCAGCACGGTGGAGCATATAGCACCATAACTCGGGTAGCTCTCTAGTCGTGCCCCATTGAGCATCCACGTAGATCCACTAGGCTGCAAAATTGAAGAGTTAATAGCAACGGCATAAAAATCTTCATTTCTAACTTGTTGCCACCTTCCTCCTAACAACTCTCTTCCTCCGAGCCTTAGGAAGAGGTGCATCGCCCCTCCATGGTCGAGTCTGTCTGTCCTTGTCTGATCCCGAGAAGCCCGAGCCCAGAGACGATAGCGTTCTTGGATATGAACCATTTTGACGAAGATTGATCAACTCCTTCGGAAGGTCTATTGTAAGCAGCCTTCAAGAGATCATCTGAGTGGGCCAGTGGATCAACCTCCACGCCGAGCCAGGCTAACCTAGATGTCTCTCCCAATTGAACGTTCATGACCCTACACGTGTTTAAAATCCCAGATTTTATGTCCTCAAAAGGTCACGATAAGACATTTTGAAGCAAGATGAGGAAAAATGCATGAAAAGAAGTTTCACGAGACTTGTAAGTTGATGGCATTGCCCTTGCAAAGTACTTTTAGAAGTAGATTAATGTCGTATTTAGATTTATCGAAACAGCACTGCCAAGGAAAAAAATGAAGAGGGCCATGAGCAGAAAAGAGCTAATTCAAGGATCCAAATTTGCCTTTAATTGCCAATATTACCAAAATTGTGGTCTAGATACCAGATAATGAGACGGCCCTAGAGAAGGCTACCAATCTACCATCCTCGAGAGAGTGGATATCCATTCATTTTGAAAATCGTTTCTGCTAGAAAATATTGATACAAATTTTTTTAAAGAACGATGGATGTTGAAATTGCGATTGGATATGAGATGAAAATGTTATGAAAAAAGTTGATGTGATATAGATAAAGTAAAATAATGATTGGTGATTGGAAATGTATGACTGAGTGAATAGAGGAATTTGTGAGAAAATGTATAATAACGATAGTTGATTTGATGGGTTTTTTTTGGAAATAATGAATAAATGTGATTGGTAATTGAAAAAGTGAAAGTGAATAGTGGGGGTTAAAAAACTTCTCAAGCGGAACGAAAATGAAAATTCTTGGTAGGCGATCGCACGTGCAAACCAAATGTAAAGTCATATAAACATAATCAGAGGATATACCTCAGGGCTGTGCTGAAGAACAGAGCTACTCCAATAACATCAAAGTAACTCGTGAACTGTTCTGTCGAGACCACACAAGAGCTGATATCGCAAATTTGCATAAAGACCAAGAAAAGCTCCATAACCGAGTGCATTTGAGCTCACAGATGGAGTGGTCACTGATAACCTAAGGTGTTCCCAGCAGTTGCAAAATGAATAGTTAAGCATATAACCAAAATAAGCATATTAACTAGGAAAATAATAGGAATTTTGTTTTAATACATCAAAAATCGTTCTACCTTCCCTCTCTTTTTGCTGGCAGCAAGGTTTGAGACAGCACCTTGTACAGCTCCTGCAGTAAATCCCACCATACACAACTCTGCAGCTTTGTAAAAGAATGACTGAAGTCTTTTTGGAAGTCAAATTCCCTAAGTGGATAGCTCTTTTCAAAAATATTGTTTGGGAGCTTTTGGAGTGTATTTTGCAAATCAAATTGGAAAGTATTTCCATATGAACGGCAAGGAGCAAGTGACCAAACCACTATTGCATTGCAAGCTGTCACGGTGAGTACGTTGATGAGGGCAAGATCCCATTCCTGCTTTATCCTGCATTGAAAATTTAGATTTTTATCGAGTCCAAAAAAATTTGTCATCGCAACTCTAAAATGTACCTCTCCTTGCGATTTTTGATCTCCCACCAAACAGAGCAACCAATTGTAGTTGCCTGCTCGAGAAGCAGCCTGTACAAAAAGGCTGGATCCGCAATCATCCTGTCCGGACGAATTTCACATTAATAGCAAGCTTTCAAAATATAATCATACTCCCAAAGCAAGCTATCCATCAATTGCCATATACAGTAGAAAGCAATCAGCAAAATAAAATCTTGCCGCTCAACAAAAATATTATACAGCATATAATATCCATTAACTGAAGAGCTGCACCCACGTGTATCATCATGGTTCATCATTGATTTATAAGTTTCCTATGATACCAATTCAACCACCATCAACAGCTAATAGAATGTGGATATAATCAACGAGGAAGAAGCCTCATCATGTAATATATACTATATAATATATACACAGGTGTGACTATGCTACAAGGACACTCTCCTAATTTAAATTCAAGTCATGCAACTGGATATGAGGAATATATGTGAAAAACATACAAGTATCTAACCTCATCATTATGGTTTAACAGAAAATAAACATCCCACGTCATCCTCATCAACACTCTCTTTTCATCAAATTAATTGTCTGTTTCCTCAATCTAAACTTGACTTGTGAGTTTTGTAAACTGAATATCTCTGAATATTCAATATATCAATGTCCACCATAAAAATAAAAGCATATCGCATTCAAATTCTTAATCATAGGTTCACAAAAAGCTTCTGTGCACAGACACAATTACTCATGACCATCATCAATAAATTATTAACTTCAATCATATGATAGGTATGTAACCTTCCCACAAAATGAACTTCCCGTGACCTGAAGGGCCATCCCCAAATTGACCAATGCAATACATTCCAGTTGGAAAGTAAGTTTAAATAACGCAAGCAGGCTAAAATCGGGATTGTCAACAGGTCAAATCTCGATTGTCGGCTTGATTTTGTTTGAACTGAGCCAAGTTGAATACAAGGGTAGAGTTGAGTGTTTTCACCAGACCAAAACATTTTTGGAAGATGAGTTTGACCTAAAAATCTAGATGATCTGACTTCTGAGCTTCCCATGCTGAGGCAGAAAGATAACATTTTCAAGTTTTACGACAACAGAGTGTACTGATATGTTCCAAATACATGCCAAAACAAAGATAGATCCCATGATAACAGATGTCAAGAGAATGCAATTGAAAAAACAAAAATTGTCATGAATTTTGATCTTCAATGTACTAAAGTTAGTAAAGGAAGCTTTTAAATTTACCTGCCGATAAATGCTCTTGACAGTCCTTGGGGAAGAGATCGAGAAATGAACCTTGCAGTTGTAGGTCTGGCATTGATGGCCAGAAACCTCACCATTTGAGCAGAGCTGACCAAACCCTAGAGCCAAATTGGCATCAGAGTCCAGTCCTGATGTTATCCAGTTCATGAAAAAAGGAAAGGAGAAGCATAGCATTACCATTTCATAGGCTTGACGAAATCCAGCAGGCAAATCCATAATTGTCTTTTGCCACTCATTCAATACAGCATCAACAAATTTTCGATCGAACAACTGGCAGTGAACATACAGCATTAAACAACCGGTGTTTTAGATAAAATAACTGGAAAGATTAGCATCAGATAAAAATTGCCACCACGTGTGTGGACAGATCAGTTTATTACCTCTCCCAGAACGATCCTTCTCCTAAACAGTCCACCCTCGTCTCCCTCATCACCCTCGTCAAAGTTGTCAAAGTAATCATCATCATCACCACCATCATCACCTCCGTCACCACCTCCATGGCTAAGACCCTTTCCCATATTACCACCTCCTCCCCCAGTAGAAAGCTGCCATATTGCATCAAGAAGAAGCAGACATCAGATTGGCAATGAACATGACATCTATTAGGCACTGGGAAACTCCTAACTTATACTCCAGGCCATTGTAAGAAATCTATTAATAATACCATATCATTATTAATTTCCGAAGATAACTTCTATGATAGTATACCCATCAAAAGGTAATTTAACCTGAAAAAACTTAAAGGAAACAGTTGAAGGCATACAAATTGTTCAGTAAAGTTATGGTTGTCCTATTCAGTAATTTCATTAGGTCTGTAATGGTCTAGTCAGCTTACATTATCATCATTGCTAAAAAACAAGAACCTAATAATTTAAAGTTCTTTATGCGGAACTATGGAACCAATTGCATCAATTGTTCAACAGCCAAGACAGATCATAGACTGCTATACAGAATCAATTTTACATGGACCACCAATTTACTAATATCTCGAATTTTTGGAGGACAGATTCAGAAGGGAGTGATAAATCGGCAAAAGAAACTCACAATTGAGCTTCACCATGGCAAACAATTAAAAACCTCAAACTGAAATGCATAAATCAAATATGGTGTCAACCAAATTTAACAATATCAAAAAGAGGTTTTTGGTTAACGAAAATGAAGAAAAAGAACATTATGAGTAAAATTTGCTAATGATAATTTTCCTTATCTAGTCTATACCCTCAGCTGTGGAACTCAATACCACTCAAAATTAGCCTTAGGCAAGAAAGTATAGGATAAGCTCACTAAGTTATTCATGTCTCCGAAGTTAGAACAAGGGGGAATCACTCAATTTCCTGAAACTAGTAACTAAAATCACTTAATTTGTTATTAAAAAAAATCACTTAATTTGTCACCATTTTGTTTTTATATTTTTGGCTATAGATAAATTAGTGCAAGAAAATTGGCAAATTGATATATAATACCTCAGGACTAGACCTAGTTTGCTTCTGCGTCAAATCAAGCTTCGATTTTTCCAAAGTAACCGCACCAAGCGCACCGTACTGACCCTTCATAACCGGACCAAAATCTGCAGAGCAGGAAGGAATCGACGACGGAGCGTCCGGCGACGCCTGAAAGCATCGCTCCAGGCTGGCAATAGCGTCGCCGTCAACCACCGCAGAAGATGACGCCTTGATAGTAAGGTGACACTTACGTAGCTTACCGGAGGCCGGCGGCAAGACCGAGTGCCTGAAAACGGTGGTGGTTGGCAGTAATGATTTAGAAGATAAGGTATTGGGGTTGGCGCCAGGGGCATAATCTGCGCTGTTTGGAACACCGAGTGAGACATTTTCTTCTCTAATTCCGAATTTTCTGAATAGGTTCTGTGTTTGAAGATTAGGGTTTATCTTCTCATGAAGAAATGGATATGGGTTTTTTTTTCTTCTTTTTTTTCTTGGGTATTTTTCTCTCTCAGTTTGAGAGAGAAGAAGAGAGAGAAGGAAATTAGGGGCGAGGGTGGAGTTAAGGTTTTGATCGAACCGTGCCAGCTTGGGACAAACCAATCTTCTGAGCCGACTCGGTCCGCATTTTCCGAAATTTGCAGTTTGGGTCCCTTACTTTGTAAAATTGTATTTTTGACTTAGAAATTGGTTTTTCTGTAAATTTCGTTTAAGGTGTTTATATAAATTAATTTTTGACTTCAAGTAGGTTATTACTTATTAGGTAGGGATTGAGTTTGGTGAACTAAAGTTTAAAGATGTGATCATTTGAGAAAACATTGAGTTAAATAATAGTGAAAAACAATGATTTATGCTCAATATATTTAAACGAAGAATAAAAATATAATAATATTTTTAAATACTTGATATGCAATCACAATTTAACTCTCTCATTTTTTATTTTTTTCAATACTCCATTGTCCATTTGTCTAGGTAAGTATAAATATTTGTGCAGTATTATTTCTCGAAAAAATTAATGGTTATTGATTTTTGTAGAAATAATCAATTTTATTCAATGGAATAACTTTACAATTGATAACAAAGATCAGAATTTTAAAGCTTACAAAATCATAAATCTATATATATCTAAAACATAGACATGTTTTAAACCTATGTGAATCTAATTTATATATCAAATAGAATCGGAAATCGCATAAATCTTGGGACAAATCACAACCCCACATTTGGTACTAATCTTATGATAATGAGTTGTCGAATCATCAACAACAAAAAATATAATACTTTGACCCTTTAACTATTTTTAATAACGTTGTCCGCAATCCCATAAATAAACACTTTGTCCCATTTATCTATTGGTCATTCATGGGAAAAACTATAGAGGATTTAGTTCAACTTGTTTTGTAATTATAACTAATTGAATAATCATTTTCAAGAATAACTAAGCTTTACATGAACATGACATCCATCAATCTGAAAATATTGAGGATCTTTTAATTTATTGTAATTTAAATTTGAAAGAGAAGACGAATGTTATTATAGAAAAACTCGCTTTTTTTTTCCCCACTTAAGATACATCAATCTTGAAATTTCATTCAAACTATGATGATTTTCACACTTACAGAGCTATTTTTTTAATTACACTTTATCATTTGAATTTCATGGATTTTGTGCTTTGCCATTTGAAGTACATCGATTATGGAACTTTTTGTGTGATTCTGTCAAATGCATAACACGTTTATTATTGGTTCATTTTTGGTCAATTACGGTTATTTTATGTGAAGCGAATCATAATCTAACTTTTCAAGATAGCAAACAAAGATGCATTGGCCAACAAAGTGCACAAACAAGAGGTGTGTCAGGCATGTAATAAAATTCCGGTGAAATATTCAATAATCGTGATGCTCCATATGGCAAAATGCAAGACACATGTAATTTAGATAACACAATGATAAAACAATAGCTCTCAAAGTGTCAACAACATCCTAGTTTGGATGACAAAGTGAATATTTTTTTTCACTTCTCTTGTCTAATTGTATATGTTGCTCATTTCTCACGTAATTTATTCTCCAATAATTTAACCAAATAACTAATTAAATTATAAGAACATTAATTAATTAAATAAATCCTTAGAAAATACAATTGAAGTGTGTATTATTTAGCACCATACCCCCTAACCAGTGAAATCAGGTACATTTGGGATAACCCAACTAACCAAGCATACCAGCCCATTTGTTACAAAGGCGTTTGGGCCAATAGGCCTCCTGGAGTAGAAGGCTAGAAGCTAGTTAATGGAACAATGAAGGCCCATATCATTGCTAACCCCATGGAAAATAAAGAGACATTTCTTGTATCATCTCTTAGCATAGGGAATTATTTTGGTAGTTCATATATCTAACTTTTCACCGAAATCATCCCTTTCTTTTATGATAGGAGATTGAAAACCACTAGTGAAAGAAAATGTGCAAACATTCCCAAATACCTTAAAACACCAAAAATCTCCCATACAAGCCATCCCTTTCCCTCGTCACACCACAATCCATCAATGATCAATCCATATATAAAAAGACCTCCTCATATCATTTTGCCACCTCTAGCCACCAAAAAAACCATTCATAATAACAACACAAAAAAACCATGTCCACGATTCGTCGTCCTGGTATTACCGTCAACGGAGTTCACAGAACACGAACATACCACTACTACTGGTGCCGACACTGCCAACGTTCCATCCGAACCACCACAACCGACCCCACGAAATCCTGTGTCCCCGTTGCTTCCGACAAATCAGGCACGAACTCGACGTTTCCCGGCCTAGACCCCTCCTGGAATCCCGCCTGGAACCATCTCCAGGCGCGCGTGTACTAGACGCACTAGCACAAATGCTCGATCCTCCCCAACAACCCCAAAATCCAGGCCCGAACCACCGGGCCTGGATCCTGCTCCAGTTCATCGGCCCGGACGACAATCGGCCTGTTTCCCGCCAGGGAATAACCTTTCACCTGATAACCGATTAGAACAGTTTGTTCAAGAATTGACCCAAAACGACAGGCCCGGCCCACCAGCGGCGCCCGAATCCGCGATTCGGGCCCTGCCTGTTGTCGAGCTGACAACCGAACATCTGAAAAATGATTCGTGTTGTCCGGTTTGTAAGGACGAATTTGCGGTTGGGGTTCAGGTAAAGGAACTCCCGTGCAGACATTTTTATCATTCCGAGTGTATTATCCCTGGCTGCACATCCACAATACCTGTCCTGTGTGTCGCCATGAAGTGCGAGGATTATTTAGCGACAACAACAACAATAATAATAGCAACTTTCAAGATGATGATTACGATTTCGAGGGTTTGGTTTTTGGAGAAGAAGAGGGCATGAACTGGGATTCTAGAAATTGGAGGTGGATGCAATTATTTTCATTGAGGCCCTTCAGTTTGGTTCTCAATTTCGCACAGCTCTGTCTTGATTTTCTTGATGACAGAGTTAATGTTTCTCGTGGAGGTAAAAATGTTTTAAACATATGTGCCTTGAATACAGGGTAATTTTTAAAAGGGATAATTACAAAAACACCCTGAAGTTTGGGGTAATTACAAAAAAAAAAAAAGAGAAATTTTCAAAATTACAAAGACCCCCTTGAGATTTGATTTTGTATTGCTACTTCATAAACAAAAATATTTCAATCACATTCTTTACATTTGAAAAAATATTAAAGTCATGACATTTAAGGCAAAATTAGGGATGTCAATGGGGTGGGTCTGGTGGATATCTTGATACGAGACCACCCCGTCCCCTAGAGCGAGATGGGCGGGACGACGCCATGGGTCATGGGACGGGGACGGGACGGATCGATCCGTCCCCCACATTAAATAAATTTAAATAGAAAAAATGAAAAAAAAAAAGAATAAAATATTTATTTTTAATATATTTATAGAATATTATTTATAAAAATTATTATTTTCAATTCATAAATGTTAGATATAATATTAAAAGATAAATATTATATTATATATTATATATGAAAATATATATTAAATATATTTAAAACTATAGGCGGCGGGAGTGATACCTCGCCCCGAGTGGGTTACTGGGCGAGTTGGGTCGAAATTGCCATCCCTAGGCATAATCAAACTTCAGGATTATTTTTTGGTAAATTTGAAACTTCTCTCATTTTTTTCTGGTAATTATCTCAAACTTCAGGGGTTGTTTTTCTAATTATCCATTTTTAAAAATTACCCATATGGTCAGTCTAATTATAAAAAATACAAATACCCCCTTCGGATTTGACTTTACTTAACAAACACCCTATTGATGGTGCAATTTGTAAAATGGAAAATATTTATCAAGTGAGTGTTTGTAACTTTAAAAGATAGTTGGGGTTCTTTGTAATTAGGCTACACCTCAAGGATATTTCTTGTAAAGTTGTAATTGACGATAAATTGGCTTCTGATTAACAATGGCTAGTGCTACATGACAGGTAACTCGTGGTGGCGCTCTTGGGGCATTCCTTAGCTTCCTTAATTCCAATTAACAGTCTATTTAGAGGTAAAATTATTTCAAGGTTATTATATATATATATATATTAGTTGATGGGACAAACAAGAAAAAATGCAAGAAAATTTAGCAGATATCAGGTATGTGCATTCTCATCCACACAAACTGCTAATATTAATTAGTACTTTCAATCTCCTAATATTAAAAGATCAAAACAAATATTACAAAACATGCACACACACACTGAATTCAATATGATTTGAATTAACAGCTTTGAACTTCAGGGTTAATTGAGGTGAAATTTGGCAACTGCCATAACCATTATATTCTGCAAAAGGGCATGGCTAAAAAGTTGATTATGTCAGATTAGCTTTGGTTTTCCAAGTTTGGAGCAAAGGGCAGAATTGTAATTTCAAATGTTTTGGATCAGCAGATGAAACATGGACTTGGAATACAGGATTCAAAGAAGAGATTATGTGGCTTTGTTGCACACAATCTGGAAATTATATGATTTATTATAAATAGGATTAGACTCATAATTATGTGTACAGAGATAAATACTAAACCTTTAATATGGGTTTATTTGATGATATACTTATTTATTTATTCAAGAAATAGTTTTCTTATTACATTTTTACTTCTGAAAGTATTTGAAAAATAAAGAAAAATAATATGTTAAAGATAATGTTTTTTCATTTACACACACTTTTTTATTCATTTTCTTTTTCATAAAGTCAAATTTATTCCAAATTTTTCAACCATCAAATCAAATTTTCTGCAATATGTCCAAGTTTTGGTAGTTGGTATTAGTTAATTGAGCAGAACAAAAAAGTTGAAGATCAGAGTACAAATTCTATTGCACTGAGTATCAAATTTGAAGGAGCACAAGAGCAATGATGGGATTACCAATGTCACCCGATCCCAAATACTCCATCCCCATATTCGGAGCTGGGCCCACACCCACCAACCACTTCATGAGCACCGCCGCCGTCGCTCTCCGCCTTAGCGACGCCCTCCACCGCCGCTTTCATCTTGGCTTCCTCCTCCGCTCCTCGCTCAAGGTAATTAGGAAAGGGCATCATCAAAATACAATAAGAATCCCTAATTTCTAGTCGCTCTATCATACTATCAAACTTGAGTGAAGCTGGTTCGGCATAGTTGGCTGTAATTTGGTGTTAATTGCGATTTATACTGTTGGAATGGATGAAGTATATGTGTACTTGCTTTCAGATTATTCCGCCCTTTCTGTGTTTTTTTTCCAAAGAATGGATAAATATGTGTTGTTTAGGGATAGATTTCATTTTCCAGAATTTCATGATTTAAAGATGTAGCTGAAAGAGAATCGGGTTTTTGCTAAGAATTACTGCGATTTTTCCTCTCCCCTGTGATATACTACCTTTTACAATCATAGACAATTACATTACGCTGTCCTGCTAAAAACTCTTTCTAGTCTGAAACATAAAAAGAAGGAATTGGAAGAGAGGATGGCGGATTGTGTTTATTAAGAAACGAGTGGAAATTTGAGCTTGTTAGAGTTGATATTTTTGTTTTAATTGTAACCAAAGATGTTCTCTTGTCTTTCGTTTCTAATTTGAACAAATCGAAAACGCGTATGGATTTTTATCTGGAAAATTAGTTGTAGCCGTGTAATGTATTTGAGTTCCAGATCTGATCTAGCATATATATCCTTGAGCTGTGATTGAGCAATTCATGTAATAAATGCTATTTTCGAATTCTCATGATCGTGAAATCTTTATAATGCTTTGTGATGTATAATGATCTGGATTAACCAGCAGTAATACAGTTTCAAATCGATACTTGGGACTGGGAAGGGCTTACAAGAAACAATTCGCAAATTAGGCAGGCATCGTATCATGTGAATCTTTCATCCATTTGAGGCTTGTTCATCATGTTATTAGTACCCAAAAATCTTCACTGCAATTATGCTTTTTGTACAGAGTATTTCTCATCTTGGTGATGTGCCTCTTTGGAAGGATATGTGTCATGAAAGGGCCCTTCAATTTACAGGTTTTAATTGTTTTCAATGGTCATTCAATGCTCTCTCTTCTACTTTGATGAGCTTAAGTTTCTTCAATGGAGAGGAAAGTGGAAGTAATAAAGATTTTGGGAAGCCACAGTCAAGGACATCTAGAAGAGATTTGTTCGAAGGAAGGCAATGGACTAATATTCTTCTTGCTGCTAATGTCTTGTGAGTATCGCTACCTCACACTTGTGTCAGGGACCAGTTACATAATTTTAATATATAGGGTAAATTACAAAAGCTTCCCCAAATATTTAGCCTAGTTACAAAAAACTATAGTTATCTTTCAAAATTACAAATACCCCTTATGGTATTACAAACGCTCCCTTGAGGTTTGTATTTACTTAACAAATACCCCTCTCTTGAGGTTGCAAACTGTAAAATAGAAATAAATTCCGGTGGGTTATTTTGTAATTTTGAAAGATAGTCGGGTTTTTTTGTAATTAGACTGAACCTCAAGAGTATTTCTTTTAATTAAATCCTAGTTTATAATGCTACTACAGTTATGTCCCCACCATCCACCCTTTACGCTCCACCCCCACCCCCAAAAAAAAAGGATAAATAAGCAATCAAAGAGAGGTGTACAGTTGAAGAGCGACAAAATCACTCTCCTCAATAGTATCTGGTATCATAAGTTCCTGTAGAGCAGTGAAGATATTTTCTGAATTTATATGCAGAGTCTATATAGCACAATATGTCTCAGATGGCAAGCTCTTATTTTGGGGAGCTAAGGTCTGACTTTTTAGTTCTCATCCTAGTGCTGGATTATCAGTTTCATTGTGAGAATTTCTATGTTAAACTTGTTTACCCCACTATCTTTGCAGATTAATGGTCTCATTAGTAAAGGGCAGTTGTGGAGGCTAGTTACATCGTCCTTTCTGCACGCAAATATTGGGCATCTGCTGGTTTGATTTGAATCTTTTTAATAAAACTCGTGGTTTTTTGGTCGACCGTTAATAGTTCATTGAGATAAGTTATGTTTTTTTTCAGGTCAATTGCTATTCTTTGAACTCAATTGGTCCTTCCGTTGAGAATATTTGTGGTCCTAAAAGACATCTAACGATATACATCACCTCTGCGATTGCAAGTAACTACTGTCAACCCACTACAATAGATAATTCCCATTTTATCGGTATAATATATATATGTGTGTTTGTTTTTTTTTTTTTATCATGTCCTTTGGCATGCATCAGGTTCAGCAATGAGTTATTGGTTCTGCACATCACCAGCAGTTGGTGCATCAGGAGCTATTTTTGGATTGGTAATCTCTTGACCTTTAAACACACCATTTCTTGATGTTCTAATGTAATTCAACTTTATTTCGCTTCAAAAGTACAACTTTTCTTGTTGAGTACACAAACTAACTAGAAGCTTTATTTTGTTTGCTATAATTGATTTTAAGAACTAATGTAAACTTGTAGTGAAAAAATCAACTTCTTTTGCATCATTGCATGTCTAGTACCAGTGTATCTTGAATTGGTTAAATGGTGGCATGATCAGGTTGGATCGTTTGCTATGTTTGTGCTGAGGCACAGGGGCATGGTCAAAGGCACTGAGGGTGATCTCAAACATATTGCTCAAGTGATTGTTTTAAACATGGTATGTCCTCACATTTTTCTGGACTGAAAGTTCAAAATCCATGATTTATACTCTTTCAACAGTAGGATTAGATTGACTGAATCTTTCATTAATAGGCTTTCAACTTATTTTTCTGCAGAGATTTAAGGCAATTGACTGAATGTTTTCACACTGCAATTAATGGGTTTATTGTGTGGAAAGTCATGCCAGAATTTTATTTGTCTGCTGTGTAAACTTATTACTAATGAAAAAATGAGCCTCTCTCTTGTACAGGCTATTGGGCTGCTATCTCAAGGCATTGACAACTGGGGACATGTAAGTTTGATTGCCTAACTCATAAACATAGCTGCACTTGTATATCTGTCTTCATGAAAAGCTAAGTCCTAGTGGTTTAAGGTGCTTTAACATGATTTATCTGATACCACTTTTTGCATCTGGAAATTATGGCTTGGAGTGGCAATTTCATGAGTAGTGTTTTCTTCATTTGGTTTTCATGTTTCCAGAAATACCTTAGTCTTTAGTGGGTCAATCATGGTTAATCTTGATCGTTATGGAGGAATTTTGTTTTTCTGTTTCTCATTATGACATTTGTTGAGATTTGGGGTGATTACAACCAAATAAGTTTCAAAATTACAAAAACCCTCTTGTGGTTTTATTCCATCTTACATTTTCACGCCAACTATTAGTTGAACTCACTGAAATTGTTGACGTGATCATATATTTCACAATTACAACCCTCAAGGCAATTTCTGGAATTTTGAAACTTCTCCGGGGTTTTTTTGTAATTATCCCAAACTTCAGATTTTTTTTAATTGTCCCTAAATACTATAATAGACATGAGAGCTGACATGAGTCATTGATCTTGCTCTATTCTCCTACTGAATCTTATATAGTTTTTATTTCGCTCATCAAAAATTTCAGGTTGGAGGGTTGATAGGTGGAGCTGCAGCCTCTTGGCTTCTTGGTCCTTCATGGGAGTTCGAGTCCGTCTCCGCGATGGAAGAAAAGTTTTTGCTGACAAGGCTCCAATTTTTCTCTCATCAGGAGACATCCCAAGTAAAACTGTAAAAGCAAGGAAACTTCAAGTATACAGTGTTTCTTTTGGACCAACTTGTAAATTTGTTAACCTGAGATTCAAAATGGTCTGGTTATAGCAATTGATGTATCATCTCTAGGCTCATCTGCTTAGGAAACAGGCATAGATTGATGTTCACACTTGAATGGAACTTTTATTCCGACACCCCCATTTGGTTCTTGAGGGCAACTCCAATGCAACGTCGTAGTGAATTCACTTTTGGTACCCAAAGTATTAGCGGTTTTTCACTTTTGGTACCCGTTTTTGGGACTTATCATTATTAGTACCCAACGTTTCCAAATTCTTTCATTTTTAGCACATTCCGTTAGTCAACCGTTAAAGACTAACGGTTGACCGGCCGGAGTCGGAGCAATGTTGGACGGGGGTGGTGAATTCTGACTTAAAATTTTATCCGAGCAACTTTGTCTTCTTGGCGAAGGCCAATTCGGCCGTTAACATGGAGATACGGGCCCCTAAAAGTCGGAAAATCGATTTTAAGATCCCCTTGTGTGTTTTTGGTTCGGGGCAAATCGGACCGATTGAGGAGTGGGCTTTGTGCACCTTAAGATGAGGAAGACGATGGTATGCACAATTTTGGATTTGGGAAGATATCTTGGATGGAATTTGGCTTTGAATTAAATTTTGGGTTTTTGAATTGTCGTCAATTGGCATCGGAGACGAACTCAAATCATGAAATTGACCACTTTGGGCATTATAGGGCTTGCGGATACGCTCAAAATGAGTGGTTGCACGATACTTGGGGTCATAGGAATCGGTGCGGAGACGCCGTGAAGCATCGTCGTCAACCATGGAAACCTACTACTGGTTGGTCAACCGTTAGTCTTTAACGGTTGACTAACGAATATCCAAAAATGAGTGACTTTTGAAACGTTGAGATTAATAATGATAGCGCAAAAAGCGGAGAACAAAAGTGAAAACCGTAATCTTTAGTCAAAAATGAATTTATCCCTTTGTTTTAAACCACATCCCATTATGGGTAAATGGTTTATGATGACATGGTATTTTGTGGTTCATGTTTACAAACAGGTTTGTAAACAAAAATGGGAAAATACAAACAATAGATGCAAGTGAGAAAGTGGCTAAACTCCCATGATAATTGTCTGTGAATGAAATCACGCGCGAGTAGCTCAAAATTATGCTGGTTTGGGAAAAATGTCACATGTCATCATGATCATATGGGCCATTTTTTTGTTTTATATTGGTATTGTTGTATTTGAAATTTAGAATTGGTTTATATAGCTGAAGCCTGAACGTCTGTTTTAGAAAAAGAAAAAGATAAAAATTTCTTTGAAAATTAAATAAAATTTTATCAAGTTATATATGAAAACATAAATTGCAACAACTTTGTTTTTTATATTTACTAATGAAAATTAAATAAAATATATTAATTAATAGTTAAAGAAATATATATTTTTATAAGAATATTAAATGAATGTATAAAAAATAAATAAAATTATAATCAATAATAGAGAATTAATGGCGGGGTCCATAAAAAAGTATTGGTAGAGATTTATAGATTGTAGAGAAAGATTTATAAATTATTTGAGGTTTTTATTTTTGATGTGGCAGTGATATAACACATAGAAAACCATGTTGGAGTTTTAATTTGGTTTAGCATTGAGGATGCTCTGATGGAGATACAAGGTACTTGGTGACAAAGGTCAAGTGGCCAATTAATTACACATGCAAACTCTAATTAATTACACATACAAACTCTATTGTAAAAATCCTCACCTAGCAAAGGATTAGTCCGGTTAGCGCTAGACTCCCTTTATCACCCACGTTTTTTTCTTTTGATTAGGCACGCCAAGACTCACTTAGGCCCCAAGCCCCCCCCTTCAACTAAAGACGGCACGCTTTTTACAACATTGCATACAAATCACTTCGCATTGGTATTAAAACCAAAAATAAATAAATAAATAAATAAATAAATAAATCAGTTTCCATTGGACAAACTTAATGTATTAGAACATATAAAATCTTAGGGTGCAGTTTAAATAAAATTTGGTTACCAAACGCATTCAAAACTTGCCAGGAAGTTCAGGCCATGCAAAGAGGATGATTTACGGAGACATATTCGAAGATAATTCATTTATTTACGGATAATATATAAAGTTAATACTATTTTTCTGTTAACACAAGTCTCGTCGCATTTGCGCTTCTCCCTCCTTGCAGATTATCAGAAAGAACCCGTACATTTTACAGTTTGCTCTTTCGGAAAACCTGCAAGGAAGCAAGCTATTCATTCTCTGGACGATAAGTTATGTTGGGGAGTCGATCCCTTAGGATCACGAACATCCCAAACGAACCCATAAGGTTAAACGTCAACAGCAAGATTAACATCCCACATTTTCGCGTAAGATGTCAAACGTGTCGACTCACAAGGCCTGCCATCTTTTGGCTTTGACCCCCACACTCTTTTTTACTTCTTGAGGACTTTTGAGCCTATCAACCGACTTCACACTCTCCGCCACCAAAACTGTAAGAAGATGGGAAAACCCGTCTTGAAAACTATTTTTGAGGCTGCATGCAGATGTTGTCTAGAATATCCAAAATAGAAGAAGAAATGTCGCAAGTCCGTTTAAGTAGAACCATCGAATCCTCCAAGCGCCTGCTACAAAATCTGAAAATGTGCATAATCTGTTAGTCTGCAAACCAAAAGCAACGAGTATGTTCTAAATCAGATTTTCTTCAAAAGGCAGGCAATACATAACGTAAGGCAGACTGAATATTTGGAGAAGTTTAATACACAATCAAAAAGTCTAAATTGCTTGATTGACAACCCCCACCTTCAAAGCACTGATAAAGATAAAGTCCCAACAGCTACGGAGAAACAATAGAGTAACAGAATCGCATTATGAAAATTTTAAAAAATAGAGAAGCAGTGTTTGCAAAATTGTGATTAAACAGAATCTGGATTACGGGGAAGAATCATGATTTCACTAGCTAATTCACATAGAGTAAATTATAACTACAAAGTGGGATGATTGAGTGGTTTCTCAGTCTGTCTAGCTAGTCAAGAGGCTACAAGCTTCATTTATTATATAGTTGCATCAAAAGTCCTGGCTTATTTCTTCCAGCATCCTGACACATTTATTCCATTCAATTTTTTGTTTCAATCAAAAACCGCAATTCCATCCTCCAACCAATTATTTCCTACCATGCTGATTTTTCTTTTCTTTTTTCTCAAAAGGCAACATGAAACTACATTATATCCTCATGCATCAAAATCATAGTTTGCTAGTAATTGATACACAATCCCATGTATGTCAATGCTATTAACCAACCAATCTCTACTTGTTTTCACTATGCTCCGGTGAAAACATAAGAAAGACGAGATACTAGATCAGATCCAATTATAGAAACATGTTGATCACAGAAATAATATCAGAAAACCATGTATGCAAATCATCTATATATCCACTTTGCATCATCTAGAATGAGGGGCATAAAATATATTTTTGCAGTACCAACTTACATGAATGGGCATTCACAAAAGACGACGAAACATGTAGAGGAGGCACCAAATCCTTCCGACTCCTTTCATCTGGACCTTGAGAACCACATGCAACGCCAGGAATTGGAGAAAGGCTTGGTGAACTCTGAGGTGTCAAAACTGCTTGAGGTGATAAATTAGGAGACATTTGCTCAGGATGAAAAGATGGAGGAGGACTCGGTGGATTAGTAGAACTACAATGTGGACTGCCATGAGCTACTGAGGGCGATAAAGAAGGGTAAGGGACATTCTGTGGACTCGGTGCAGAAGGATGGCTTGAGCCAGATGGTTCAGAGGTATAACAGTTTGAACAAGGTGGTAGTGAATGATAAGATGGTGCCATAGATGGTCCAGTATCATAAATCCACTCTGGAGATGGAGATGGAGATGGAGATGGAGATGGAGAAGGGGTTGGCGTTGGTGTTGGAGCTGGTGCTTGTGCATAAAGTGAATGATTTAGAAATGACGACAAGCTAATTTCTTTAACTTTTCCAAAAAAACAGAATGATCAAGGCCGAGATTTTCCGCAGAAGGAGATCCAGTAATTATCTGAGCCAGCTGTATTAATCTCTCTGGCAATATGGTTCCTACATCAGATGCAACTGAAGCTTCAACTATAACTGGGGGATCTTTTGTTGAGCCATGATTGTTTGTTACCTGTATGTACACCGCCTGTATAGAGAGAGAGAGAGAGAGAGAGAGAGAGAGAGAGAGAATAAAACCAAAAATAAAAATCTCATTTAGTGGTATGTAAATGGATAAATCAACTCAAAGAGGTGAAAGCAAAAATTCCAAAGGTAAAACTAGAAAAAGGTTATGGAAAAATATCAAATGAAAGAAATTACAGTTACAACAGTTCGAAACTCCAAATTTGGAAAAGTTTAACTAATAAAAATCTTATACAAAATCCCACTGACAATATAACAGTTAGTTTGGTCCATTTAATCATGCATATAACTGATCATACTTCTTTATTGGAAAAGATTTGCAGAGTACTAATTACTTCAAATTGCAAATTATGAAATACAAAGGTTGCTACAGCAGTGAAGCAAGGTTGATGATATTATCACCTAAAGCAACACCACATACATAACAATTTCCAGGATTCCAGGTACAGTAAACACTTTTGAGAAAGTATTGACACTATCCGACTCATATGGGAAGTTATAATATATACTAATTTACCTCATTGGGCATCAAACGCAATCCCAATTTTAGTTGATACTTCAACTCTGAAAGATTTTCTTTTATGTCATAAATGGAGCTATTGAGAGTGAAATTCACGAGGGGCTGAGAAATCAAAGCAGCTTGCTCCGGTATTATGGTAATCCCGCCAGGAAATTTCAAGATCTCAAATGAAGAAGGCTCTCCAAAAATTGGGGAGGTCAATGTCAAATTGTATTGTCGAAGAAACAGATCTGTTAAGAGTGGCCTCAACAAACTCAAGGCCACTACATTCATTGTACTATTGATTGGATCAGGAAGGAAGCCAAACACCACATTCGTCCGGTTAGGTAAGTCTGCCTGGTGCATGGACAGCACAGCAACCTGTGGAAAATAGTGAAATCAATCTTCTGTCTCAGTCGACAACGGAAAATGCAAGTGCTATACGGAGTGTAAACTTGACAACAACCTTTGAGGAAGGGACACCTATCTCATCATTGATATCGTATTCTAGTCTTGCAACGTACGGTACAAGCTCATAAACTGGTTTCTCAAGCTTGAAATATGATTGAACTGTGGCTGAAATAAGAAACAGATAAATGACTCAGAATCAAGATCTTATACAAAAAAATCAAAGAGAACACTTGAAAAGTTATAATACTATTTTATTTATAAAAAAATCTCCTCCTTTGTGTAAGCATTTTGACGCATAAATCCTCTTAAATATTTAAGAGATTTAAAATATAACACATAACACTAAAGAAAGATCAGTATACACATAATTCAACTCTTTGCTACATATTTGGTTTAAAAAAATCAAAATGTTGCAATACCTTAACAAAAGCACATATTGAAGCATAAGAAATGGCTGTTGAAAGATGATGGCATGATGCTGCAATCACTTCATTTATAAGCTGGTCCAAATTATACTAATTCAATAAATCTCAAACGGAAAAGGTGAATTTGTTAAAACAAAATTGCATTGTCTAGATTTAGGTATGTTTCAATTTAAAGATAGCTTGCATTTGATTGATTCATTCATAAGTAGGGGAGCAAATTTAAATCAACGGTCATCACAATAATAATGAAAGAATGTCAATGCAAAAATAGAGGAAATTTTCCCCAAAGAGGCATCTTTCGCCATCGTGACTTAAGCAAGGCAGCAGAATCATCATGTTACTAATCGCCCAATTCTGTTCAGTAATTGAGAGAATCGGTTTAGTAATTGTCTAAATAGGATTATTCCCAGTATTCCTCAAGCTAAAGAATATATTAATATAATTTGATGAAGTGTCACTTCAGACAAAGAAAAATACATTTGTACACAACCCCCTAAAAACTATGTACCGTCCAAAGGAAATAAATATAGAAAAGCTAACATTTATATTTTGGTTAGCTTGAAATAAGAATTAGACACTGACAATCCAAGGAACATGTATCTCAATTCCCATCTGAGAAACAACAAACAGAAGTAACTCTTCAACCTGGAAAATTTCAAACTTCTATCAAGAATTTATGCACTATCAAATTGTAAATGGTCATGAGGTTGCTCAGCTACATATCACCTACCAAAGGGTAATTTAGTTTTGTGGAACTCACAGGCAGTGAGCAGTCTTGACATTCTAACTTACTCCAATATAAAAACCAGAAAACTTTTCATCTAAAATATGACTGGATTATTCAGATTACTTCCAGTTTGTAATCCAGGTCAAAATAACTCTAAATTTCAAAAGCCATAACAGAATAGAAGGCCTCATAACCTCATATTTATCAAAAAAAATTAAAAATTGCATATTCTAAATACAAGCAAACAATTCCAAGTAAAAGAAAGATGAAATTAAGCAAAACTATGACACCCCGTGAACCTAAAAATAAGAAAATGAACAATACAGCAAAAATATATGAGAAAAATACTAAATAACTTTCGATTTTGTAATATCCCAAATCCCCAGAAAAAAAAGGAATAATTCTAGCAAACACAAAACAAAAACCTAATTACGCAGCAACTAAAAATAACAATCCCCAATTACACTCAAAGCAACAATCCCAAAATTGGAACAATAATTTACCACTGAGCTTGACGGAGTCTTTAGCATCAAACCCAGCTTGCCTGTATCGAATAGGAAGAGCCCAGAAAAACGCAGAAAGAAAAGCGGCAACACTGAGTATCAAAACGACGGCACATTTAAAGCTGAGGAGTCTGTAAAAACCCATCGCACATCTCTGGTAGAGGAAGGTTCTAGAAGCACTAGTGCCATGAGACTGCTGCACAACGGGCAGTCGATGATTATCGGCCTTCCCCATTTCCACCACAGCATCGGTTCCGAACAATTTCTCTCTCTCTTCACACTCTCCGAGTTTCTCTCACTAGAAATTGCAAGTATAGGTTCACTGAAACGGGAGTGAGATGGGTTTGTTTTGCTTCTCTCTCTCTCTCTCTCTCTCTCTCTCTCTCTCTCTCTCTCTCTCTCAAGGGTGTGGAGACAACTGGGGTGGCTATGGACAAGTGTGATCGGTGAACAAAATGCTCTGTACGCGCATAAACACGCACTACAAATGAATGGAAATTCTCTTCTCTTTTTGGTTCCTCATTTTGAGGGGCCAATTTGTTATATTGATTTTGATGGGGATGAAATGTAAATGTTCCTTTAAATTTCTATTCCCCGTATATTATTTGGTAAATTATCATTTTTTTTTATTCTTCAAAATATAAAATAGAGATGCCTAAGAATTAATTTGTTTATAATTTTTAACTTAAATTCGGACTCGAATTTGGTTCAGCTATGTGGGATTATTTTGAATTTGGATTGAATATCAGAAAATTAAAGTTAAAATAAAACAGAATTAAGTATAATAACAATTGGAAAATAAAAATTTAAATAAAATGTTAACGAACAAGAAGTTGAGTTCGAGCTTGGTTCGTTATGTTTAACGAACCAAGCTCAAATGAGATTTTAACAATTGATCTCTGAAGTCGAATATCGAGTAAACCGTTCGATTTTCACACTTATAATAAAATGATATTTAAGTTACTTTCAATAATCTCCATCAATTTAAAATTTATACATGGGTCGACAATAAAAAACAAAAATGAATCTCGTTATATGGAAGAATGAATTGTAGCCTCGAATTCTTTAAGGAAGAAAACTTCCAAACTACTTATTTATATGGAATAATGAATTTTAGCCTCGTTATGTTTTAATCTCTTTTTATCTTGTTTTTTCAATTAATCTTTCATCATATATAAACGTATCACGGACAATTTTATGTTATCAACAAACAAAATTATTTATGAAGCTTATCCTATATTCCTATGTGTTCGACTGTAAAACCAAAACAAGTCAAGGGAAAATTGTGCAAGTCTCCAAATGTATGGGTGAAAAAAGTAAATTACACGAATACAGGGGCATAAATGTCACTTCACGTACATATTTTGACAATTTAATAATAATGATTTGGCTACCCAACGTTGAGGAGAAGCAAAGGTGAAAGAGAAAGTTGACAAAATAAAAGTGGTGCATAGAATAATACATTTGAAATTTGAAAGAGATTAGAGGGTATAAAGTAGTGACTACTTTCCCAATTTCAAAAACTTAGATGCCAATGCTATTAAAGGGACTTATTTCTCTTGTGTGATTGAAGTTATGTCCTCCGGAATATGTTGGTTGTTGAAGGAGTTAGTGAGAATTCCTACTAAATATCAGTTTTATGAGTTCGATTCGAAGAGAGATCAACTATATTTTGATTCATAAGTCGAATATACTTGTTTTCTTTACCTGGGAGGACCTATTGTATGTCAGTAAACCTCATCAAAGACATTGGTCAGTTCGTGCACATCTCGTGGTTTATATTGGTGACAGTGATAATGAGCCAGAGTTGTTGTCATCTAACATAGTCAGACGTAAGGCTCGAAACTGAATTAACAAAAAACAAATTAGATGCCCTGAATTTAAATTTATCTACAATTTCATGATGATTTATTGTACAATTGATAGTACATTTTTGGCACTTCGAGTTTTATAATTTGATTTGTATTTTATATTATTGTACTTAGTACAGTCGGGTGCATCTGATCATAATTGTTTAAAAAATATTTTATGTAAATATTTATTTATAACAAATAGAAAATAAAATACCATTTTATTATAAAATGATCTGAAGTGCTCTTTTGTCTTCTGGGTTCTTTTTTTTTCCTTTTTTTTTCTCTTTTTTTTGGGTTCTTGGGGGTTACTCAATGTTATTGTGGTTTTGGGAATCTTTGATAATTCATTGTTATCGATAACAAGAAGTTGACCAAACCGATGCATCCACGTTGCTTTACTTTTGTGGTTTTAGACTTTTAGTGGATATAAAGGGTTTTAGAAATTTAAATAAAGTATAGTGGTTAATTAGGCAAATGTAGCCAATGGAATCCAATTCTAGTGCAAACACAATTATGATTGATAACTAACTCTTGAATGGCAACAAGATAATTTGATCTTACTATTTTATTTTTAGAATTTTTGTTAAGATTCATACCATTATTACTACTACGGTAACGTTGTTTTGTAGGACATATCAATCCAAATTAATGTTTTTGAATCAGTTCAAGTCTTCTTTTTCTCAAAGTTGTAAGTCTTTAGTAACTTGCATGCAACATCAACAAACGTTAAGGAAGCCCTAGGAGGCCCCTCCAACGCTCAAGTCAGCAAGGTGAACGAGAGAGAATAATAGATAGTACATGAATACTAAATATAAGTTAATTGAGATTATGAGAATCTGACTTACAAATGAAGTGCACGGACCTTTTATATACCTGGGTAATGGGTCTCGTAGGCCGTATAAGAGAAAATAGTTTGTGGCCCAGATCCAGACCCCGTGGACCGGGTTATTCCTTATGTAGCCAACTAATTAATAGGCAATTAATTTGATTAAATAAATATTGTAAATTGAGTTATAGTAATAATAATAAAATAACGGTTTTGCCCCCAACACCTTAAATAAGGGTCTCTTGGAAAAAGAGAAAAAAACCACCTATAAGTTTTTATAAGTGGTTGGAAATTCATTATTGTTTGGGTGATGAAATTTATCATTATAATCCCTCATATCATATTATATCAAAACATATTAAGGGAAAATGTTATAAAATATAAAAGCACAAATTATGTCAAAATCATGTCGATTTTATATTCTATCAGAGTAATTTACTGATATGGAATAAGATTGAAATTATTCGGCCATGTTTGATTTAATTTTTCGGGAATATTTGTCATTTCATAGGAAGTGTGAACTGTAGGCAACAACCCATAAGCATTTTTTTTTCTTCTATTATTGTGGCAAACAACAAATATTTATTCATCAAATTTATATACCAATATTGAAGAATTTAGAGATGGAATAAGGGGTTTGCGGAAATAGCTAGCTAGCCTCCTCAACGTCATATAAAAGTTAATTATCTAAATTATATGTATATAGGGAGAGGGTTATATGAAACCACTTCATAAGGTAAGTCATAGGGATCAATCCTAGTCATATATCTAATTTTTTCAAGGGTTGCGATTTAAGATGCAAAATTAGAAATTACAAGCTAATTAATTAAACACATGAGTAAATTAGTCATCCTCTCAAAGCAATATTCATGGGATTCACGTATTCATGGGATTCATGCAATCCTTCCAAATCTCAAAACAAAATCACGTAACAATCCTCCTCCTTCTTCTTCAATGCACTCTTTGTGAGAAATTCTTCATCTTTCTTCTTCAACGCATTACTGGGGTGAAAAAGTTGCAAACAATTCGTCATAGTTGCTAAAAACTTAGCTCTGATTCGAATGTTGCTTATGAAGATGTAATTTGTTGCTTGTATAGATGTGTCATGGTGCTTTTAGATATATTAACTACATAAGCAAGTCATGAGCAAGAAATTCATACTACATAAGCAATAAGTCTATACTACATAAGCAACGAATATATACTACGTATGCACCACGAATACATTAACTACATAAGCAAGTCATAAGCAAAGAACCCCATATTACATAAGCAACAAGCATATACTACACAAACAAGCAACGAATATACACTATGTATGCACCACAATTGCACTAACTACATAAGAAGTCATAAGCAACAACCCCATATTACATAAGCAACAAGCCTATACTACACAAGCAACGAATATACACTATGTATGCACCACAATTGCATTAACTACATAAGCAAGTCATAAGCAACAAACTCATACTACATAAGCAACAAATATATACTACATAAGCAACGAATATACACTATGTATGCACCAAAAATACATTAACTACATAAGCAAGTCATAAGCAACAAACTCATACTACATAAGCAATAAGCTTTATACTACATAAGCAACGAATATACACTACACATGCATCACGGATACATTAATCGCATAAGCAAGTCATAAGCAACAATCCTATACTACATAAGCAACAGAGAAATTTTTTTGAAATCAAACGCTGGAGAGAGAGTGTGCGTGAAAAGTGGGTGAAATCACGTGAAAGAGGGAATGAAATCTTAATAACTCGATTCTAAAGTGCCAAATTACCACCCTACCCTTTTTAATCTTTGAAACAAAAAAATAAACATAAAAAACCCTAAAAATCCTGGACCACCCAAAATTGTTGATCTATGGTTAGGATGTGTCCCCATGGACTCACCCAGTAGGAGGACCTATTTGATCCATATCCACAATATATATTATATATGCAAAATATATAAATATATTTAAAAAATAGACAGGGGACACATACCCGCGGGCGAAATGATACACAAACCCGCCCCATCGTAGGTCACGGGGCGGGTGGGTACCCACGGGTCGAGACAAATTGTCATCCCTATTGATCTCCTATTCTTTATGGTATTTCATTTGATGTTGGGACCGAACCTCCCATAAAAATACCACATAGCGAGTTAATATTTTAACTAGGGAGCAAAATTTTATAATTTAAAAATTATATATATATATAGGGATGAGATCTCATGTGGCGACTTTATTACCATGTGGCGGTGTGGATGAGATCCTATCCCTACATCCGAAACAATCAATGGTCTAGATTGGTCTTGCAAAACACCATTTTTTAATTATTTTTAATTCGAAAAGGGCATTTCAAGATAATCCACTAAAATCGCTTTGATTTAATACCATAATGAACCACCTAAAATCAAGGGATCCTTTTTATTGCAATCTTACCATAACAGAATACTCTTTAATTTGGCAACCAAAAAGAAACGTTTCCCTGTCATCTTCTCCATTGTTCATCCATCCAGAATTCTTCAGCAAAAATATCGAGCTTGACATCAAAAAAACACAGAAAAAAAAGCTACTGTCAGGAAAAAAGATCACAAAAACCTTGAAAAATGGGCGATGAGATCGACGATGGACAACATGAAGAACATTTGGCGGACAAACATAATGAGAACTGTGTTTCAGGCGCTTTTTTCCCTGGTATGTGTGTTTTTTCCGGAAAATCGCGCAATATCCTTATTCATCCTGTTGGTGTTTTTGTTACGGAACGTGGAATCATAATTGATGTTTGTGTTAATGTAAATATATATACAGAATCGTATACATTATACATTAGGTTGGTATACACTTATAATCAGTATTGTGTACATGTAAGCATTCATTATATGTTGTGGGCTGGTTGGGGTAGTTGTGAATGTTTTATGTGAAATCGTTGTATACAAGTAGTGCAATATATGTGACTGTAAAGCAATTTTTCGTGTATAGATATGTATATTATTGTGTTAATTTAAAATGTGATATTATGTGTTAGAATGTTTATTTGAAGCGATACATTAAAACGTATAGTTGTATACATTATTCGATAAACTTGTGTTTTTGCAACATATTATGGTGTATATATGTGAATACTTTGGTGATTTAGATTGTGAACAACAATGGTGTGCAAATAGTTGAATAATAGTATACCAACGTTTGATTTGGTATATATTTGCCCAAAAATTGGTGACATGAATGTAACACTTTCACTTATTTTTGTGTACATGTGTGTGTGGATAGTAGTGATGAAACAATCCAAAGACGTGAAAATACGAGGCGTCGGTAATATCACCCGGAAACACCAAATATTGGATACCGAGGTTGAACGGGATAAAATACGCGGGTGGGCATGCATTTTGGGAGTTTGGACAAGGGTGTGGAGTTTTATAGGGAGTATGGTAAACAATGCGGCTTTGACATACGAATAAGCACGTCAAGGAAATTTAGGAACAAAGAGATTCGTCTCCAATATATTGTTTGTAACAGGGAAGGTCACAAACAAACATCGTCTGTGGTAGGTGTCGAAGCAAGCAATTCACACACCAAACGACGAACAAGAGTGTCGAACCGTTGTGGATGCAACGCCCACTGCATACTAGAATACACGACGAACGGTGCATATGCTATAAAAAATTTCGAAGAGCGCCACACACATTCATTCAATTCAGAATCTTGCAGACATTTTCTTAAGGTGAATCGGAATTTGAATTTTGGGCACAAACAATTCATCTTCAATTGTTCGAAGGCCAACATCGGCAGTTCAAAGACACACCACTGCGAGAGAAATGGTTGGTGGTTTTTCTCAAGCGGGCGTTGCCAATCGATTTCAAGAATTTTAAGAGAGATTTAAAGGCATACATACGAGGTGCGGACATTTACGATTAATAATAGACCGGTACTTGAAAAAAGGAGACATGTCCGGAATGGCCTTTAGTTATGCCGTTGTGAACAAGACCATTTAACAAGACTTTTAAGGCGGACCCTATTTGGTGAGAAATTACACAATGTTCGGGGGCGTTGTATCATTCGATGCTACTTACAACACAAACAGTTAGCTTTTTTGGTATGCATTTGGCATGTATGGATGAATGTATTCTTATAATAAGTGAAAGAAATAGCACTATTGTGGTATAAATATATAAATATGTATGTGTTCAAATAGAGTAGTAATTGTGAATTTTTTAATTAACTTTCTGCTAAAAACCTGTTTGAAAGAATGTACTCTGCGTTTAATGATTGTAGTATACACATAAAATACGTTTGGTAGTTATGGATGCATTACATGGTGTACATTTAATGCAATAATGATGTATCTACAAAAACATTTCGCACGGTACAAAATGGTGTTTGCGCCATTCACGGGCATTGACAACCATCGGTGTGTAACATTTGGTTGTGGATTGCTATTGAAGGAGGATGAGGAATCATATGTGTGGTTATTCGGACAATTTTTGGATACCATGGGCAAGGAACCGTACTACATTGTGACCGATCAGGATCCGGCGATGAAGAACGCGTTTGGGTAGTTTTAAGACCGCAAGACACCGCTTATGCATGTGGCACATAATGGAAAAAGTTAGCACAAAAGTGGGGCACGCATTGTTCAAGAATGAGGATTTCTTGCGCCGTCTTAACGCAGCGGTTTGGGATGAAAAACATGAACCCGATGAGTTTGAAAATTTATGGCATTACATTATGAAAGATTTCGAACTAGAAAATCATCCGTGGTTTACTAAAATGTTTGAAATCGAGAGAGTTGGATCCCCGCTTATTTTCGGGATGTTCCCATGGGAGGTTTGATGCGTGCTACATCACGGTGCGAGAGCACAAGCAGGTTGGTTTGGCGGTTATACGAATCCACAAGTAAATTTGGTCGAGTTCTTCATGCATTTTGATAGCGCAATGGAGTCACAACGACACGCCCGTACACAAACTAAACAACGGCATGTGACACTCTTGTTCCTCATTGCCAAACACCATTGGGGATTGAGAAACATGCTTCAACATTGTACACGCTCTTTGTTTTCAAGAAAATAAGCCTGGAGATTGCAAATGCGTGTTACAAATGTTCGGTGCACATGGTGGCCGGTCGATGGTAGTACATGTTCCTACTCGATAAAGGGCGAATTTGATGATGAATTCAAAGTACATTCTGCAAGGAAGAAAGCGATTTGCAATGTGCGATTGCAAAATGTTTGAAATGCACGGTATTTTGTGTCAACACATTTTCGTTGTATTCAAGGACCTCAATCATATTCCAAGAAATATGTGCCTAATCGATGGATGAGGCTATCATCCATACATCCGGAAATCAACAACAAGCGGCCAATTGTCATTTAATTCAACGGCGCCAAGAAGCAACCAAAACCCTAAATGAATTGTGGTCCATCTTCCACAATCTGCATCACGACTCATAAGCGGTAAAGTGGAAAAATTGGTGACTTAGCACGCTTATTGTGCGAACATAAGAACAAGTTAGGCCACGAAAAAAGACGGACGGCTTGACGGGCGTTGAAGAACTATTTGAGAATTATTGCGGCTCTACTTCACAATTGGAGATCTCGGATTGCCACAGCAACAAGCTCGTAACAAAGCGGCAGTAGCGGATTAAAAGCGAGGCTACAAAGCCAAAGGAGAAAGCGATCCGTGCAAGCACGAAACCGAAAGGAAGTGTGGCACATGTGTGGAAAAATTGCATCTCACAATAGCCGAACATGTCCCGATCAACCTACATAATTCAAATACACTTTCTCGGTCATTTCCAAAGTTCGCCCCAAGAATAACGCGATTTGTCGAATGTTGGTTTTTGTTAAATTAAACATCATTTATATTATAATTGAATGTCATTTGGATTATAATGAATGCCATTTGTATTGTAATCTTACATCGCTTTTTTTTTAGTCATTCGACTACACTCTCAGGTCATTTCCAAATTTGGCCCGATCCACAACGCGGTTGTACGAATGTTGGTTATTGTTAAATTAAACATAATTTAAATTCTAATTGAATGTCATTTGCATTATAACTGAATGCCATTTGTATTGTAATCTTACATCGTTTTTAGTCATTCGACTATTACTTAAAAAAATTCCGTGTAACCACGAACACAAACTGCTTAGGATGACTTCGAATGAGTAAAAATAATTGTAGTACTTCAACAAACAATCCAAAAAATATAGTGAATTTGGGGATTATTGTGGTGTATATATATCAATACTTTGGTGGTTTATACTCAGTATATAATGATGTTTAAATAATTATATTTTAGTATCTTCATCTATTATTTTTGGTACACATTTGCTGTCGTTTCGTGATTAGTGTAACATTGATGTAATACATTTCTTACATGAAGTTCCAAAAAATAAAAAGCAATACTAGTACTGAACACAAACTGCTTAGGTATTGTGCATACACGTGATTCGTTAAAAACATCTTCAAAAACTGGAAAAAAACCAAAGATTTTGCTTATGAACGTGCATATACCAAAGCCGGAAGGAACATATTTTGCATATTGTGAAATGTGCACTTTTTACACACTAACAATACGCATAACACACGGAAACATGTTTGCTTGAATATTGTTCATAAATAGTTAACACATAATGTTGATGGAAATGCGGGGTGAAAAAAAAGGTTCTACTCAAGTAATAAATAAAGTGTACTTAGAAGCTCCGTCTAAATGAACTCCTCAATCGATAAACCAACTACTTTCCCCTAACAAACTTTTTGGCCAAACCAAGCACCTTGTTCTTCTCTTGGTTCAAGTCATGCATCAGATTTCGAAAGCGATGGGCGTCCTCAAGCGTGCAAACTCCGGGGCATCGGCCTTGTTAAATCCACGATTCCATTTCTTCAATGGTCCCCCCGTAGGTCTCCATGTGACGCATGACATAGATCCCACGATCGATTGTGTTTTCCGCCACCCTCCACGGCATGGCGAGTCTTATAGGCGGCATTTTTCAACATTGACGGTGTTGGTGGCACCAGCGTGCTTGGAGGTATCTAGAAAACGGCTCCAACTACAAGATGAAAAATGAAAAAAAAAGAATTAAATCACCAAATCAATAAATCTTACCATCAACTAAGACAACCAAAATAAATAGCAAAGGTTTCAATCATGTCCGTCTCGTATGTTATAATACTACTAATTGTACACCACTCAAAACGTATGTGTGCACCAATTCATATCTATGTTTTCATCAAAATAACATGCTAATTTAAAAAATGTAAAAATTAAACTAACCATATATCAAGTAATTTCTATCTGTATACAAAGTTCATAGTATTCTATCACCATATATTATCCACGTGTAAGAACAAAAAATATACAGGAAAATTAAAAATGTAAATGTGTTTTACCAATTTCTCGGGCATCCTTGCGTACTTGCTGCAACCGGTACCACCATCTGAAGAGCTGTCTAAAATGTGACAGTACTTCTTCTTTATGTTGACGCAAATCACGATCAAGTGCCATCCGTTTATAATAGGGAAGAAGAACTAGGTAGCAAGAAAATGTATACTCGTTAAAATTTAGATAGGAACAACAAACACGACGTATATATTCTACAAAGGTTATACCATCTCAATGGCTCCAGCAGAGATTTGGCCGGAGTTGGGTCCACAATCTCCGGTCAAAAGCTCCGAAAATAACGCCCATCTCCTTTCTTCCGGCAATTCTTGTGCGAAGACGCAATAGAGTATAAGCGTATGTCGTTAAAATTTTTTTAACAAATTCCACACAAAGACACGTACGACATCAATGCTTATAAAATATTACGACATTCCATAATTTTATGTATGCCAAAATGTAATAAATTAGCTTCACATTAATAAAAATTGAATGGCAATGACTAGTCCCCACTAAACTCAATGACAAATATTCAAGAACACATCTAGAATCATTATCCAAAACACCCCTGCTAGTTGATTAGTTATGCGTGGTAATGTAAATAAATAGGCGTCATGGTGTTCAACACCACAATTAAAAGATGGGTCATACCGTCACCAAATTCGTCGGAAAAAACCTCGGGGGGGAATTGGCATCCCTTGATTCCTCCATTTCGTTCAACATTTTGGCCCACACGTCAATGAGCGTTTCAGAAATGTACTCCCAAGCCTCGGGGTCTCCAAATCTTCTCTCGTCAAGACATTGTCTCCCATCCTAAATAAAACATCGGTTCTGTGTACATTGAACGAAAAAAAAAATAAACACAATTAATAATAACAAAAGATTATAGAGAAATCTTGTTGAAAACCACATATTAAAGAATTGCTTAACCTTGTAGCGCCAACATTGTCGAAAACCCACTTCGACACAGCATTGTGGATCTTATTCATCTTCTGGGCAAAGTCGACCCGTCTCAAACGGAATGGAGAAGACAACTTGACTGTTTTCGCTTCCTAGTGCTCTTACTGGCGTTTGAGTAGGCAGCGGTATGCTCGGTCGCATATCCTTCCACCGGCTCCTCAGCCCCCACAACATCGTCACCTGTGCCAACCCCAATCACATCCTCCTGCCCTTCAACACCTTGCCCCACGCCAACATGCCCCTGACAAAAACCCGTGAAAAATAAAAAAAATAGTGGAAAATCTACCACACACATGTAACAATACAAAATATGCCAAATTGTAACTATCTGAACATTTATCTTTCACTACAGTTATACCATTTTGCAAACAAGAAAATCATGACAGCTTTTATGAACTAAAACAAAAAATTAATAAGTTAATCAATATACCATTTAATAGCTAATATTATGCACCTTTGTTGTCATGTTATACCAAACAAAATGATACAAAGACCTTAAATATTACAAACTAAAAAGTGAGTATTCTTACACCCTTTTCTGCGGCTCCTCCACCGGGTGTTCCTCGGAGTATTGGCGTGATGTCTCAAGAACGTTTGTCCATTCGCAATAATGGGATCCTGCGTCAACCCAATCTGAAATTCGGCATATCCTCGATACTTTCGGAACTCCTCTCGGCGTGCGTGTAGCCTCTTCAACCTTCTCAAGAGCGGCTATGTTTTCTAGGTTACTCAGAATGCGTTCAAATGCTTTGCGATTCGCCGACAATAGTGTCCCCGATTCACGGTGTCTTCCCGGCTTGTCCCGGGAAAACATATGAACTTCCTAGCTTGATTCTTGGATTTTCCCAAAATCGGGGTTCAAGCCAACTCCTTGGTACATTGTCAGCGGTGCAAGGATATCCATAACATCGTTTTGATCGCCCGACTTGGCGAGAACACTCCCAACAATACCTGCACCAAAAAAGCATAAGTATTTGTCAAATGTTTCATACTCATTTCAATGAATCTTTGAGCTTAAAAATAACTATCAAAATAATTAAGACAGGTAAAAAATTGTGCACCTTTGTTGTCATGTTATACCAAACAAAATGATACATTACACTGAATATTAAAAACTAACATTATAACATGTCCCTGCATACAACTACCACATACTATGTTTGTTTGTGGCCTTCCCTATTACAAACAAAGTATATTGGAGAGTAATATGATGCCAAAATGTAACTATCGAACACCTGTCATCACTAATTTTATACCATTTGCAAAAACAAAAAATCGGGATGAGATGTTATGAAACTAAAACCCAAAAATTAATTAGTTAATCAATATACCATTTAATAGCTAATATTATGCACCTTTGTTGTCATATTATGCCAAACAAGACCATACAAGACTCTAAATATTAAAAGCTGTCATGTTAACCTATCCCATAACCTACCTCTACATGTATAAAATGAAAAAAACTAAAACTGAAAAAGGAATTGCACTGCACACCACCAAAGAACGAATGTCGGGGCCGCACCGGGGAATGTTTTTCTCCCCATGTGGCTGCATAACAACAGGATTAATTGACGGTGGCGTGTCTTTGTGTATTGTGCGAACAATAGTGCGGCCTCATCAATTGGGCAATCAATCCGGCCTAAGCCCCATATCCGCGCTTCATTTTTCGTCGTTATTCTGTCTCGGATATTTTCGGTGGTAAGTGAACGCACACAAGGACCACCCTTGGGAAGGCGCGAATGGCCAATACAACTCGGTCCATGTATAAACCCTGTGATACAAAAAAAAAGGTTAATTATTTGTTGATTTTGATTAAGCCGAACATAATTGATATGTACTTACAATCAAAAAAATGAGGGGGCCGTTAAAACTCTTCTTCTTTGTTGGCGTCCATCTCTCTTTGCTCTCTAGCAATGTCATCAAGGTGTGCTCGCACTGATTCATTTTCGGAATGTCGTCGACATTCTCCAGGCTTTTCATTACAATCGGCGTTTACGTATCCGCCTGCATATTCCCGATAATTTGCGCATCCACCAACGCAATAAAGTTCCTCCTGAACCATATACCACCTTCCACGTCCTCCAACATCTTTTCGGACACCTCGACTGCCGTAATTGAATATGAATCATCCGGATTAGGCTCAAACTGGGATCGCCATTCAACATATGCTTGGCTTGTTTCGGATTTTGTTTTTTCTCGACTCTAATTCCACCTCTAGGGAACCCCAAAACATGCTCGACATCCTTTTCACCAACACGAATTGACCTCTCGCGTACAGCTTAATCAACTCACATCCGAGAGAGTTAAAGTTATCCACCAACCAATAGATAAATCTCCCGGGAGTTCTTCAATGTTTATCCCGGACAAGCTCCCGAATCCCATTTCAACAACAGCTCTTGTCGGTGATTATTGAGTCGACCCAATGCGCGGATAAAACATTGGGGACGGATCTCGGTCCGAGTTTGGGCAACGAAGCTTTGATCACATTTAGCGCTCTTTCTCCTGGGGTTAACGTCACTCGGACCTCGCTTGGGATCGGGAAGCGGGTCTCTTCCTATTACCTCTTGCCATTTAACTGGAATTTAGAAAAGACAAATAACATCACATTACGTACATAATACGAAAATGGAGAAAATGACAGGCACAAAAACACAAAATTCATACATTGTTCAAAAACACGATAAAAAATAAAAAAAAACCACAATACCCTATGCACCGTTCACCATACTAGTGCGAAAAAACACAATAACCTATGTATATATACACCAAACTTTATAAACAAAACACCAAAGTTGAATGAAAAAACACAAACTTCATGCATTCTACAAAAATATGCATCTCGATTTCAAACCATAACTCTCTTGGTGAGTTTAATTGGTTCTTTGTTTCAAATTAAATTCGAGAGAAAATATTATCTATTGGACAATATTAAGTTTTTTGAACTTTCAAGTTATTTTCATGAAGGAAAATGTTATTCCATATAGAATTGTGAGAGAGAATCCATGAAATTAAAGAGTCCGAGGCAGAACTTGATCCGGGCCTTTTTGAAATATTATTTCCTCTTATTTAATGAAAAATACAAGATAATACTACCAAACTTAGTAAATGGATATGCATGTAGTACTAATTAACACAGTGAACTTACCCCGTATATTCATAGTTATGCCATAAACACAAGATTACCAACCAAGCACATAATAAGCCATGCTTTACGAAAAAGGCATATTGTATTCACGAACCACAATACCCCAATGCACGATTCACCATACTAGCGCAAAAACCACAATAACCTATGTATATATAGACCAAAATTAACAAACAAAATACCAAAATATGAATGAAAAAAACAAACTTCATACATTGTGCAAAAAGATGCACAGAGTAGTACGAACCACATTACCCCCCTATGCACAGTTCACCATACTAGTGCAAAAACCACAATACCCTATGTATATATACACCAAAATTAACAAACAAGACACCAAAATATGAATGAAAAAACACACACTTCATAAATTATGCAAAAATATGAACATCAAATTGGTTATGTATATACCAAAAGCACAAAGAAAAATGTCATGCTTGCGTAAGATTACACAAAAATATGAATGAAAAAGCACAAATTAACGGATGGATTATACAATTCGTTATATATGTGTATATCATTTTGTCATAAACTTATACTATATGTATTGCGAGTCAAATACATTCATTGTTGTAATTCCACATACCCAAAATGCATAAAAGGACGTGTGTAGAAAAATTGATTGCAAGAACCCTAGAAAATTAAAAATATATATATATATGAAATTGAACTAGGTCACACAAAAACTAAAGAAAACCCATAACAAAACCTCTTCAAATGGTATAAAACATGTAGTCGATGTAGGGGAAAAATACGCACCTTTGTTATCTTCGTCCACCCCCAAAATAAATCGAAAGAATGGAATCGGGGCATACCGTGTGAAGATTTGCGAAACGTTTTGGATGGTTTATGCCCAAAAAAAATTGCCTTTGGTGCATCGACGACTCCTCGGGGTCGCTTTTTTGAAGAAGAAGTGTTGTGGCGGTTTGTGGGTCGCTTTTTTTTTGAGAGAAGAAGTGTTGTGGCGGCGGTTTGTGGGTCGATTTTTTTCGAGAGGAGAAATGTTGTGGCGGCGGTTTGGGGAAGTAATTTTGAGGAGATGAACAAAGTGAAACGTGTGATAGTGGGGTTTTGGGGGTGGACGAAATCTTTGAGAATATTGTGAGAAAAACGGGCACAAAAGCGGGAGACTTATTTGGTGATTGAATCCCTAAAAAATAGGAACAATGTTTGCGATTTACCATTTTAAACGTTACGCACAAATTGTAAATTGCCTAATTTGCCCTTAAAATGGGCTGGTTTCGATTTTATTAAAAAAATTGGAAAAAATCAGTCCTTTGGATTAAACATGTTAGTGGTCTAGATCATGTCCACACCGCCACATATTAAGGGCTTACCACATATGATCCAATACCTATATATATATATATATAGGATATGGATCAAATAGGTCCTCCTTGGGGTGAGTCCATGGGGACACATCCTAACCATAGATCAACAATTTTGGGTGGTCCAGATTTTTAGGGTTTTTTATGTTTATTTTTTTGTTTCAGCAATTAAAAAGGGTAGGGTGGTAATTTGGCACTTTAGAATCGATTATTAAGATTTCATTCCCTCTTTCACGTGATTTCACCCACTTTTCACGCACACTCTCTCTCTCTCTAGCGTTTGAGTTTCAAAAAAATTTCTCTGTTGCTTTATGTAGTATAGGATTGTTGCTTATGACTTGCTATGCGAGTTAATGTATCTGTGATGCATGTGTAGTGTATATTCGTTGCTTATGTAGTATAGGCTTATTGCTTATGTAGTATGAGTTTGTTGCTTATGACTTGCTTATGTAGTTAATGTATTTTTGGTGCATACGTAGTGTATATTCGTTGCTTATGTAGTATAGACTTGTTGCTTATGTAGTATGAGTTTGTTGCTTATGACTTGCTTATGTAGTTAATGCAATTGTGGTGCATACATAGTGTATATTCGATTTGCTTGTGTAGTATAGGCTTGTTGCTTATGTAATATGGGGTTGTTCTTTATGACAACATGTAGTTAGTGCAATTGTGGTGCATACATAGTGTATATTCGTTGCTTGTGTAGTATATGCTTGTTGCTTATGTAATATGGGGTTGTTGCTTATGACTTGCTTATGTAGTTAATGTATTCGTGGTGCATACATAGTATATATTCGTTGCTTATGTAGTATAGACTTATTGCTTATGTAGTATGAATTTATTGCTCATGACTTGCTTATGTAGTTAATATATCTAAAAGCACCATGACACATCTATACAAGCAACAAATTACATCTTCATAAGCAACATTCGAATAAGTAGCCAAGTTTTAGCAACTATGGCGAATTGTTTGCAACTTTTTTCACCCTTACGGTAATGCGTTGAAGAAGAAAGATGAAGAATTTCTCACGATAGTGCATTGAAGAAGAAGGAGGAGGATTGTTACGTGATTTTGTTTTGAGATTTGGAAGGATTGCGTGAATCCATGAATACGTGAATCCCATGAATATTGCTTTGAGAGGATGACTAATTTACTCCTGTGTTTAATTAACTAGCTTGTAATTTCTAATTTTGCATCTTAAATCGCAACCCTTGAAAAAATTAGATATATGGCTAGGATTGGTCCCTATGGACTTACCTTATGAAGTGGTCTCATAACCCCTCTCCCATATATTGTAATATAATCATTATTTTTAATATTAGATCTAGTATTTATAAATTGAAAATAGCAATTTTTTAAAAATATTTTACAAATATATTAAAAAATATTTTTCCTTTTCTCGTTAATTTTATTCTATTTGGTGTAAGACGGTCGACCCCTCTCGCCCCATTTTGGGACGGGTAGGTACGAGTCTTTAGATATCCGCCTCGTCCCATTGCCATCCCTATGATCATAGCGAAGAATGACACGTATCCGAGTTAGATTTTCACGTAGCCCCATCCCTTACATGAATTTGTACTAAAAAAATTCAAAACATATTTTATTTTTTTTTATAGCAAATTGATCCGATCGGTTTAACAAATTGACAACAACGTAAGAATAACCTCTCAAGGGAACATAAAGTTTGGAGTTTGAAATTTTATTTGTTTGTAGTGAAATAATCAAATATATCCTTTTTTTTTTATTTTGAAAGTCCCATATCAAAAAGAGGAAAAATTCCGTTTCTTCTCTTTTTTAATAAATTTATCCCAAATATGTGATTTTTATTTGTACTAATATGTGATTTTTTTAGTAAATAAAATTGTCCACATTTGGATTTTTTGGAGAAGATTAGGATAGTCGTTATCAGGTTATCGTGATAGAAGAGATATCATTTTTCTTTGATATGTGTTTTATTAGGCGCATTCGTTACTATATTCTGGTTTTACGGGTCTGTTAATTTGTTTAGTTTAATTTTTTTTTATAACAATCAAATAAAAAATATAAAAAATCAACAGCAACACAGACCGACCCGAGTGCCAAACGGTCGAAAAATTTCAGAAAATTCAAAAACAAGGCGGGTTCAATATGCATGCATGAATTCATAAAAAAGAAAGCTGAAAAAAATCTCTCTTTTTCAAATTTTTTGAAAAGCTCCTCAGAGTCTGCTTATACACCCGCGCCTACAATTTTCTTCATTTCTCGCTCTATATTATATATACACTCGCAGTATATGTGTGTATATATATAGATCTCTTTCATGAGGGCGTCTGAAACAGAAGCTTAAATCTAACCATTCTTTATTGCCTTTCTTCCTCAAAGAAATTTTCACCCTCATATTCTATCTGGTAAGTGAGCTTGTTTTTACATGTTTTATTCAATTGGGTCATATCAAAAATCAGAAAAATGTATATCTGTTTGTGTATGAAGCCAGTTATTGATCTGGGTTGTTCTCTGAATTGCTCCTAGGAAAATTAGAGAATGTATTTATTTAATCGTCGTGAAAATTCTTTGGAATGTTATTGTAATTAATTCAATTACATTCTCATTAGGCAAGTTAAGCCCATTGCATGTTTCCCCAATTAATCAAATGCTAGATTCAGCTAAATCTGCGTATTTTGGGGTCTCAATTTTATATATGCATATTCAATTCAGCTAAAATATGCAACTGTTTTATTAGATTAATGAGCAAAATAGGCATAATGATGGGCTTCTGATGGAATGCTTGAGATTTTTACTGTTGCCTCGTTATTTTGTTGTAGCTTTTGGGAGTGAAGATTAGGTGTTCGATTATTTTACTGAGAGAATGGAGTCATTGCCTGATGCGATAGTACAACACATTTTATCCCTAATGAGCAATGCTAAAGATGTGGCATCTTGCAAATGTGTCTCCAAGAGATGGAAGGATTCAATGCCTTACTTGAGGAGCCTTTTTTCGCCGAAATCTTTTCGACAACCTTACCAATGGCAATACCCCAGATGCCATAGTGAGCCAAATGGTTTCATCAATAGTTAAACTAGAGGAATTAGTGGTTTACTGCTCATTTTCGAGTTATGGACTTGCAAATTGGTTATCTATAGCAGGACCCTCCTTGAAGAACTTAGAACTCAGAATGGATAACATTATTGAGCACCACAATTTTACTGAAATACCCTCGAAGTTGGATTGCATTAGGGGCGTCGAATTTGGAGTCTCTCAAACTCTGGGGTGTGCTAATGATCCAATCTCCAAAATGGGATGTTTTCCATCGGCTCAAGAATCTTGAAATAGTCGGTGCCAGTTTGAAGGACTATGCACTTTCTGACGCTCTTCGTGCCTGTCCTAATTTGACTCACCTGTTGCTTCTTGGCTGTGAAGGGCTGATGTCTGTTTCAATAGACAATCCTCATATCGAGCAGTGTAAGCTTGACTTTTACGGAGCTGGCAACTGTTCGCTTACTGTAAATTCGTCGAAGATTGAATCTCTTGAAGTACAAGGTTGTAGTGTTATCAGGGTTTATGAAACTGGACGTTTAAAAAACCTCTCTATTTCCAACAATTCAGGTACTCACAGCAGCTTCTTGATAGTCTTGCATTCAATTATGTTGATCTTGTTTTTAATGATCTTTTATTGATTGATAATAGGAAGAGTTTATTTGGTGGATTTTGGGAAACTCGTGGCGTTGGAGACATTGTCTATTAGAGGAGTGCAATGGTGCTGGGATGCTATAAGCAAAATGCTTCAAATGGCTAGTGAGGTTAAACATCTCTACATGAAAATCGAATTTACAGGGAGTCTGATAACCTTCAACCCTTTCCAGAGATTGATTTTGTAGAGTTCTTTAGTAGCCACACGAAGCTGCAAACATTTGACATTCATGGTGCCATGTTCACGCTCTTTGTCAAAAGAACAGCCTGAAAAATGTAAGTCCATAAGTAAAAAAGGAAGTTTCATCATGTTAATTAGGGACAATTTACAAATACTACCCTCAAGGTTTAGCCCAATTACAAAAAAGAAAAACCGTCACTGCATTCAAAATTACAAATTCCCACTTGTCATATGTTTCTATGTTACGAAATGCACCTATTGTGAGGGGGTGTTGAGGGGTACTGTAATCTGTATAACGAATACAAACCTCAAGAGCGTATTTGTAATTTTAATAGATAACTAGATTTCTTTTTGTAATTAGATTAAACAGTCTAAACCTCAGGGTGAAGCCTTTGGTGATTATGATTTATGCTTGGGACTAATTTAGCTAAATGGTGCTAATTGGGAATTTGGGATTCTTGATTTAAGAAGCAATATGGCTCTTATTGCAGGTGGACTCCAGGTTTTTGATTCCCTGCCTTGAGAAGGTTGTGATCACAGTAAGATCACCACTGAATGCTGAACAAAAGATGAGTACATTGGATTCATTGATAAAGTGTGCAAAGAATTTAAGAAAGATGACAATAAAGATTCTTCAGATGAAGAGTAACCATAGCAGTGCAGATGATTTCTTTGAGGATATTTGCAGATTCAGATACATGAATCGCAAGATTGTTTCGATTGAATAGTAATTGTTCGTTCTGCATTTCTTTTTCACTCATTTTTTGTTGGAATTGATCATTGATGGTGTTCTTTTAATGGACGGTTTTTTTTGGATGTTATACTTCTAAATAAGATTTACTTTGTAGTTGATATTATTAAGACATGCGGTTTCCCAGGCATTAAGTGCCATAGAGATTTAGCTGATTGAACACTTTTGCAGTATATTTGATTATCGAATTTAATTGAAGATATATTAATAAATATGTCACATTAAACAATTATTTTTTTCAAAAAACCTGGCTCTGCAACGACAAAGACTAGAACCCGGGCCTTTTCACTTAAGAGTAATACTCGTGGCCATTAGGTTAACCCTAGTGGTTCACATTAAACAATTATTTGATTCTTCTTCGTTCCCTCTTCTTTAAAATTTAAGATCCAAGCATAATATTATGTTGCATTTGAATGGTGAAATTTGGATTTGGTGAAGGGAACACAGAGCTTTTGACTTCAAGTGGAACTGAAGTTAATTAAACTTCAAAATAAACCCTAAGGTTGTATTCGGACGGAAGGATTTGGATTTGGGGAGAGGATTTGAAGGAACGATTTCAAATAACTTAATCTATGATGAATTTGAAATCCTCCAAAATGTTTATATGGATTTGAAATCCTTACTCCAAATCCATCAATCCAAATGTAGCCTAAAAAAATTGAAACTTGTAATTTAGAATTATCCAAACAAATGAAATAAAATTTCATTATGAATTTAAAATCTTACATCCCAAATCCTTCAACCCAAACACAATAATAAAAACCCTAGTATAACAACCAAGTGGCACAACAAAATATGTATGTTGACAAACAGTTCAGATTTCCCAATATAGTTAACAATTCAAAAGCTCATATTGGAAGTATGTGCAGCGAGTAAAAGAGTAGAGGAACTACTTTCATGTAAAAAATTCATTATGCAGAATAAGAATATATTCAAGAGGCAAAAATTTCAAAGATTCCAACTGGTGTCACAGAATACAAGCAGATCAAACAAATTCTAAATTATCTAGTTCCTCTAAATCAGCTTTTTCTTTTGGAAATATAGTTTCAAGTGCCATATCTGGGCAACTGAAACCAGAATGCACACTCCCAATGACATGATACTGAACCAAGCCACCCGAGCATTCGTTGTTTCGCTCACAATCCGCATCTCTGCTTCTCTGCAAGGGCAAACTCGCAACGAATTGAAATGTTGAAAGCAATAAGAGAAAGGAGCGCATAGTAGTTCTGATAATTAAAAAAAAACATTTTCTTTCAAAAAATAAAATAAAATAAATTATACCTGCTCTTAAGATACAAAAGATTTTCATGGATGGCCTCCACTGCTCCTTCAAGCTTTCTTAGCTCAAGTTCGACGCCCTACTAGAGGGAAAATATACGTAAATCATTCTAGACACTGAGTTGCTAAATTTTGTGCCAACATCAGAATAATATAGAATTTAAAATGTTGACAGCATTTTATAATACCCAGCATTTAAAAATCAGGTTAAATGGAACGACCTCGTCTAACAACAAAAGATATGCTAAAAAGAATCATATGCGAAAATATTTTGCTCATGTGCATCTGTCAACCTCAAAATTCCAAACATTTGGTTTCCCAAATGAAGGTAATAGATAAAGTTGCATTTGGGTCTCACCTCGATTTTCTCCTTTCTTGCAACTGAGTCCCAATCTTTTGCTGCAATACCTGTCCTCCAATCAATGTTAAGACTTACATCTCCACCTCCTGGATTATGGCCATCAACCCAAAAACAAGCTAGATAATTTCCACCTTCACTAGTTGTAAAAGCAAATTGACCATGCGTGACATTTTCCTGATGATGGATGGAATTTCCATATGGTGAAGTGACCTACAGCAGTAACATAGATCCGTATTAGTTGGTTGGACTGACAGTGCAAGAAAGATAGAGAGACACTCAAATCATGTGTCATGATTCAAGGATTGAAGTTTTTGTCCTTTGAAACTGCAAATTGGAAATAATCATCTCGGATAATGTTTTTCTGGCTCAGGCTAAATGTTATCATCACTATGTCAGTCTCTCTTTTCACTCAGAACACATCAGGTGAAGGGGCGGAGAGTAGAAAAAATTACAAAAAGATGGGATGCCAAATCAAGGGGAAAAACTTAAGATGTATCATTTTAAGTTGTTGGCAGCTGAATTGTCTCCCTATCATATAAACTCAACTCCAAAGCCTATAATTGAATTGGAAAATCAGTCTAACCACATAAGAATTAGCTATGGGCAGCTAATTTTTTATTTTTTTTAGGAAGGGAGAGGGGAGGGATTGGGAAAATCCACAATTTTGCTGTAACAAACAAATCAACAGAAAACATTCCAAAAAAATTGTAAAACTAAATAAAAGGTGATTTCTTTTTTCTTACAACATGATTGAGAGCTTGCCTATCTATCGTAAATATGAAACTGAACTTAAGGGTGTAAACGAGTCGAGTCGAGCCGAACATAGTGTTGATCGAGCTTGTTTGAAACTTAATCGAGTTTCAAAAATTGTGTTTGAGCTTGGTTTGATTATTAATCGAATCGAGCTCGAACGAGCTTTAGTCGAGCAGAACACGAATCAAGTTCGAGCAACTTGATACTTTTACACATTATTTAATTTTTAGTAATGTCGAGCTCAAGCCGAGTTTTACATCTTATCGAATGAAAAATTGTGTTCAAGCTTGGTTCATTATGTTAACGAACCAAGCTCAAACGAGCTTTTAACGATTGATCTCGGATCGAGTAACTAGTAGCTTGGTTCATTTTTCAGTCCTAACTAAACTCTTCCAATTGAGGAAAGGAGGAAAGAAGCAGAGATGTTACAGGTTCAACAAGGCACATGCCTAAGCCCAAGGCTACATTGTAGTGACTATATATGTAACAACCTAGTTTCCTATTTCTTTATTGTTTTCCATATAAAGTTCTTTGCATTACCACTTGATTGTGTGAAAAGTGTTAGTATTAATAGCCTTTGCTAAAACAGTTTTTTTATTGTTGATCAAAGTTGTCTATGAATTTTATGGAAATAGAAGAAGAATAACAATAGCCAGGCTGTTTTACAGTTTTCATTGTTCTCTGACCATCAACAATTCTGCCCAGAGCCTTACCCTCCAATGGGCAATGGTAGCTCGCCCTGCTGTAATTTGTTCGGCTCCTACATATTGCTGCTTTAATAAAACAAAGATATATACTAAATTTTCCAAGTCGAAGCTGATTTTTTTTTTAACAAAGTAGAAGCTGAATTATATGTGAAAGAACCACGAGCTTGTAGCTCAAGTGGTGTCGGTGTTGACCAGTGTTTGACCCTGTATCTTTCAGTTTCTTTGAAATTTATCTATCCTCCAACCACTACTCCCAACTTATTCAAAAAAATTATATGTGAACGAAAATTTGCCTATTGATGAAAAGAATTTTCTTATAAGTATTTGTTTTCTCGATATATGCTAAAATTTATATGTTTTACAGTTCACTTGGACAAGACGTGTGACTCTCCTACACTTAAGCCCACGAGTTTTGGTGCCTTGATGCATCTGGTGCATTTAACTAAAAGGAAAAGACAAACTTTAACTTTCACTCACCAAAAGCATGATTATTATTTTTCAATATAAAACAAATTCCACTACAACACAAGTATGTGGTGCCTTCATGTTCCTTTGTTTTATTCAGGTTCCAAACTTATCTCAAATAATTACTGTCGATAACTTAAACTTAATACATATGACATAATTGATAATTGAATTACAAAAATTCAAGGGAAACTTTGAAACAATTGTTAAGACCATGGTTGGAATGGTTGTCATTTGTGGCCAAAAAAAAATGTAAAACTCATGCATTAACTGGTATACTGCAAATAAATGGAAGGTCTTGAACTTGCCATATTGCAGCATCGAAAATCTGCTACTAAATTGGCAAATTAACTGGTATACTGCAAATAAATGGAAGGTCTTGAACTTGCCATATTGCAACATTGAAACTCTGCTGCTAAATTGGCAAATTATCTATCAATGTTTATGCGCAATATCGAATGGGATAAATTTGGAAGGTTGCGAGATGAACTGACAATGATTATGAGATCATACGGCTTGAAGAGAACGAGTCACTAGATATCTAAACATAAAGATGGGGAAAAAGAATTTTCTGGATAAGAAAGATTTGATCTAAAGATCTTGTAGAAATTGCAAAGTATTAGGAAAGTCTTACGGGACATGCAGCAAATCAAAGTGGCCTAAAGTGTAATCAAATCCAAGATTTCGGGATTTAAATTTTGTCGATCTTAAGGCAAATAATGTGATTAAGCTTCGACTTCATAAACTTGGCCTGCACAAGCTTAATAAAAAAAAAGAAAACTGATGTGTCTCTAATGCGACATGCTGTATGAAGTAATTAGACAAGAAATTCAGACCAAGTTGCAACATTGTTGTTGCAATGCTCTTCAACTAATAGGATCTTTTTTTTACCCCTAGAAGATGATCGATCTGCCATCTGAACTGATATTAGTGTGAAAGATTTTAATAGTAGAAATTTCATGTCAAAAAGTACAATTTCAAACTGAGACATCTCACACAACAAGTACAATGACTGGTTCATTACAAGAATTGTGTCAATGAAGTTACTGTTTAAGTTTTAATATTGTACTTGCAACTTCGAATTAATGAATTAATTTCTCTTTGGACCATGCTAGTATAATAGGTTTATCAAACCAACCACATAAAACGTTCCTGGTGCCCATTTTACTTTCTGCAGCATGTTACGTGTAATCAGGGTAATTAAGTTAAATTTGTAAAGCATTAAAAACATATCTCTCTACAATAACAGGACTCAGGAGGGCTACCAAACATTTGCAATGAAGAGTATCCACAGGGCGATTGGAAATAGCCACAGGGAAGAGAATAAATGGATTGAGGACAGGTAGCTACTGGCTAGTGTTTTCTTTTACAACACCATCAAAAGTGATGCCTAGTTCTGTTTAAGATCAATAGGAATCATAATAAAACTATATCACACGGATCATTAATACCATTCAATTACCTCCTCTCAATTATTCATTCAATAATCATTCCTTCCCCTCAAGGTCAATGAAACCTATGTACAGAAACCTAAAACTCGCACAAGATACCCCTGGAAAGAATCACATTCTCGATAATTTCGATTGCCTCTAACTTTTGAAATGGACCTAAAATGGAAAGTCTATTAATAATCCTCTCAACTCATCAAGCTCGTCACTAACACCGATAACATAACTAGTTTCCATTTTATCCAGCTTAGTATCCGAATCAACCTCACATGCACCATAATAACTTTCTCAAAACGAACTCCAATATTTAATCGGTAATAATATTATCTTTGCGGAAAAAGAAAGAAAATAGACTTACTTAAATACATAAGCTCACGAAGAAAACTGAAGGTAATATTCTGGAAAAACGAAGAACCCTAACCTTGGCAGAAATAGTGGGAGTGGGGTTGACGTGGTCGTCGGAGATGACGACGTAATCGGCCAAAACGACGACGTTGTTCTGGATTTCTTCGGAGACGCACTTAGTCCCACTCGCCGGCAAACTCAACCATACGGCCTCGCTCCTCTGCAGAACACACATCAAAGCTAAAAGAAGCATCGCGCGCACGTTAGCACCCGTCGCCATCGTTACTTCTCTACAAAATTCGATTCCTTCAGTCTTGTATAATACACCTACGAGTCGATCTCGAAGAATGGAATCTCCAGCAGGGGTACCGGCGTGTCGGAAAATCCGAAGCTCTCAGATTGTTTCGGATTCGGGTTATTGTGTAAATTAATTTATTATACATGATGATTTCTGTGATCCAGATCACGGGTGTATTCATATTCGAAAACCCGTTGTAATAATATGGACTTTGGGCTTCCTGGCTGGCTGAATCCGATTATGGGCCAGTTCAAGTAACACAACTGAATGGACCAACGTCTCAATTTACATAGATAAATGAAAGGGAAAATTACATGGAATACGCTAATTTGGCCCCATACCACACAATACAATCTTCTTATTTTTGTCTAAATTTTTATTTTTTATGCTTTCTTGCATATTTTTTAATTATTTTTATTTTTTCTTTTTTTCTTGTTCTTGCATTGTTTTACATTTATATAAGTTATTTCGATATTGTTTAAATTTATTTTTTTGTTGTTTCTATGTTGTTTCTTTGTTGTTTCGATGTCTCAAAACAACTTTAACATTTTTATGATATTTTTATTCATATATTATATTGTACATTGTTTCTATTGTTCGGTGTTGTTTTATAACATTTTTAATGTTGTTCTAATAATTTTTTGGTTGTTTTCATGTAGTGTTCAATGTATAATACAATTTTTACTTATTTTTAAGCTCTTTTTATTCATGTGGTGTTTTAAATATTTTTTACATTATTTTTGGGTTGTTTTCATATCATTTTTAATGTTGTTACGATGTTTCATTGTTATTTCTATGAAGTTTTTAATGTTTAAATATAATATTTACCTTTTTTTGACTTTTTTTTTTGCTCATATGGTGTTTTATATTGTTTTTGGTTGTTGAAACATGTCGGAAACAATGTTGAAATAAAGTGTAAAAATGTCAGGAATTTTCTTTGGAGCGTGTTGTTGTGTAAAAAAAAGGCGGAATCATAAACTTAGATAAAATTGTCAGGTAGCGTAAAAGATCGCGTTGACTTAAAAAAAAGGTAGGTATTTATGTCAATTGCCCTAAATTAAATTGTGGTTTTCACACTTTCTGATTTGGAATCATAAGTACTTGAGGATATTATGATTTTTCAAAATTGTAAGGCTAAGCCATTTTTGTTATTAACCTATCGAGACAAATAAAAGTAACTGTAAGTTAGGACTTCTTCATTTTAATAGATAATATTCAATTATTCGTAAATCAATATAAAGAATACTCAAATAAACAACATGAAGTTTTCCATAATTTAAAGTCTAAATACATCGTTGATTTTTTGTTAATATCAATGTAATTTAATTATTTTTGTTATTGTACTACTAATAGCAATGCCCTCTTTACATAAAGTGTAACAGTGTAACATCCGATGGTTCACTTTCAACGGTCATAAATCACTGAATCGGCTTAGCATACAATGTTTTTTTTTTTTTTTTACGTAGTTTCATTATTTCTGCATGTGGTAGTTTTCGGAAAAATAATTCAAGTCTATCAGGAATTGCCCCATGTAAATCGCGCATAAATCGCACAATACTATCGTCGTCGCAAGTAATTCTTTCGTATTAGAATCTCTCTATCTAATCGCGAGGTTTCCACCGAATTTGTCTATCATACCTCATAACCTCAGTATTAATGTAAAGGGGTGGCTAAAATTCAATAAAGATAGCATATGGGCTTTGACAAATATGACACCACTGGTCCCCTTTGCCACTACCTAGATTCCCAACTAGGATACAGATAAGTGTGTAATTCCCTATCTACTTAGTTTTGTCTACCTATTTCCTTAACAAAAAATCAAATATATGTTTATGCTTCTAACTTTTTATTATCCCCTTGAAATTTTCAAAAGCTCATAAATTAGAGACCATACTACAAATTAGATCCAATTCCATTGACATGTTGTATGATATTGATGTAATAACAATTCACATGTAATTAATTAGTTAATAGTTGATCCTTGATAAGTATTGTTGACGCATGTTTTGATCGCGACACGCTTAGTGTGAAAATTTTTAAAAATATAAGCGATAATATGAAATGAATATGTCTTTTATAGAACGATGGTCATGTTAGAATACAAATTAGTTACCAACAATGAGCAGATTAATACAAAGCATTTATTGAATGTGTCAACAATCCAATTTCTCATAATAAATGAGTCTTATATATCTGATTGTACAATAATTGTTTAGTAACCACTATATCTACATTGGTATTGGAACATTTGTTACTTTTCGTCTTGCAAGAGTTGCATAGTTGACAATATTGTTTTATTATTTGGTGTGTTGTCTTAGCCTTATCTTGGGAGGTGGCATGTGTGTCAGCCACTTAAGCTTCATCTTGGTTGTCGTTAACTTTCGAGCTCACATTGCCAAACTTCTTTCCAAGGCTTCTAGTCGATTTTGGTTGATTAGGCTACTCGGTCTTAACCCACACTCGGTCGAGTGGTAACTTCACGTGGATCTAGCTTTTTCGGCTATATTCGGCTATCAACAAGTGTTTTCAGGTAGACATGGTTGATTTATCGTGAAATTGTCTTAATTTTGATGATTTAATTGACAATACTCCATATTGCAATGCATTTATAAGTAGAAATCTCATTTTTTATATATAAAAAAGTCAAATAAAAAAAGAGTTGCACAACAATTTAACTTAAAGCTGATATAGGAAAAGAAAGCTTGGTTTAGAATTTGAAGTTTTTGTAGTGTAATAGCTAAAAACTAGTGAATCGAGATTTTGTTCACATTTGTTTATACATTCCATTCGCATTGTACATGTGTTCGAGTCATTTAAAGGGGACCAGGAGAACCAAGTGATTTTTTTCTAAAGAAAAATACATCCTATAAATAATTTTTAAACTCTTAAATTTTAGAAAAGCAAAAAAAAATATGGAGTTATTTATCCATCTTATATCTAAATATATTCTTTTTTTTTAGAAAACACAATGTAAGTGGTTCCATACCGTTGCAACTCCTAAAGTTATAACTTTTACAAAATTATAAATTATCTCATAAAAAGTTGCATATTCTACTTTTAGCTAAACCAAAAATAAAATAAAATAATAATAATAAAGAAGAGAAAAAGCAGATCATTAGGAATAACGTCTCTTTATATGATTCCCATTCCTGTCATCACTACCACTAATCAGCCCACACAGAGGAAAAGGGGAAAAAAAAATGGAAGCTCTCTTTTCAGAATTCTCATTCCTTTCAGATCAAGCCCTCCACGACAAGAGTTTCGATCCTTCCACCATTGAAGATCTCATGAAGCTATTCGAAGTCGAGGCGTACAAGGCCTGGGCCAATCTCGAGCACGAGAGCGAAAACGAAGTTCAAATCGCGCACGATTACATGAAAGAATCGGAGGACTATCTCGATTCGGTGATGGAGAGCGCCATGGCTGAATTTCGGAGCTTCGAGGAGGAAATGGACAGAGCTTCTAGGGCTGAGCACGACAGTTTGGTTAGTGTGGCTGAAAATGCCCGAAAATTGGGGAAAAATTTGGAAAAAGCTGCAACGTTTGCTTCTAAGAAGTATATTGAAGCTGCTGTTAATTCTGCTGCTGCTTCGATGAAATCTGCTGTCAAATCGATTTCTTCCAACTCTAATAAGGTTCATCCTTCTTAGATTTTAGATGTGGTTTTTGTGATTCATGTTTTTCTGGTGAGAAATCCGGGAGAAATTGAAGGTTTCACGACGTCGTTTGTTTGATTTGGTGTTCTGGATTATACTCTACTATGTGAGAACTGTTTCAGAATTTATAAATATATATGGATTTATTTGAGTTTTTCCAGATTTAGATGATGTTTAGCTAAACTTATTTATAAACATCTTATAAACTCGTATATCTTATAATAAGATTGTTTTGCTTGGCGATTTTCTGGGAATGGTTTAATTATTCAATCTGGACTCCTTTGCGATGGTTAATTGGATAAAATGTTAGGATTGAATAATATAAAATTGAGTTTAATAACATGTTTGGGAAATATAATTGTGATTTGTGATTATTTTAGTAGGATAAAAATATTTTGTATTGATGATAAAGTTTGATAAATTTCCGAAATGAACAAATTACTATAAATGAAAAATAGAAACCTAATATTACCTGCACAAATGAGGGACAAATTTGTCAATGACGGTTCACATGAATATTAGAGTTGGGTCGTATTATATTATTGCACCCCATGACCTGAACGAGTTATCAATAAAGAGCATGAAAAAAAAAAGGGATCGAGATAGATATCAATGGGGCTATAGTTAAATATCCCAAACAATTGATAAATCTAGACTAATAAGTTTATTTTGGCCAATCAAGTTTCCCAAATTAAATCGTTTGTGTATTATTTTTCATTTGCATTTTAAAGTCCTCACAAATTGAACAGAAATGAATATGAAAATCCTAATGGTGATTATACTCTATTATCCCTGCAGCTGTATGTGAAGGTTTTCCTTTTTCAATGATGAAGGCCTTCCATTTCTTATTGTTTTCCTCAACTGTTTTATTTGTATGGTTAACTCATAACTGTGGTTTAAGGTGGTGGTATTGCACAAAAATAGGTTAATGATTACATTATGTGAATGTATGAGCCCTCAAGCTTGTACATTATTACCACACAACATTGAACCAAAGTGATTTTCTTTGAGCAATTGGTTTAAGTATAATTCAAAGAAAATTTTGATATAAATCTCATTTGCCATCCTTATTTTGTTGATAAAATTCGTGTATATGTGATGTAGTCAGGGACTGCCAAAGGGGGCAGGCAGCGGGCCGTCCCCCTCAACTTCAAAAATTTTCATAACTATTATAAATATTATATATATAATTATTAAATTTAATAATTTTGCCCTCCTCAAAAAGTAAAAAAATTCTATTTATCTATTAGTTTCAATTAAAAATAAAGGGATAATTACAAAAGATGCCATGAGATTTGGTTAATTACAGAAAAACCTAGAGATGTTACAAAATTACAAAAAGCCCCCATGTTTGATTATGTCTTAAATTTAAGGGGTTAATTGTAATATTTCTAGAAATATCATGAGGTTTTGAAATGTTTGTTGTTTATGAAGGGATAAAATGTAACATGAAATCAAACCTCAAGGTTTTTTTGGTAATTTTAAAACATCTCTTTTTTTTTTTTTGTAATTAGCCTAAACCTTAGGGGTATTTTTGTAATTATCCCAAAAATAAATCTCGCCCTCCTCATCTTCATTTTCGGCAAGTCCCTGGACTTAATTAAAAGAATCTTCAAGCTTAAAGTCCAATATTTATAGTGAGTTAAATAAGGATTATAAATAAATTATAGAAATAACAAAAAGAGGATATTTCATATTTATAGTGAATTAAAGGAGGATTATAATTTAGTGTTGGGTGGTGTATGGATATTTTAACCCCATTGAGCTCATTGGGTATAATTAATCTATTGCGCCTCTAATTCTAGTTACTTTTATTTTTGAGACTTCCATAAAAGAGTCATATATATTTCATCAATTTGCTTTTCAGATGGAACTAGTTATACTATTCTTAAATGTTGCAATAAGTCTTGCTCAAAAAGGCAAGATTGAGATTTCATTGAAAAAATACCCAGATCCATTCAGGACTAAATTCGCGACTACTAAAAAGGTACATGACCAAATCAAAAGGTTAAATTACTGCAGGATTAATTTTGCAGACACCCATTTCTAACAGGACCAATTTTGCAATTTTTTCAATAATTACATGAGAATATTCTTACTTCATTTCTCAAAATGAGGCGGATGGAATTTAAATGATTTAGTCCACAAGGAAAAAAAGAAAACAATAAATATATAACTTCTAACCCGTGAGATCATGTCATTTAAATAGGGATGTAATTATGTAAATGCTTTTAATCCATCAATGTTTATATATTTATTAATAAATAATCAATTTCGAAAATTACATTGGTAAAAGGTTTTGGGAAGAAGAAGCATATTAAGTAAAAATCAAACTTGTATTGTTCAATAGAGATTTAGTCATTTAGAGCAGGCCATATTCATACGGAGCAGCGAAACCAGTGGGACAAGGGGGCTGCTACCCCAAAAAATTTCAATTTTTTTCTCCCCAAAAGTTTTCTATTTTTCTTAATAGTTAAGATGAATGACTTAAATTTACAATTGTCCCCAAAATTTTATAAAAACTTCAACTAGTTGTTTTTTACAATAGAAAATATCATTAATTGTGGTTAGTATATGAACTTGCGTCTGCCAGTGTTTATAGGCAAGAGAATGATGGTTACTAAACCCTAACAACAGATAAACTAACTTGTTAATACAACATATATTGTTAATTAAGGACTTATTCTATTATTTCATTTTATTTTATTTTTATTTCTAATGTTATTCCTAAAATAGATTTCACCTTTAATGGGATTCTTATACATACATTAATTAAAGATAATGTAGAGCAGTTGGTAAAAATTCATATTATACTATATATCATATATATATATATATGTTTGATAAATGGTTTCATCATGATTTTGATGATTTTGTTTTTACACCAAAACAATGTTTTTAAAGGTTGTCCAAATACTCCTAAATGGTTTAAAATGGTTTTAATAATTTCGGAGTATTTCCTCAAGTTTATTTTCGATATAAAATTGGACAACACATTTAATGATTTTAAGTCAAAGGGTTTTTACATTGAATCTATGTTGTCCTAATACTCCCAATTGATCTAAAATATTTTTACTATTTTTTGGAGTATTTATTGGAATTAATATCGGACAACACTTTTTGTGTTAATGTTTTATTTCTTCAAAACTATATTTCTAATGTTGTCCTAAATACTCCCGATCGGTTTAAAATATTTTACGAATTTTTCGGAGTATTTCTTGAGGTTTATTTTCGTCAAAAATCGGACAACATTGCATTTAGGAGAGTCGGCCAGGTCGATTGAAAGAAGGTGACCGTGCACTGGGAGCAAAACATCGAAGCGAAACTTTGATCTTCATTTTTTTGGTCGGTCGACCGGTTCATTTGGGTCGGCCAGGTAGAGGTATCGTCGGCGGTCGCCTGTGTAAAATGTTATTACGATATTTCAAACTTATATTTCTGTGCATCGACCGCTCGCCTTAAGTTTGACAACAAAAAAATGTAACCGTTGTGCAACATACATCTTTTCCTTAATTTGTGGGATTGATTTCTAACAGACTCTTTTCTTCAATTGTCTTGTAACTTTTTACGGAATTCATGTCCCCAAGAGGAGTCTATCATGTACAAGACATCTTCTATAAATAGAGGAAGAATTGAAGAACACATTAAGAGAAAACTACAAAACAACAAGATACACTTGTCTTACATTGTCTTTTTCTTGTTGTAATTTGCTTAGCTATTCACTTTCACATCCTTGAGGTCTAGGCTATTCTTGATTACACTTGCACTCTATTGTATTATCAATTATCGAGTTGTAATCTTGAATTTTTGGGTTGTCATTCAACACAAGATATCCTTGTGAGTGTTCTTGTGGTAAGAACACACTTGGGTGATCTAGGTGTTAGGTGTAAGCAGATTGTGGTAATCTTCTTGTTGAGGTGTTGAAGAATTTGATATTCTTCAAGGTTGAAGATTGTGGTAATCTTCACAAGGTGCCGTTGGAGATTGTGGTAATCTTCAAGTGAGATTGTGGTAATCTCAAAGGTGGTGTTGAAGAAGAGTGTGGTGCTCTTCAAGGTGTTGTTATAAGTTGGTGTTGTATTAATTTGTGATAAATTAATAAAATCTTTTTTTTTGAAATCCATCCCGGATATCTTTGGGGTGGTAGTAGATTAGCCCTAGGTGGGTTGAACTACTATAAATCAACGCGTGTTGTTTACTTTCCGCACCTTTATACTTGTGTTTGAGCATTCGGTTAAAAAAAGAGGCGAAATCGAAAAGATGGAGATAATATATTCACCCCCTCTAGATTATCGTAGGCTTGGACTTACAAGTGGTATCGAGAACTAAACTCTTTGGTAAGCTCGTTTCACATCGCGAGTGAAGAAAACGATTGTCGGCTCTGACGAAGCTCATCTATCCGACACCTCCACCACCAAGCCACCACTATTTCATTCCAAAAATTTTATATTTTGGAAAGAGAGAATGGAATGTTATTTACAAGGTTACGGGTTTGATATTTGGAACACCGTCATAAATGGAGAATCCATTCCGATGATAAACACACCACACACCTCCAAATGCCTCAAAGAGCTAAATGATGAAGAGAAAAAAATCATCTTCTTAAAGCGGTAAGGCTCTAAATATTTTGTATTGTTCATTTACTAATTTGGAATATGAACATATTGTAGGAAGTCGATCGGCACATAAAGTATGGCAAAAATTAAAAGCCATCTATGGAGTATTTGCAAATGAAAGGGTCAAACAAAAGCATCTACTTCTCAAGGGATACAAGTTCAAATCTAAGGAACAAGCCTCTTACAACTTCCAACTATGAAGAAGTTGAATATTGTTTTATGGGCATCAAAGAAGAAAACGAGGTATGTCTTAAACCCACTACTTCTTATGATATTGTTATTCAAAATAATTATAGTGATTTGCAAAATGATTTTGATGATCTTCAAAATGAATTCAAAATTTACTTGTTAAGTACAAAAATTTGAAAAAGGAATTCAATGTTTTTGAAAAATGAAAAGGATAGTTTATTTACTTCCTATGAATCACTATCATGTGCTCACACCACCACACTTGACAAGGTTAGAAACCTTGAAAAACAAAAATAGTACTCTTGTTGAGAATATTGAAGGCATGAAAAAGGATTTAGCTAAATCAACTTGAGTACTAATGATATGACCAAAATTGTTGATTATTGTGATAATTCGAAACTAGAACTTGATCATAAGTTTAATGTTGTCAATCATATGAAAAAGAATCAAGTCTCTAAGCATGTTGGTCATTATGCTCCTAGAATTATTACTTGTTTTTATTGCGGTAAAAGGGTCATACGGCTAATTCTTGTCGGGCTAGAAATAGCTCTAATTATTGTTGGAGACCTAAAAGTCTCAAAGCTAATCCTAAAGGACCCAAACACATGAGGGTACCACAAAACAATGTCATATTAGGTACCGGTGAAATAATGATCGAAGAAAATTTATACCGCCAAAGAAGACATCAAATGACCATTTCATTTGATCAAAGGAGAAAACATTTTCAAAGCGATTTCAAGAAGAAGATATAATCAAAAATGAGAAGAACATAATCCTTGGAAATGGCAAAGACATCATCAAGATGACTTTCAAAGAAGAAGAGACTATCAACAATGGGAAGGTAACAAATCTTGGAAATGGAGCAATCAAAAAGTCGTCATCAAAGTGACTTCTCAAGGGAAAGATATCATCAACAATGGGAACGACACAACCCATGAAAATAGCGTAATTGGTAACTCGTATCTACCTATTTAAATATGCATTTTATTTTGTTATTATGCATGCTTTTATTTGTATCTTAATTGCAAAATGAGTTTTCAAATATTTATTTTTTAATTAAGGTCTTCAATATATATTTGTGCTTTTAAAAATATTTTTGAAAAAAAGACCTTATATGATGTTTTTAAAACTCTTGTGCATTTTTGTAGAATAAAGTGTATCATCATCTCTTATGGATTTTTATGGCATGAGCTTACTTGTGATATCTCTTAACCTACACTTTTATCATTATGATTTGTCTAGATTTGTTTTAAGAATTGTGTAGGATTTACATATTTTCACAAAATGACCATTTACGTCATTATTTGTCAAGAAAGGCATAAATTATTGAGATACGTTTACTTGTATTATTCTTACTCTTATAGACTCGATATATGTATTGCCATGTGCCTATGTGCTTGCTCTTCATAGTATTTCATACAAGTGCCATTAAGAGGATTTTTTGAAAGACACTATTCAAATTTGATTGCACATATTTACTTTGTCAACTCGTGTTCAAATACTTCTTTTAAATGAGGTCTCAACTATAGGCTATCGGATTTTTAAAGTTCAAAAGAGACCTTTTGTAGCTTTCTTAAGCTTATTTGAACTTGCATTCTTGATGATCTTCTAAATGCATAGTATGTGTTTTCTTGCTTCATGGTCTATATATATAGTATCTATCTCTACTATGCTCTTATTCAAGATATTTTGTGATTGATAATTGAGACATGTTTTTACATTTGGGCTATTTTTTCTTGCTTATATAAGCGATATCGTTAATGAGTTTGTTAAGTTGTGTAGATGAGAAATGAAGTACTCAAATATTAGTTACCTCAAAAGATTTGGATGTAAATGTTATATTATGAACACCATAGATCAATTGGATGCCCTATGATGATAGTGATGAAGTAGACAAAAAGGGTATTTAGGAACAAACTCGATGACCAAGGCAACATTGGTCGAACTAAAGCGAGGTTAGTAGCTCGAAGGTATCTTCAAGAAGAAGGTAATTGATTTTGATGTAACATTTGCACTCATAGCACATTTAGTAGCTATTTGCATTTTACTTGCCCATTCTTGTTTTAAGAAAATTTCAAGCTTTACCAAATGGATGTTTAATCCTATTTTCTAAATGGCTTTATTCTAGTAAGAGTCTATGTAAAACAACCTTTGGGGTTTAAATTTTCTAGCCAAATAATCTTTATAAAGGCCTTGTATGGTTTCAAACAAGTACCCCATGTATGGTATGATAGACTTAGCTATTTTTGCTAAATGATTTTACAAAAGGTAAAGTTGATACTACTCTCCTTGTTTTTTGAAAAATGGCAAGATTGTTTGCTTGTGCATATTTATGAGAATATTTTTGGTGCTACTAATGAATATTTTTGCAAGAGATTCTTCTAAGTTGATATAGGTAAACTTTAGATGAGCATAGTATCACATGATGGTGGAGCTCAAATTTCATCATTGGACTTCAAGTTAATCAATGCCAAGAAGGTGGTTATAAATTCACAATCAAAATATACAAAAATATCTTTGAAGATATTAGGCATTGAAGAAGGAAGAATCAACTCAACCTCTATGGTTACCAATGTAGAGATTAACAAAGGTTGAGAAAGACATATCGATTGACAAACAAATTCGAGGTATGTTTTCTTGTATTATTTCTATAGACTCGACATTCCATATGCCTTGTGTCATATGCTCGACTTCAAATTATCACAACGAATCTCATTAAAGTGCCGTTAAAAGAAATTTTCAAATATTTATAAGGCACTTCTTCTTATGACTTGTTCATTCAAAGCTTTAAAACATTCTTATTTTTTGGGATAACAAGTCCGGTGAAAATTATTCAAAATATAGTTCGTCATCATCGAACTAAACATATTGAGATTCGAAAAACTTTCTAAGGGATTGAGTTTTTAACAAAAACTTGAGATGTGTTTAATTACATCTCAAGGATAACTCACGGACTTTTTAATCATTAACCGCTGAGTATTTTACCTCATTTTGAGCTTTATTATCACATAATGTATATTGAATGAGGTCTACGTTTGCATTTTGCACGTTTTTAAAACTTAGGGCGAAAAATCGGATTTTGGATCAAATTTGGATTTCAAAGCAGAATCGAAGACAATGGGCTGCGGGGGCCGAGCGGTCTCCCACCAGCTCGACCCGGTCGCCCAGGCCTGGACGTCGCCCTAAGCAATTTTTGGTTAAAATCGTTCTATTTTCCGGACTTAGCCATTTTGGCGTTTCTTTTCTCTATTTTCGTCCCCTTTGCAATTTTCACACACAATTCACTTCAAATGAGTTTTGATGCATGAATTATATATTTTGGGGACTACCTAGCTCGGTTATCATCATTGATGGTCATCTTTACCGATTGAATGGTAAGAATTTCACTCTCTTTAGTTCAATTGGGTTGAACCTTGGGTTTATGGCTTATATGTATTTTTCTTGATGTAATTCATATATTTTTGTGATGAGCTTATTGATTGTTGATGATTGACATTTGTTAAATTGCATTTGGTGATGAAAAACTTGGCTTGATTTCATTTACAAGGGCTATATATATCTTTCTCAATTTTTGGCCTTGTGAGTGTTCGATAAAACGTTTCAATGAAAAATTCATCACCTACATGATTCTCGATTTCAAAAGTCTTATACACTTATAGAGATCATGTTTTGCTTATCAAATAAGTTTTCATAAACCTCTACAAGTCGTATGATTCGACTTTTCCCTCTATTTGGTTTATAAGCTTCAATGTTCAAATAGCTTGATACATCGGTTTAGTTGCGCACTTTGATATGAATGTATGATGTATTTATCGTGCTAACATTCTTTTTGATGATTCCAAAGGGAGAAACTGTTATAAGCTCTTTAGCTCATAGAAGCTAAGATAAAACGAAAAAGAAGCTATAAGCTATGGCTTCATATAGCCATAAGTTGTGGATCATATTTAGTCCACTTGGTGCATTATGGTTATGTATGAATCATGGTCCATTGGTTGTAGTATGGACTTATATACGGTTCTAATGATGTTTCTTTGACGGGAGGAGCTTTTAAGTTTTTGATACTTAAGCTTAATATCAAAAAGCTAAGATTTTAGCTTATGTTGAAGTTGCTTTTATATTACTCTTGTTGTGCATATTGATAGGGGAGCATTTGCTATATGTGTTTGAATATCTCTACTCCTATCCTTGTGTTTATATTACGTGGAATGTTGTCGCTCTCAACGAATATTTATTTTTGCCAGGAAAACTTGTTTTGTTTTCAAAATCGCCTCTCAAAATTGTTTTGTTTTCAAAATCGGCATTGTTGAATTGTTTTGGTTTGTAATCATCAAAAAGGGGAGATTGTTTGATAAATGGTTTCATCATGATTTCGATGATTTTGTTTTTACACCAAAACAATATTTTTAAAGGTTGTCCAAATACTCCTAAATGGTTTAAAATGGTTTTAATAATTTAGGAGTATTTCCTCAAGTTATTTTTCGATATAAAATTGGACAACACATTTAATGATTTTAAGTCAAAGGGTTTTTACATTGAAACTATGTTGTCCTAATACTCCCAATTGATCTAAAATATTTTTACTATTTTTGGAGTATTTATTGGAATTAATATCGGACAACACTTTTTGTGTTAATGTTTTATTTCTTCAAAACTATATTTCTAATGTTGTCCTAAATACTCCCGATCGGTTTAAAATATTTTACGAATTTTTCGGAGTATTTCTTGAGGTTTATTTTCGTCAAAATCGGACAACATTGCATTTAGGAGGTCGCAATGTCGACCAAAGCGGCCGTAGTACACAGGAGCAAAACATCAAACTTGAGAAACTTTGATCTTCATTTTTTGGTCGGTCACGCCGGTTCTGTAAGGGTCGACCGGTCGAGGTACACGTCGACCGGGTCGCCTGTGTAAAATGTTGTTACGATATTTCAAACTTCTATTTACGCGCGATCGGTCGCTCTTAAGTTTAATGACAAAAATGTAACCGTTGTGCGTGAGACATCTTTTCCTTAATTTGTGGGATTGATTTCTAACAACTCTTTTCTTCAATTGTCTTGCAATCTTCTCACATCTTCTATAAATAGAGGAAGAATTGAAGCAACACATTAAGAGAGAAAACTACAAAACAACAAGATACACTTGTTCTTACATTGTCTTTTTCTTATTGTAATTTGCTTAGCTATTCACTTTCACATCCTTGAGGTCAGGCTATTCTTGATTACACTTGCACTCTATTGTATTATCAATTATCGAGTTGTAATCTTGAATTTTTGGGTTATCATTCAACACAAGATATCCTTGTGAGTGTTCTTGTGGTAAGAACACACTTGGGTGATCTAGGTGTTAGGTGTGAGAAGATTGTGGTAATCTTCTTGTTGAGGTGTTGAAGAATTTGGTATTCTTCAAGGTTGAAGATTGTGGTAATCTTCACAAGGTGCCGTTGGAGATTGTGGTAATCTTCAAGTGAGATTGTGGTAATCTCAAAGGTGGTGTTGAAAGAAGAGTGTGGTGCTCTTCAAGGTGTTGTTGTAAGTTGGTGTTGTATTAATTTGTGGTAAATTAATAAAATCTTTTTTTTTGAAATTCATCCCGGATATCTTGGTGTGGTATTAGATTAGGCCCTAGGTGGGTTGAACTACTATAAATCAACGCGTGTTGTTTACTTTCCGCACCTTTATACTTGTGTTTGAGCATTCGGTTAAAAAGGAGGGCGAAATCGAAAAGATGGAGATAATCTATTCACCCCCTCTAGATTATCGTAGCCGCTTGGACTTACAATATATAGGGACAAGATCTGTGAGACAACCCTCCTAGGTTAGTCCATAAGACCGAATCTAGACCATCCAAATAGTAAATCAACGACCAATATACATTACAATCTATACAGCTTTTTGTAAGTAACTATACAACAGAAAGGGTAAAATTGGAATCCATAAAATCATACATGGTAACCTCCTCCTACATTATAGGGATGTGATCTGTTATTGATCACGTCCCCATAAATCACGCCATTCAACATAGACAATTAATCTACGTCTCATTCTCAACACCACCATTGCATCGCCATTATCAAAACCTCGTAATCACCATTATCACTCAAAAATTGACCGCAATTGTTCCACAAAAACTAAACGCGATGGATTGCAACAATTGGCAAGGAGTTATCATCCATTTGATTGAAAAGAGTTATACACTGGCAAAACATATTGATTTCAACGCAACTGATGAATGTCTTCAAGATAATTTCTAACGAGAAACTTGTAACAATATTCGTACGCCGCTGAATCAACAATTGATGTCCGAATGAACCGGATGCACTCTGTTATTGTTGATTTGTATGTTTAATATATGTATGTTGTCTATTTAGTGTATCAACATTGTATAGTTTTATATTTTGCATATTACCCACTTGTATGAAGATTGCATCTCAATTAATAGTTTGTATGTTTAGTACAGATTGTTTGCCTATTTAGTATATAAGCTCTTGCGTATATAGCATTATGTATATGCATACTTACGCCTTATTTGCATAGAGTACATTTGTTAACAAATTCGTTGCGTGTTTGTTTAGCATGTACAACATGTATACATTGCATTTATTCGTTGTTTATTTATAATATAACACTTGTATATATTCGTCTGTAGTTTGTTCAATTAAAAATCTACTCATTCTTATTTCATTGTATGGTAAAACTTGTCTTGATTTGTATGTTTAGTATACGTATGTTGTCTATTTAGTGTATCAACTTTGTATATATAGTTTTATAATTTGCGTATTAACCACTTGTATGAAGATTGCATCTCAATCAATAGTTTGTATGTTTAGTACATATTGTTTGCCTATTTAGTATATATAAGCCTTGCGTATATAGCATTATGTATATGTATACCTACGCCTTATCTCCAGAGAGTACATTTGTTGACAAATTAGATTTGCGTGTTTGTTTAGCATGTACAACATGTATACATTGCATTTGTTCGTTGTATATTTATAATATAACACTTGTATATGTTCGTCTGTAGTTTGTTCAATTAAAAATCTACTCATGCTTATTTCATTGTATGGTAAAACGTGTCTTGCATATTAATTAGTTAGCAAATACACAAATATATGTGAACTTGTCGTCATCATAAATTAAATGATTTGATGTAAAAAAATTGAATATTAACTAAAAGTTCTTTGTATACTTATAACTCAAAATGTGCATAAATAGATTATTGAAATCGTATATTTTATACAAATTGAGTATTGTATTCTATCAAATCTGTGAGAACAGAAGCATTATCATTTCATCTTTGATCCTTTATTAATATGGACTTCATTCATTAAAAAATGAAAATTGTGTATGAATGTAATTACATAAGTGTATATGTAATATATCCATTTCGTATTATTATGTATAACTTTTGTGATGTCAAAAATCAACGTAGGACAACGGCTTGAAATCTCGCCGGGACCAACAAAATATTGGATACCAGAGGTAGAACAAGAAAAGATTCAGCGAGTGGGCATGCATTTCGCTACGTTGGAAATCGGTATATAATTTTACAAAAACTATGGAGCAATTAGCGGATTCGACATCAGAAGGAGCACGACAAAGCGATTCAAGAATGAAGTCATTCGTTTGCATTATGTTCTTTGCAATAGAAGGCTTCAAAGAGAAAGCTATTAAAGCAAGACAAAGCTCAAAAGAGACGATGTGGAACATGCGGTGAGATCGGAACGCATAACAGCAGAACATGTCCAAACCGCGACACCACACCCTAGTGGAATGTTTCTTTTTTTGCAAAAAATATTGGGTGAAACAGTATGAAACCTGTCAGTTTATTATTTAATGAAAATCTTTTTTTCGTAACATTATGTGAACTGTTAATTTATCTTTAAGGTTATTTTTTTCCCCTAAACATGTATTGCATGTAAAATTACATTCAACTAAATATACAAAAAAAAAACGCTAAGCATACAGAATTGTTTAACTATGTATACAATTACACTGTATACACCAATTATCATTAAGGTAATTTTTGCTTCACAAACGTGTACTGCATGTAAAATTACATTCAACTAAATATACTTAAACAATCACTAAGCATACAGAATTGTTTAACTATTTATACATGTACACTAAAAATAATTATATTAAAAAAGTACTATGTATGTAAAAACATTAAAATACATATACAATTACCGAACTAAATCGGTGAATCACCCATATAACTAAGTATACAATTCCACTAAATAAATGATACAATTCAACATAACTAAGTAAACTAATATATTAAACTACTTATACAACAAATAATACAATTTAACTAATCCAAAATAAACAAATGCAATACATTAAATATACAATTCGACATTTCTATTTATACGGGTAATTTGCAAATAATACGATAATGTACATGCAAATCAAAAAACCACTTACATCTGTAAAAGATCACTCTATGAAGGAAAAATGAAAATAACACAACACTAACCTATGGTAAAACAAAATATTCTCGCTACACATAAACACTGATGTGCAAAACAACTTAGTAAATTGTACGATACATTGAATCACCAACATTCCCAACAAAAACATGTTCAATATAATGTAAAACCATCAATATTAATTACCAAAAACATAAAAAAAAAAAACTAAAGTATTCCACCAATGACAAAACATATAAACTTCTAATCTTTGGTTTCTTACCATCCAATGTTTCTTGCATTCACCAAATTCTTCTCCCCTAGCTTGTGTGTCGGGGTATGGTGATCAATCCATCGCCCTCTTTTTGGGTTGCTCTTCTCCCGAACTCTCCTTTGCACCTCTTTTGACCTCTATTTCTTTCTTTTTGATTGATATTTACTAGCCACAACACATACATAAAAAACACAAATAGAGATATCAAAAACTTTAAACATCATTTGTTTACATTCCACTTAATGTTGTATATTTAACATGATATACTTGTATACTTAGTATAAAACAACCGCATACTTGTCAAGTGTAGTGGGGTTTCAAGTATCAACACCTTGTGTTTTTATAAACAACAAATTCATTTCCTTGAGTGCAAAATGACAAAATTTCTAGGACTATAACTATAAGGAGTGGAAATATACGCTTATTTACTACGAATTAAAACCAAATGAACAATACTCACAAAAAATGTGCGAGAAGATAAACAAAAGCAAGAAAATATCGTGTTGTATATTTAATATACCATAAATGTATACTTAGTATACACCACAACCCTTATATAAATAAACCACACAATTCATATACCAAACTGTATACAATGATTTGTTTACATTCCACTTAATGTTGTATATTTAACATAACATATCTGAATATTTAAAATACACCACAACCACCTACATAAAAAATACCCAATTCATATATCAAAGATTAATACAACATTCTGTTTATATTCTACTTAATGTTGTATATTTAATATAATATATCTGTATATTTAGTATAAAACATCTGCATACTTATTAGGATTTGTTACTTGGGTTTTGAGTTCAAGTTGCAAAATTCTACAAGACCATAACTACCAAATCGAACTCCCTAAACCACCAAAAATTACTTGGTAAAGACAAGAACATACTGAAATTTGAAAGATTTGGGCCAAAAACCGAGAAAAAGAACGTCTTTTACAAAACAAAAATCGGGCTCCCAAAACCTAATTCTGCTCTCTTTTTCACAAAATCCAAACCTTACGACCACCAAAGTAACTTGGAAACGATGATAACTAGCGGAAATAATGAGTTCGATTTTCACGACTGGGGCGGGAAGAGGAATCGACAACAATTTTTGGGGAGAGTGGAGCGAACTAGCGTGTGTTTTTGGGTGAGAAGAAAAAAACTAATAGGGTTTCTTTTGAATTGAAAAAAAACCGTCAAGAAGAGGTAAACAAAAAGAATCGATTTTGAAAAGATACGATTGAAATCTATGATTTTTTTCTCCCAAAAAATCGGAATAATCTGAAACATGAAGGATTCTGTTTTCCTAAATAATAGCAATTAACGTGAATAACATAAAACTGAAAATATGTGAAAATACAATCATACCCTTATAACCCAAAAATAACTAAAGAGATCTACACCATTAAAAATTTAAATCAAGGGTAATAGGTGTTCTTATGGACTAACCTAAAGGGGTTGGTCTCTTTTGAACCATTCCATATATATATATATATATATATATATATATATATATATATATAGGAGGGGATCTGTGAGACCACCTCTAGGTTAGTCCATAAGACTAAATCTACACCATCCAAATAGTAAATCAATGGCCAAGATATATTACAATATATACAACATTTCATAAGTAAGTATACAACGAGAAGGGATAAAATAGAAATCCGGGAAATTAAATATAGTAACTTCTTCCTAAAAATTAGGGGCGTGATTTTGTATTGATCACGTCCACATAATCAAGCGATTCACCTTTCCTTTCTCTCCTTCCCATTCGAACCTGCAACTTATTCAAATATGGCAACAAAATCGTGCAACAATTAATGAAAAGTATACAACTACACTAAACTAACTATACATTAAAACATTACTAAGTATACATAAATAATTAACTAAGTATACAATTACACTAAACTACTGTACATTAAAACTTTACTAAGTATACATAAACATTTAACTAAGTATACAATTACATTGAACTAACTATACATTAAAATAATACTAAGTATCTTTGAAATATTTAACTAAGTATACAATTACACTTTGAATTACTTATATAACTAAGTATACAATTCCATTGAACTAAGTATACAAATCCAGAACTAAGTATACAAATTTACTAAACTACTTACTAAACTACTTATATAATTAAAAATACGATTCCTTTGAATCAAGTATACAAATCCACTTAACTAAATATACAATAAAACATGACTTAGTATACAACTCCACTTTGAACTAAGTATACAATAAAACGATTTGTTCACAAATATGGCGGAAATAAGTATCAATTTTGAAAAAATACTTGAAGTTGATGATTTTTCCTCCCTAAAAATCGTAATGGCTGAAAAGGTAGGATTATGTTTCCTTAAAAATAGCTAATAACCGTCAATTAACATAACTAATTAAATATAAAAGTACAATTATACCCTTATATGCCTACATTAACTAAAACGATCTACACCATCCAAAATTTTAAATCAAGAGTCCATAAGTGTTCTTATGGACTAACCTAAAAAAGGATTGCTCTCATTTGAACCAATCCCATATATATATATATATATATATATATATATATATATATATGAATAGGATCAAATGAGACCACATAATTAGAGTGAGAAAGTGTGGACTAATCCTAGCCACTAATCTCAAATTTTAGATAATTGGGATTTTTCCAATTTAATAATTATTTTCGTTTTATTTTAAAGTGAAAAGGGTAGATTGGTCAATTTAGTTTTCACCCCCAATTATGTGGTCCCCCAAATCCGTTCATCCCATTTCATCCCTTTCACAATTCTTAGAAGGAAGAAGAACACGCACCAACTCGATGATTGTTCGTCGATTGAACATGGCAACCACCACTAGGGCGACAATTTGTGACACGACACGATAATCCGCCACGAACCTAACATGAATTTGAATTAGCGGTACATGTACAACTCTTAACAAGTTCGGTCAGAATCGGGTCGGACACGGTTAACACGGAAAATAAATAGGTCAGTCGGTCGACTGTGGTCGACACGATTGACCTATGTAACCCATTTAATTTTATAGTGATATATTATTTTAATATTTTGTGATATTTTAATTGGTATATGATGATGGAAAAAATTATTAAATGAATTTTGTAATGATTTTTAATATTTAATGTATTTTGTATTTGTATTTTCAATTTTTTCTTCATTTTTCTTCCTTTTTTTTGTGTCAACTTTAAATTATATAGGTTTTAGGTCGTGGTGTCGGGTTATCCGTGTCATAAATGGATCGTGTTCGTGTCGTGTATCTTGACACGAATAATTTAACGGTCGGGTTCGAGTTCATGTCGGACTGTAATACATGTGTCGAGAACACGACCGCGAACACGAAACACGACACGATTGACACCCCTAACCACCACTACCACCGTCGCCGCCGCCTAAATCACCTAATCCCACTCTCTCTCGATGTATCATTTTGTTTTACTCCTCCTTATTGCACTTCTTTTGTTTCTCTCCCCTCCCATCTCAGGCCACCATAGCCTCTCATCTGCGAATCAGATTTGAAGCCGAGTCCCCTAATTTTAGGTGTAGCGAAAAAATTAGGGGCGAATTTAGATGTGTTGTAAATTTGTTAATAAAGAGCTATTGATTTCTATTTACGGTTGATGGAGTGGTGTAGGCATTGTTATAGATGGAGGATTGTTGAAGAAGCGATCTTGACATGGATGGATCTTCGTACACTTAGATGTTTTTCGATGTATACTTAGATGTGTTTTGTTGTATAAATAGTTAATGTTTGATGTATATATTTATGTTGTTGTATAATTATGTTTTTGTTGTATATTTATATGTGGTTTGTTGTATACTTATATGTGTTTTGTTGTATACTTATATTTTTGTTTGACAATTGTAATATACGGTGAAATTATGTTAAACATACATCAAAATAGTGTTAAGTATACATCAAATATATCTAAATATACATCACTAATGAGCGTGATTTTCTTCTCTCTCTCTCTCTCTCTCTCTCTCTCTATAATTGATTTACTTAATCCATGGTCCCCACATATTTTTGTTTGACAATTGTTATACGCAGTACAAATATGTTAAATATACAAAGACAAAATAGTGTTAAATATACATCAAATATATGCTAAATATACAAAGACAATAATGAGTGTGGTTTTATCTCTCTCTCTCTCTCTATAATTGGTTTACTTAATCCACACAGTCCCCACATGTTAATGAGTGTGATTCTTCTATATATATAAGCGATTCCTTGATTCGCGGTCCCCATATATTTTTGTTCGACCATCTTAATATGCGGTAAAATTATGCTAAATATACAAGTAAAATAGTGTTAAATATACATCAAATATATTATAAGTGTACATCATCTTTGCATTTAGAGGACATGCGTGATTTTCTCTCTCTTAGCGATTTTCTCGCGATTTTCTCTCTCCCACGTGATTTTCTCTCTCCTAATAACCTGATTCCATATTTAGATGGTCCCCCACTTGGGTAATTTGACTACTATACCCTTATTTTGATTTAATTAAATATTTAATGTAATTATAACCCCTATTTATCTTAGCCATTGATATAACTAAAGAAGGGTTGAGATGAGTCCACATTGTCTCACTATAATATGTGGTCTCATTTTAACCTCCCCATATATATATATATATATATATATATAGAAATAAGATCAAATGAGACCACATAATTAGAGTGAGACAGTGTGGACTAATCCTGGCCACACATCTCAAATTTTAGATGGTTGGGATCTTTCCAATTTAATATTTATTTTTATTTTATTTTTAAGGTGAAAAGGCACAAATGTCATTACTCAATTAATACTTGGACCTCCACCGCCACCTCCGGATCAAATCTTCCACATCCCTACCACCTTCTCCGCCGCAACCATCATATGATCCGTTCGTGGACCACAAAAAGGGCCCCACCATTAATCCCGGTCGCCTCGATGCGTGGAATGGTAACCATAATTTCAGTAAAGATTACTATGGGAATTCAAATCCTAGATTAGATTACGACAATAATGGTTCGATTGGTGTGAAGAGAATGCGATTTAATAATGTGAATGATGCGGGTTTGTTGCGGAAGATGAGAGAAGATAGAAATCAAACAACTTTTGTTTAATCTCCAAACCATCTCCAATCTAAGGCTTCGAGACTCGTCACCGGTAGGGGTGGTCGACGGGATCGAAGGCCATTCTCCGATCTAAGTTCCGTTGGAGATTTTCCGGAAGAGTTTCGATTCGATTTCCATGTTTTTCGCCATCTCTCTGTTATTATGGATTTTTCCGGGTTGTGGGGCTTTTTTGTTGAGCAATTGGTGGAGAATTGAGGTTGACTTTTGTTTAGTTGATGGAGTGGTGTAGTTGTTGTTGTAGATGGAGGATTGGTGAAGAAGATGATGCTGACGTGGATGGAGTATTGTACACTTATATGTTTTTCGATGTATACTTAGATGTATTTTGATGTATAAGTAGTTAATTTTTATGTATGTATTTATGTTGTTGTATACTTATTTTTTTGTTGTATACTTATATATGTTTTGTTGTACACTTATATGTGTTTTGTTGTATACTTATTTTTTGTTTGACAATTGTAATATGCAACACAAATATGTTAAATATACATCAAATATATGCTAAATATACAACACAATAATGAGCATGATGATTTTCTCTATAATTGATTTACTTAATACACGGTCCCCACTTCTCTCTCTATATATAATTGATCCTTAATTAATGGTCCCCACATATTTTTGTTTGACTAATATGCAGTAAAATTATGTTAAACATACATCAAATAATGTTAAGTATACAACAAATCATTGATAAGTGTACATCATATCGCATTGCGAGCACATGCGCACAATTTTCTCTCTCCGGTAGCGATTTTCTCACGATTTTCTCTCTCCCCACGTGATTTTTCTCTCCTAATAACTAATTTCATATTTGGATGGTCCCCCACATGTTTGTTTTGACAATTATACCCTTATTTTGCCTTAATTAAATATTTAATGTAATTTTAACCCCTATTTATCTTAGCCATTGATATAGATAAGGGAGGGTTGAGATGAGTCCACATTGTCTCACTATAATATGTGGTCTCATTATAACCTCCCTATATATATATATATATATATATTGTTCAATTTATGAATTTAAGATCTATAGAGAGGAAAGAGCCATGTGAGCTAACTTCATTTTTATTGAAGAAAAAAAAAACGTGAACAACAAAATGAGTAGATGCAACTATTTATAAGCAACAGAGCTAGTAGGGTAATTAAGGCGCCAATTAACTAACTAATGCAATTAAAATTAACTAATCCAACATCCCCCCAAAGTTGGACCATGGTGAAAATCGACCATGCCCAACTTGGACACCAAATGCTGAAAAACTCCAACTCCTAGTGCCTTAGTGAAGATGTCAACTAGCTGGCCGAACGAAGAGACCTTAGTAGGCAGGATAAGACTGTTTGATACATGCTTTTATCTTAATTTTGATGATTTTATTTTTACACCAAAACAATGTTTTTAATTATTGTCCAAATACTCCTAAATGGTTTAAAATGGTTTTAATATTTTCCGGAGTATTTCTTCAAGTTTTATTTTAGATAAAATTGGACAACATTTTTAATGATTTTATGTTTATAAGTTTTTACTTCAAAACAAGGTTCCTAAATGTTGTCTAAATACTCCCGATTGGTTTAAAATATTTTTACTAAATTTTCGGAGTATTTCTTGAGTTTTATTTTCGACAAAAATTGGACAACATTTCCGTCTTGAGGTCAATCGGTCGTCGTATAGGGCAACCCATACCTGAAGATGAATTTTAGAACAAAAAATGAGACGAAAGGGAAAAAGGCCAAGTTGACCTGGTCGACCGAGCGTCGAGCGGTGATGTCAACTGCAGTCGACACCCATGTCGGCCGGTGCACGGGCATTAATGTTGAAACAGAACATTGCTCCTTGAAAAGTCATTGAGGGGGGATCGGTCGGGTCAAGGGTAGGTCGTCGAAGTCCCCCGACCGTCGCCTGTGTTATTTTTGGTGTGTTCTTTAAAACGTCTATTTCGTGCGACCGTCGCTTCTATGTTTTAACAGACAAATTTCGACCGTTTGAACAGACATCTTTTCCTTAAATTGTGGGATTGATTTCTAACAGCTATATTCTTGATTTTAATTGTATTTTTCTGTAGATTTTCAATCCCCAGAGAGAGCCTTCGCTTGATCAATCATCTCCTATAAATAGAGGAAGTTTTGGAGCAACCAATACAACAATTGAAATACAACACAACAAGATACATTCCAAGCAAACACTTGTTCTTCATAGTTATTATTCTTGTTGTAATTTGCCTAGCTTATCACTTTCACATCTTGAGGTCTAGGCTTTCATTTCTTGATTACACTTTGCACTCATATTGTAATATCCATTATTGAGTTGTAATCTTGATTTTTGGTCATCATTCAACACAAGACATCCTTGTGAGTATTCTTGTGGTAAGAATACACTTGGGTGATCTAGGTGATAGGTGTTTCAAGAGTGTGGTACTCTTGAGGTGTTGAAGAATTTGGTATTCTTCAAGATTGAAGATTGTGGTGATCTTCAAAGGTGCCGTTGAAGGAAGATTGTGATAATCTTCAAAGGAGATTGTGGTAATCTCCATAGGTGGTGTTGTTGAAAAGTGTGGTGCTCTTCAAGGTGTTGTAAGTTGAATTTGTATTAATTTTGGTAATTAATAAAATTCTTTTTCTTTTTGAAATCCATCCCGGATATACTGGGGTGGTAGAGCACGTAGTCCCTAGGTGGGGTGAAGCTCTATAAATCGACGTGTGTTGTTTACTTTCCGCACCTTTATTATTGTCTTTGAGCATTCGGTTCGAAAAAGAGGGCATAATCGAAAAGATGGAGATAATCTATTCACCCCCCTCTAGATTATCGTAGCCGCTTGGACTTACAAGTAGTATCAAAGCCAAACTCTTTGGCAAGCTCGTCGAGTGAAGAGAAACGATTGTCGGCTATGAATGAAGCTCATCTTACCGGCACCTTCACCACCAAGCCACCTTGGTTTGATTCCAAAAATTTTACATTTTGGAAAGAAAGAATGGAATGTTATTTACAAGGTTGCGGATTCGATATTTTGAACATCGTCATCAATGGAGAATCCATTCAGATGAAAGACACACCACACACCTCCAAAGGCCTCAAAGAGCTAAATGATGAAGAGAAGAAAATCATCTCTTTAAATGGTAAAGCTCTCAATATTTTATATTGTTCACTTACTAATTTGGAATTTGATCATATCGTAGGAATTCGATCGGCTCATGGAGTATGGCAAAAATTAGAAGCCATTCATGAAGTATATGCAAATGATATGAGCAACTCAAAAGCATATACTTCTCAAAGGGATACAATGTCAAATCTAAGGAATAAGCCTCTTACAACTTCCAACTATGAAAAAGTTGAACATTGTCTTATGGGCATCAAAGAAGAAAATGAGGTATGTCTAAAACCTCTACTTCCTATGATATTGTTATACAAAATGATTATAGTGATTTGCAAAATGATTTTGATGATATTCAAAATGAATTTCAAAATTTACTTGTTAAGTACAAAAATTTGAAAAGGAATTCAATGTTTTGAAAAATGAAAAGGATAGTTTATTTACTTCCTATGAATCACTATCATGTGCTCATACCACCATACTTGACAAGGTTTGAAACCTTGAAAAACAAAATAGTACTCTTGTTGAGAATATAAATTGCATGAAAAATGATTTATCAAAATCCAACTTGAGTACCAATAAATTGCCCAATGTTGAGAATGATAATGGTTGTGATAATTTGGATAATGAACTTGATCATGAGCCTAATATTATTAAGTATATGAAAAAGAATCGAGTTCCTATACATGTTAGTACTACCACTTGCTTTTATTATGGTAAGAAGGGACACACCGTTAATACTTGTCGGGCTAGAAATAGCTCTAATTATTGTTGGAGATCTAAAAGTCTCAAGACTAATTTCAAAGGACCCAAACACTTTAGGGTACCAACAAAACAATGTCATATTAGGTACCCGCTGAATAATAATCGGAAAAAATTCATACCGCCAAGAAGATATCAAATGACCTTCTCATTTGATCAAAGAAGAAGACATCACCAAAATGAATTTCCAAGAAGGAAATATTATCAACAAAGGGAAGGATACAATCCTTGGAGATGGAACAATCGGAGAAGCTATCATCAACAAGATGATTTTCAAAAGGAAGATATCATCAACAAAGAGAACGGCATAACCCATAGAAATGGCGAAATTGGTAAACCGTATCTCCCTTATTTAAATGTGCATTTTTGCATGTTTTTATTTATGCTTTAATTGCAAAATGAGTTTTTCAAAATTTTCAATATTAAGGTCTTCTATATATGAGTTTTTAAAAAATCCTTTGAAAAATGAGACCTTACTTGTTAATTTTAAACTCTTGAGAACTTAGACTAATGAATTTTTATGGATTTCTATAACATTAGCATTTTTATGATATCTATTATTGTTTGGCCTACACTTGTGCTATCATATCTTGTGGAAAATTTGTTTAAAGAATTGTGTAGGTTATATATCTCATATTCATTGGCTATCGTCTATTTCTCCATCAAGAGATTCTTAAACCATCGAGGTATGTTCACTCGTATTTTTCTTAGTACTCGATATTGTGTTCATGTCATGTTTATGCACTTATCTTTCAAAATATTTCATTTCAATCCCTTAAGTGCCTCTAAATGATTTTATGAATTTTTCTCAAAAGGGCACTACTCGTAAAATCTCGATTTTCTCGAGTATATGTTTTATCGAAACTCGTATTCGTCGGATTTAGTCCTCGATTACATTTTTACAAAGTTTTAAAACTTTTGGGGTGAAAAATCGAATTTTGGAAAATTCTAGAAAATAAAACTGGTACCCAAGAGCATGTACCGGTCGACCAAGGGGTCGACCACACCGTCGACCGGTCGACCGGGTTATATCAGACGGACAATATGTCTTTATTTGAAACAGGGGTTGCTGTTTTTTATTTCCTCTTCTCAAAACGTCGAACCCTAGCTTATTCCTCTTCAAAAATTCTTTCTTATTTTCTCATATTTCTCTAATTATCTCATCTTTGAGTTTATATCACTCAAATTTATCTTGCTTTCATGGCACCCCGTCAATTCACCGGACGAAATCCTCAAAAGAGGATAAGAAAACAAAGGGGAGAATCTTCCTCCAACCCCCAACAAGATGATATTCCACAAGGAGATAATCAAAACCGGCTTACGGAAGAGGAGATTGTTGAATTGAGAGCTCGGGTTTCAAAATCAAACATTCATTGGGACTCAAGTAAGTTATCACTTCTCTACGAGCCTCCCTCTAGAGCCAATAGATTTCGATTTCTAAATAAACTTGCGGAGGAGCACTATGAAAATATTGGATTGAACGACAAGAAAATTGCTTGCACTCGTATGGTTCGATTTTTGGCTTTTCATGATGAATATCCGGAAATTAGGGCTTATTTTGAAATTCAAGGTTGGGTTTCATTATGGGATAATCCATGTTTGCATTATGATGACGAGCTTATAAAACTTTTCTATGCAAATATGTGGATTGTTGATGCTATGGAAGATAATTCGTTAGAACTTCATACATTTGTAAATGGTAGGCATTTTTCGTGGACATTGGCGATATTTGTAATCATTTTAATGTGCCAAATGATGGTGTTGTTAATGTGGATCGCTCATTGGGATGATGATATTTTTGGTGTTTCACTTTATGAAGTGAAAACATTTTTAGGAGTTTTTCAAGTAACCTTTCAAGTAATGCCGCCAAATTATTGGATTGTATCGATTATTTGCTCATATTGTGTTTGTGGAAAAGAAGTAAAACTCCCGAGTAATATCGAACTCTTTCTTACCTATAAGATTATCCAGGAGAAAGAGTAAATTATGGGGCTATTTTTGTGTATTGCTTGTCGGAATCAAGAAGGCTTACTAAGAAAAAATATACATTAGGAAATTTGATTTGTCGACTACTATACCTATTGGGCTACCCGGAGAATGAGATGAATATCGAAATTCGTCATAATGATTATGATAATGCCAACATTCTTCAAATGGTAAGAATGCGATGAATTTACCACGGGTTCCCACCAAAGCCGCTAGGGCGTGCTCGAAATCCCCAACAACCCGGGATGACCTCTTTAATGACAATGAGGTTGAAAATATTGGTAGAGGGAATGTTGAGGAACAAGAAGATGATGAAGAAGACTATGTGGGAAATGAAGAAGAGGAACAAGAAGTTAGGGATGAAGTAAATGAAGGAAATGAGGAAGAACTCTATAATGAATGAGAGAATGAAGAAAATGAGCCGGATGTTGAGGACTTGAATCTTAAAGAGAGAATGGAAAAGGTGGAAAGAGAGACATTTAGAGATGTTGCATCTCTTAGAAAAGAGCTCGGGTTGTGAAGGAAGAAAATTCCATTGAAAAGTCTTTGGGAAAATTGAAGAAATTCATCAAAGAGCTTATTCCCGCAGCTTGCTTCTCTTCGGATGAGGATTGATGTCCCTACCCTTTGTCTATCTTAGCATTTTTTTTCTTTTCTTTGTCCTTGTTGCTCTGTAGTCTTTTGAACTATTGTACAACTCTAAATTGCACTACTTGAGATTTGCTTGTTTTCTTGAAAGGGTTAAAATAGCAAGTTGAAAATGGCTTGTGGATGATCATGATATTGATGGAGTATTTGATAGTAAAAATACTCTAGTTTGGCATTGTTTGATAGTTGGTATGAAGTACTTGATGGTAAAAGTGCTTCTTTTAATTTTTACTTAATTGCATTTTTGATGCCTTGATCTTTTTAATAGGTAATTTGGGACATTTGTAGTATCTTATATGCATTGTTTGATGGCTCTTATATTTTTTTGCTTGATGGCATTCGTAATGCCTTGATCTTTTTTGGCTAAAATTATCTCAATAGGGTCGAACCCTTGAGAATTTACATTGTTTAGGCCTATTATTTGTTGGATATATGTTGAAAAATTATTTTTGGTGATGATATGAAAAACTTGGTTTAATTTCTTTTGCAAGGGCTATATACATTTTCTTCAAATTTTGACGCCCGCCAAGTGTTCGATAAAATGTTTCAATGAAAGATTCATCACCTACCGATTATCTTATTTTCAAATGTCTTAAATTCTTATTGAGATCATGTTTTTGTCTAACAAAATGAGCTTATGGATTTCTTATGATACATTTCTCCTATTTTTCTTTGGATTCCAAGCTTAATTCTTTCAAAGGATGATAAATCATATTGTTGGCGCATTTTGACAAACTTGTATAATGTTTTTATCATCCTAACATTCTTTTTGATGATTTCAAAGGGGAGAAACTGGATATTGGCTCGTTAGCTCAAAGAAGCTAATAAAAACTTGTTATAAAAGCTATAAGCTATGGTTTCTTAAAACCATAAGTTGTGGACTATACTTAGTCATATTGTTGTATGATGATCTTATATACTTGTCTAATGATGTTTTGTTGGGGGGGAGCTTATAAGCTCTTGAACAAAATGTAAAAGCTATAGCTTTTAGCTTGTGGTTCATTCTTTTACATTATTCTTGATATGCTTATTGTTAGGGGATCTTGTGCTTATCTTTGGATAATATTTACTCCCTTACTTGGTTGCTTATGTATTTTGGAAATTTTGGTCGCTTCTAAACGGTTAGATGTTTTTTACCGGAAAATCATTTTTAAAAATTGTCCTCCTAATATTTCTAAAAATTGTTTTGGTTTGTAATCATCAAAGGGGAGATTGTTTGATACATATTTTTATCTTAATTTTGATGATTTTATTTTTACACCCAAAACAATGTTTTTAATTGTTGTCCAAATACTCCTAAATGGTTTAAAATGGTTTTAATATTTTTCGGAGTATTTCTTCAAGTTTTATTTTAGATAAAATTGGACAACACTTTTAATGATTTTATGTTTATAAGTTTTTACTTCAAAACAAGGTTCCTAAATGTTGTCTAAATACTCCCGATTGGTTTAAAATATTTTTACTAAATTTTGGAGTATTTCTTGAGTTTTATTTTCGACAAAAATTGGACAACATTTCCGTCTCGAGGTCAATCGGTCGTCAGTATAGGGCAACCCATACCGAAGATGAATTTTAGAACAAAAAATGAGACGGAAGGGAAAAAGGCCAGGTCGACACCCATGTCGACCGGTACCTGGGCGTTAATGTTGAAACAGAACATTGTCCTTGAAAAATCATTGAGGGGGACCGATCAGGGTCAAGGTCGACCGGTCGAAGTCCCCCCTGACCGGTCGCCCTGTTATTTTTCTATGTGTTCTTCCAAACGTCTATTTCTGTGCGACCGGTCGCCCTATGTTTTGACAGCAAATTTCTGACCGTTTTGACAATGAGACATTTTTTCCTTAAATTGTGGGATTGATTTCTAACAGCTATATTCTTGATTTTAATTGTATTTTTTCAGTAGATTTTCAATCCCCAAGAGGAGCCTTTGCTTGATCAATCATCTCCTATAAATAGAGGAAGTTTTGGAGCAACCAATACAATAATTGAGATACAACACAACAAGATACATTCCAAGCAAACACTTGTTCTTCATAGTTATTATTCTTGTTGTAATTTGCCTAGCTTATCACTTTCACATCTTGAGGTCTAGGCTTTCATTTCTTGATTACACTTTGCACTCATATTGTAATATCCATTATTGAGTTGTAATCTTGATTTTTGGTCATCATTCAACACAAGACATCCTTATGAGTATTCTTGTGGTAAGAATACACTTGGGTGATCTAGGTGATAGGTGTTTCAAGAGTGTGGTACTCTTGAGGTGTTGAAGAATTTGGTATTCTTCAAGATTGAAGATTGTGGTGATCTTCAAAGGTACCGTTGAAGGAAGATTGTGGTAATCTTCAAAGGAGATTGTGGTAATCTCCATAGGTGGTGTTGTTGAAGAGTGTTGTGCTCTTCAAGGTGTTGTAAGTTGAATTTGTATTAATTTTGGTAATTAATAAAAATTTTTTTTTTGAAATCCATCCTGGATATCTTTGGGGTGGTAGAGCACGTAGTCCATAGGTGGGGTGAAGCTCTATAAATCGCCGTGTGTTGTTTACTTTCCGCACCTTTATTATTGTCTTTGAGCATTCGGTTCGAAAAAGAGGACATAATCGAAAAGATGGAGATAACTGTTCACCCCCTTCTAGATTATCGCGGCCGCTTGGACTTACAAAGACCAGACTTGTATCGATTTGAATGACATGATAGTCAATCTCCAAATGCTTGGTTCGTTCATGAAAATTAGGGTTGACAACGATGTGAAGAGCAACCTAATTGCCACAAAAACGTGGAATGGGTGTGGGAACAGGCAAATGAAAATCTACAACAAATAGAGCTGGCAAAATCAGCCCGGCCGGATGGGCTGAGCTAGACTACCCGATAATTGGTTGGACTGGGCCTTGTTTTTTGAGGCCCGAAAAAAGTGGGCCTAAATGGCCCGATCCAGTAGGCCTGCCGGGCCAGTCGGACTCGGGCCAAAATAGCCCAACCAAAGTAGCCCTATTTTTTGGGCTGGCCCAAACCCGACACTATTTAAATTTAAAAAAAAAATCCAATGCCCAGTTGCCCAGTATAATCATACTCCAGTCAAAGTAACAAAAGTTCAATTTGACCATTTCATATAAACACGCCCAAAATAAATGAATCCCTCTCAATCCCAAAATGCCCTCACCACAACCTCCACTGTCCGCTGCAATCTCCCAACTCATTGGGCGCCGCCACTCCAGCCACCTTTCCCACTGTCGCCTCCAATACAGATACATATCTCATTTTTTTGTTTTTTTTCTTTCATTTATGTGATATTTATAACTTGTTAATAAACAAATTAAAACCTCTGAAAGGTTGCAAGCACAGACATACACACAAGACAGAGTGAGAATGGATGGCTGATATTGATTTTGGAATTTGGAAGTGGTGGTGCGTGAGCTTAAGCATATATAGTCCAGTTACTCCAGTAGGATAGAAATTATCAATTTTCTTTGTATTTATGCTTTTTTTTTTTTTTTTTTTTATATTTCTGGTATGTCTTACTTGTATTGATTTATGGGTTTGACTTTATTTATAGATGAAAGCTGATAGACAAAATATACACATGTTTTTGCCTTTCAGTGGTGTTTTTATAGTATAAATTCATGGCAAAGGATTTGGCCAATTAGTATCATAATTTTGATTTTTTGAATATTTATTTTTCTTTATTAAATATTTAACTTGGGCTAATTTGTCCGATCGCTTGTGGCCTATAGTAGGATCGGATGGGCCAAGAAAATCGAGGCCGATGCAAATTGGGCCGGCCGATCCGGCCCATTTTCCTAGTCAGTCCCATTGAACTTAGTTGGGTCGCCCACCCGACCTATTGCCCGCTCTAACAAGCAAGGTAGGTGGGCCACCGCACCCAGAGATCGTTGGGAAATTTATTGTTTAGATTTTGATGAATGCCATGTAAAACTTAGAATATGAAGTTGGCACCCCATTTTTGTTGTAAATCGCATTGTAATAAATAAATTTGGTCAAGCCGAGTTAAGTCACTATGCCTAAACATGCAAGAAGACAATTGGAGACTAGAAGGACGACTCCACCGCAAGACAAGTGAGTATGGCAAAGAAGAGAAGACGGAACTTGATCAAGGTACACGAGGCGCTTGGTGAGTAAAGTATCGGTCAAGTCAACTCAAAATAGCCAAGTCTCAAATTGAAGTGACAGCGAGTCATCCATGATTGGAAGTCGACTCTAAGTCACCGGGAAAGCAAGGAAATGCAATCAAGTCGAGATAATCGAAAGAGATCCGTTGCACGTAAATCAAGAGAATTACTTAAACAAGTAATACCTACATGCTACCTTTCTTGAAGTGTTGAGTCCCCGGAAGCGTGCAAAAGGAATAAACCAATGGGAAGATCGCACCATGTCGAACTCGAAAAGTCAAGAACAATTCATACGAGGAAGTGGCAATTCAAGGATCGCAACAAGACAAGCAACGACCACAAGTGTCTTTTGAGAATAAGCATATCTCTTCAACGGGCAAATTTTCAAAAGAACACTATAAAAGGCCGAGGAGTTTATTTGAGAGAATGTTGGTTACCTTGACATTTAAAAAACAAATACGAGCTAGAAAAGCAATATCAGTAACCAAAAATATTCTCAAATCATTCAAGTTCAATCCTCAAGTCTAAACTACGAAGGAAATCAATCCAACACTCACTTGTGAAGGAAAGATAACTTCAATCGGTTCAAGAGGAAATTATTGAAGAATCAAGGGGTCTACATTCCACGGAGGATTGTAGGAAGGTTCAAGGTCGAACCAGTCTCAAGTTTTTGGAGGGCTTCGTGATCAAATCCAAAGAGCTTGAGCAAGTGGGTCAGAGTAGCAAATGGTGCCTGTGAAGAAGGCGAGTCGTACGAGAAGCCGGTGTGTGACCAAGGCATCTCGATCGAGTCCCAAAGGATCAAGTCATTTGTGTGATCAAGACTTGTATCCGGAGTGTTACCACTCAGATATCGATCAATACCTAGTGGATTCCTCCGGGAGTTGGAGAAGAGAGGAGTAGAAGAATTACCCCATCTTCGAACCTCTATAAAAACTTATCGTGTCATTTACATTTCAAAGACTTTAATTCGCATCTTATTTATTTAACTCTCACGATAAATTTGCTATCCACTTGATAATCTCTAAGTACTAAAACCAAGCATTAAATCAAAACTAAACCAAGTTTAAGGGTGTTAAGTCTTCCGAAAACAAACTACAGTTGAACTAAGTTTTTAATATTAACAATTTTTGGTTATTCTATCAACTCAATCGAGTTTGTTGAGTGACTAACTCTCTTGATTAACCAAATTAGTTGTCCACCAAGGACACGGTGTAGTAGTATGAACTCGAACATTTAAAAGGACTAAATCGAAAAGTTGATAAGGTTTATTTAACCCCCTTCTAAACCTTACACTCACACCCCTTGGGACCTACAGAGACCGCTGCACTAAGGGCTCGATACTTAGCCTCCGTTGAGGATTTAGAGACTGTGTTTTGTTTCTTCGCCTTCCAGGAAATCAAGTTGTGCCCAAGGAAGATACAAAAACCGTAATGAACGCCGTGTATCAGAACATGGTGCCCAATTCACATCACTAAAAACGGTGAACTCAATGGAATTAACATCTCCATAAAACAAACCTTTAAAGGGACAACTCTTCAAGTAACGAAGAAGATGAGTAGCAACATCCCAATGCAAGGTACAATGAGAATTAACAAATTGGCTAAGTTGTTGGACACAAAAACGTAATATCAGGTCGTGTCAAATCGAGATATAAAAGGCGCACACCAATCTACGATACTTATCAGCATCAGGGAGAGGAGAACTTGAATCAGGAGCCAATTTGAGACCCATGGGAAAGGGTGTGCTAGCAGGGCGGCAATCCAACATCCCAACATCATCAAGAATATATTTGCGTTGATTCAAATATATCCCCTTAGCTGTTCGGGCCAATTCTAAACCCAGGAAATACTTTGCTTCACCTAAGTCCTTGATTTTAAATAGAGAATCATGGTGATTCTTCAATGCAACAATCTCATCAATATCAGAACCCGTAACAAGAACATCATCAACATACACCAAAAGGAACAAGAATAAGTGGCTGAGTGTTTAGTGAACAAACAGTGATCATGCTTGGACTGAGTTAAACCATAATCCAACAATGTTCCACAAAATTCGATATTCCATTGCCTAGATGCCTGTTTAATTAGTCCATACAAACTCCACTTTAAAAGGCAAACTTGGCCAGGTTTGGCCCTTAAATACCCGGCTGGATGAGACCTATAAATTTGTTCATCCAAATACTCATGAAGGAAGGCATTATTAATGTCTAGCTGATGAAGCTCCCACCTATGAACAACAACCAGTGCAACAAACATGCGAACAATGACTGATTTTGCAACATGAGAAAAACTATCCAAGTAATTCACACCATGAACTTGATGATAGCCCTTAAAAACCAACCGTGCCTTATATTGATCAATAGGCAACTCAATTAACTCCCAAGTATTATTTTTTTCCAAAGCTTCTATCTCTTTATTCGTGGCTTCCACCCACTTTGGGTCACCACTTGCTTGAGTGTAAGTGGTAGGCTCCTGTAAAGTAGACACATTGGCTAAAAAAGACACAAAATGCTAAGGAATGAGGAACAATGTGAAAGGGGGAAATATGAATGGGATATGACAAGTGATAAGAACCTCAAGATTTAGGAGTTAGGGGTGCAATTTCACTCAGGGTCGTGCACAGACTTGGAGATTATCAATCGATATCCGGACCGAAAGATCTACGAACCAAAAATATCCATTGACTTTTTGACTTTTTCTCTCAACCGCTTGTCATCGAAAATATTTATTGTACGGCTCGAGATTTTTCAAATACTGCATCGAGAACCGCACAAAGACTGCATCGAACCAACCAACCGAGGACCCGAAGCTAGAACCAATTTTAAAGATTTTATATAAATACATATACATTATTTCTATCTTGTTTTTATTTTGATATTGAAATAACTACAAACTATTTGGAATTAAATTGAATATAAAGCATATTTAAGAAAAAACCATAATATCGCAACTATTATGAATTTTAAAAAACTTTGATATTAATAATAGAGTAAATTATTTGAAATTGAAATTAGTTAAATGATTAGTAAATTGCACTTAAAAGAGAATCAAGTAATAATACCATATTATAACAATATAAAAAGATCATACTTAATTTTTTTACCACATCAAATAAATTATAAATATAATTTTATTGATTATATTAAGTTGTTAAGTATGAGACATTGAGATTATAAATTTATACAAGTTTTTATTTCATGTAAATTTATAAAAATTATTAGTTAATTATATTTGTTTTATGTCAATAGAACTCTAGAAGTATATTTGTTTGGTGATTTTTATATTGATTTTTTTCTTTTTTTTTTTTTTCTTTCCAAATTTATATGTTTTATTTATGGCTAATCTTCGCCCGAACCGAACCATCTGTCCCGTCCCTATTAGAACGAATCTCCGTCCGAACCATCCCAAACTTTGGGTACGGTTCGGAGACGAAGATTTTTTTCTGATTCGATTCGCTTCTCGAGATTTATTTTTAGAATCTCCGAACTTCGAGATGGTTCTGGGAGATTTACAAATCTCCGAATGTCACGTAACGTGCACACCCCTAAATTGCACATCACTGGCCTGTGCTACATAATTAGCAAGTCTAATTGGTCTTGTGATATGTCTAGGAGCTTTTCTGAGGGCAATATGAAGATGGAGATCTGAGAAAGTTGGAGAAGAGGAAGGAGAATGGAGATGATCAACTGAGTCAGAGGAGAATGGGGAGATATTAGGCAAGGGTGTAGCAGCTGAGAAAAGTGAGTGATATGAAGGAAACTCTATCTCAATGAAGTACAGTTCCCTAGTGACCAAAAGCTTGTATCCTTTCTTCCCAAGTTCATAACCAACAAAGATGCACTTGTGGACTCTAGGATCAAATTTGTGTTTGTGAGGGGAAATATTTATAGCAAATGTTGTGCAATCAAATGGTTTTAGGAGAGTATAGTCAGACGCTTTATTAAAAAGGAGTCCATAATGGGATTTCCACTTTAAAATGGAACTTGGCAGCCTATTGATGAGAAATGTGGCTGTGAGGAGAGCAAACGACAGAAATCAATGGGTATTAATGCTCTTGCGGTGTCTAACAAGTGTTGATGTTTTCTTTCCACTACCCCATTTTGTGTAAGCACATGATTTTTGGTGAATGATGCTATGACTATCAAAAAGTTGTTTACAAGAGGAGTTGATAAACTCTGTTCCATTATCAGTTCGAATAGATTTAATGGACTTGCCAAACTGAGTGTGGACCATGATGATATATTTCTGAAGAATAGATGTTACTTGGCTTTTGTGCTGCATGAGAAAACTCCAAGTAGTTCGATTTTAATCATCAACAAGGGTGAGGAAATATGGTGTGTGATAAAATAGTGTGCCTGAGTGAAAAGGCCCCCATACATCAACATGCACAAGATCAAATAGAGAAATGGAAACAGAAGTGTTGGAAACAAAAGGCAACCCATGTTGCTTGGATGTATGACAAACATTGCATTATTTCGCTGCTTGTTCACAAGTTTTATTACAATGAGCTTTTAAGAAAGGAAGATGTTCAAGAATGCCAAATAAAGCATGTCCTAATCTATTGTGCCAAGTGAGGAGCACATTACTACAATAGGCAAAATTCAAAGGATCATGAATAAGACCAGCATATTTTCCATTATGAAACACATATAGCTTTGCCAATTGCTTTCCTACTCCCAGGATGTGATTAGTCTTCTGGTCCTGTATGATGCAATGTGTTGGAAATAAAACACATTTGCAATAAGAATTCTGAGTTAGTTGAGCAATAGACATCAAGTTGTATTTAAATGATGGAACATAAAGGACATTAGTGAGAGTAAGAGTGGAAAAACTAACAACTTCACCAACTTGAGTGACTAACTTTGAAGAACCTTAGGAAGATAGACATTAACAGAGTTAGGAATAGGTTGGAGTTTAGAAAAGAATGAAGAATTGGTGCACATATGTTTACTAGCCCATGTGTCTAAGATCCAAACACCATGTCATAACCCAAAACCTTTGCATTTTTAATAATCGGGTAATTATTCATAAGCAAAATTACCCGTATATTAATATCTCATATTCATATTAGATCACATGTAAATTCCTAAAATTTAGATTTTTAACATAATTATGTTATATATCAATATATTTAATATTAATACAACAGACACACACACGACACATATATAAATGTATATGTATATCTTTATCTTAACTATGTATATGTGTGTGACATGGTATAACGTGTGCGTCTATATATATATATATATATATATGTCATATAAGTGTGTAAGGATATAATTTATAAAAATATATATACGTGTGTGGTGTGTGCACTTATACTAACAAATGGTTGTTTGACTTTAACTATTAAAGAGATATCCAAATAATCCTAGAACATGACTAATTACCTTGTAATATTTAAGATGAGATAAGAACATATTTTAATATTAATTCCATTCCTCTGAACCACCTTAACTTGACACTTGGTAGAAATATAATATATCATTACTCTAGTGCATACGCACAAAGCAAAACCCACAAAAAGTAGAAAAGAAGAAGCGAAAAGAGGTAAACAAGGAGAAATAAATTCGATATTCGAAGAGGGTAAGTAATCTGCCAAGCTATTCTCTCATTTCTTCAATTTAGTCATGATAGTGCAATATTCATTCATTTTTGTTAATTACAGTTTTATATATTGGAAAGTCTTTTCTACATTATTTACATATGATAATTGGAGAAAGGAAAATAAATATAAGATCTTCATTGGTCATCATTTTTTTAAAATTTTGGAAAAGAGGGATGTGGGTTTTTAAGGAATTAAGCTAGTCTCAAATTTTCCAGTACACTTGATTTAATGCTTCATTATTATGTGTTATGGGAAGAAGGTATATTTGTAAATATTTTTAACTTATTAAATTGGTTTGAACGTTTTTTTTCTAATTACTGGTTACGGTATTAAGATATTAATATAACAACAATAAAAATAATAAATTAAAACTGAAACACATGGAAATTATTTTTATAAGAGTGTATGTATATAAATAGGGGGAGGATCAAGTGAGACCATGTCTCTAGGTGAGACACAATGGACTAATCTCAATCATCCTCCACTATTAATCAATGGGTATGATTTAAGGGATAAAAAATATATTAAAATATTAATTTAATCAACATAAGGATGGTAGAGTAAAATAACATAACAAGGTAGTTACAAACTTGGAATCAAATCTCTCTCTCTCTCTCATACATCTCCCCCATCTCTCTCTCTCTCTCTCTCTCTCTCTCTCTCTCTCTCTCTAATTCCTCCATTAACGCAAATAAGAAAAATGTGAAGAACTCGAAAATTATAGTTCATAAAAATTACAAAGAAAAGACAAAAAATCATTGCAATATTACGGAGAAATAACGTGCGGTGAGTTGAAACATGATGATTAATCATCATCGTGGAAAAACTCTATCCAACAACATCAATGGTGTAGTAATCGATGGAGAACTTGAAAATGACCAATAACATAAACTCTTAAAAAACTGTAATTTCCACGAATAAGACGATGCATAAATACTTATGAAACGATGCATAGATACTTGTGAAATGATGTATATATACTTATGAAACGATGCATAGATCTGTAGGATATTTCATATTTGAAAATATGCAACAAAAAGCAACTAAATATGCATTATATGTAAACTATTTATGCAACGTAAAAAAACTAATATATAGTACAGTATACCCAACTATGCAAGACGTCATAAACTATGCAACAAAATCAACTAACTATGCATTTTCTATAAACTATATATGTAGTGTGGAATAACTAAATGTGTAGTACATTATGTAGCATCCCATTTTTATAATTTCCAAAAGCAACATCTCATTTTCATAACTAAATACACATTACATTGAACCTATTTATGCAGTGTAGAATAACGAAATATGCAGTACATTATATTCAATTATGTCTTGTTTTCATAAAACAGTGGCAACAAAACAACTAAATATGCATTATTTGATGTCTAATTATGCAGTAGAAAAACCCTAACTATACTGTAAAATAAAAATATTTGGAAAAAAATATATTTCCTTAAATTCCACCACCAAATCCTAGCTTTCAATCTCACCCATAAAACACGCTGGGACCACTTATTTGATTTACAAAATTACAACCTTACCTTTAAAATCAGCGAAAATTAGGATATAATTAAAAAAACTGAATTAATTACATCCCTTCATTTTTTAAGATCAATGAGTAAGATGAATCTACATTGTCTCACCTAGGGAGGATGGTCTTATTTGAATTAAATCCTATAAATATATACATATATTGTATTAACTTATAAAAAGAAGACATATAATTAGATTTGGCTTAAACTTGATATCTAAGTAAAGGATTCAGTTGATTTCGTAATGATGCAATTGAGATAATAGTTATTATTGAGACAAGATTCCTTATTTTGGTTAAATAGATAAAAGATATATGAATGGTAATGCTCCAGGTTCTTAACTTGTTGAATTGATATTTAATTGTTTTTTTTTTTTTTTGTGTGTAGACCATACTATTAAGAAAAGGATAATGAAATTATAAATAGATATGCCTTTAAATGTGGTCAACATCATATTAAATAGGATTCTCTTACATGGAACAAGTTACAACTTACAATAAGTATTCGAATTATATTGTTAGAGTTAAAATTGCGATATTAAAGTTGTTGGTACGTTCTTGATATGTTAATAGGTCAAAATCCCGATAAATGAGCAGATATGACCTATTAGGTGAAATCATTGGAAAAAGGATACCACTTGTGAGTATATATTCTTTTAGCTTGTTATTTGACTTGTGTGATTATATGATTAATGTGTTGGAATGAATTGCTTACTTGTTTGGCTATAGTGATTAGTTTATCGTGCTCTAACATGAATGTATGATTCTATGGTGATATATGTAATTGGGATATATGATCTCTATGTGATGATATTGAAATGAACTTGAGATATGTGATCTCCGTGATGTTATTGATATGGAAATGAGACATGCGATCTCTACTAATGTTATTGATTTTAAATAAAATATATGATTACGTAAAATGCATTTATCGAGATTAATGGATTCATTATGACCGCTAATGACCTTGAATCATGTGTTACGTAATTACGGATATCCAAAAATTCGGATTCAGTAGTCACGACCACCCCGAGTTCATCGAACTCTACGTGAATTAATAATTACACAGTGTCATGGCCATCTTCGTGATCACGATTTATTCTGGTATTATCCGCCCATAAAAGTAAAGAATATGATCAAACATATGCATTTATGTGCTTTATGATTGATATGGATAGATGATGAGAAATAGTTATTACGATGTGCTTATGTGATGTTAAATAACTTGTTATCGATTATACTTGCTGAGTTTGCAACTCAACAAATGCAATGTTGCCATTTTTTAGTTGCCGCAAATAAAAAAAAGTTGATCCGTGGAGAGTGACAAGTTTAAGACATGGATCAAAGGTCGGCCGACTAGATTTTCATCATTCTCCCTCAACTCATCATTTGCATCTCATATAGAGAGTTTTGTTTTGATTTGTATATAAAAGAGACATAGTCGTTAATGTCCCGTAACATAAATAAAGAGCGTTGTTAAATCTTCTTTAGTAAATGCTTCCGCTTGTAAAATAAAGTGGGTACGATTCAAGATTAATATGTTAATCTCATGCACAATGCGATTATCGCCAATGAAATATTATTTTATGCTTTATGGAAACGTGTTACTAGGGTGCGGTGTTATAACACACCATCACTTAACTCAACAAATGAACTCAAAGCATATTGAGAGATGTTAGTACTGTGTATCCAACAAAGTGAGCAAAGTTCTCATTACTCACAACATGCTTATCAATCTGCATGTTAGACATGTATTTTGCTAATTCTTGTTGGATGATACCAACTATGTATGTGGTTTGCACTGTTTCCGTTGTGCACTTTGATTGGAATAATCGAATGTTCCATTTCAAAAAAATTAGTAGTGGATTGTCCTCTCTCGATCTCTGTGTTTTTTGAACCAATCCGAAAATCCATTGACATAGAAGCAATCCTTAATCAAGTAACCTAAAGCGTGGCAATGATCACATGTCAATTTCTCCTCTTTGTGAGCCTCCTAGAAATCCTTTGCCTCGTACTTGTGGCCGATTAGATCCATTGCTACCAAATCTCACACCATTAAAACCTCCGCCCCGCCTAAGTTTGTGTTGTTCCCAAAAAAAAAAATATTATTGTTGGTCATCATAGAAGCTCCTTCCAAATTATCCGAAAAAGATTGTTGAATTGATCTTTGTTTTTCTATCCATAAAATCATTGAATAGGCTTTATTAACATCATGTAAAGGATCCATCATGAGCAATTGATTGCTAGTTTGATCAAATGACTCATTAAGCCCCATCAAAAACTCGCATAAACTTCACATTTGCATCATTTTAAACTATGTGTTTTGTGCGGTGCAAGTACGAGGAATATGGGCTAAGCTACTAAATTCATCCCATAATCGTTTCAAACCAAGAAAGTAAACCATCACCAAGTTTGTCCTTGATTTATGCTACTAATTTCCCTATGCAATTGGTATAATTGAACAAACCTCGTGCTAATTCATCCCACAACTCCTTAGCAAAGATCAACATACATGAAAGCATCTACAATATCTTTTGAAATCGAGTATAATAACCACTAGTAACCATGAAATGGCACGTTTCCACATTTCAAATTTAGTTGAATCCGTACTTGGAGCAACAATTTAACCATCAACAAATCCTAGTTTTGTTTTGGTGCCAAGCGCAATAATCATCGAGCGACGCCAAGGTAAGTAATTATTGTTGTTCAACTGATTTGTCACAAGAATTAGGCCAGGATGATCGGAGCCATGCAAACAAAGAAGATCTTCTTCCTTCGTAGTGGTTTGATTAGCCAAAACACGATTATTCGAGTCGCCGAAGTATTTTTCTTATCCGATTTTGTGACGTCGAGTCTGAGGATTGCGCCATCCGCTTATCATTATGTCCCAAAAAAGAAGATCACTCTGGATACCATGTTCAAATTATGAATTTAAGATATATAGAGAGGAAAAAGCTCATGTGAGCTAACTGGATTTTTATTGAAGAAAAAAAAACGTGAATAACAAAAGAGTACATGCAATTATTTATAAGTTGTTAGTCAGTGGCTACGATAATCTAGAGGGGGTGAATAGATTATCTCGGTTTTTTCAGATTTTGCCCTCTTTTTGAAAAAAAAAAACTCAAGCAAAGACGAAATGCTAAGTGCGAAATTTAAACAACACACTTTGATTTATAGAGGTTCAACCCACCTAGGGCCTAATCCTCTACCACCCCAAAGATATCAGGGATGGATTTCAAAAAAGAAAAATATTTTATTAATTTACCAAAAATTAATACAACACATTGAGGATTACCACAACCCTCTTACACCACCTGAGGATTACCACAACTCTCTTACAACACCTTTGAAGATTACCACAACCTTCAAACACCTATCACCTAGATCACCCAAGTGTATTCTTACCACAAGAATACTCACAAGGATGTCTTGTGTTGAATGATGACCAAAATCAAGATTACAACTCAATAATGATTGATACAATATGAGTACAAGTGTAATCAAGAATTGAAAGCCTAGACCTCAAATTTGTGCAAGTGAAAGTGCTAAGGCTAATACAACAAGATATATGAAAATGTTTGCTTGATTGCTCTTTTTTGCTTGTGTAGAGTGTTGTATCTTGTTGCTTGAATGAAGCCTCTATTTATAGGAGAGGCCTTGGCTTTGATTTCCGGACATAGGCTCCTTCTTGGGGAGTGATTTGCTGCAAAAGAAACCATTTAAAATCATCAATATAATCTGTTAGAAATCAATCCCACAAAATAGGGAAAAGCTGTTTGAAAATGCAATGGATAGTTTCTTGATAAAACAGGGTACGACGGTCAGCAGAGATAAGATTGAAATTGAATTTCTCGCAATTTTACACAGGGGACCGGTCGGAGGGGGCGGCGACTGGCCGCCCTTGATGTTGACCGGTTGGGGTTGATAAAAATACGAAAAAGAGAAGATCGAACCAAAAGAGGACTCCTGTATTTCATTTCGCTCAGTGGGTCGACAGTGGCCGCCTCCCTCAATTTTTCAACGTCCCTTTTTTTTGTTTCAAAACTCAACTTAGGTACGGGTTGCCTTATTGGGCGACTGGTCGAGCTCCGCAACAAATGTGTTGTCCAATTTTTATCGAAATTAAACTCCAAGAAATACTCAGAAAAATAGTAAAAATATTTTAAGTCGATCGGAAGTATTTAGACAACATTTAGGACATTGTTTTGGTTTAAAACTCATTTGAACAAAATCGAACAAAATCATCAAAATCATGATAAAAATATTTATCTAACATAAGCAACATAGTATGATAACCGATGGGTAATTAAGGCACCAATTAACTAACAAATGTAAGGAAATTATCTTTTATTTTAATTAAGAGATAATTGTGGCTTGGTGATCTCTTATTCAAGGTAGTAATCTTTTATTTATGTCAAGAGATCATTAATTAGTTTAATAATATTAGGTGTCAAATCCTTTTAATTAATGTGGAGATATCTTCTAATTATGGCACGTTGATGGACCGTGTACCTATAAATAAAGCCAAGTAGAAGTCGGTCCTCTCTCAACCTACTAATCGATATTTTTCTCTCCATCAAGAAGAGTATAGGAAGAACTCAAGGGGTCAAGAGAGAGAAACACGGTTTCCTCGGAATCTTCTTTAGAGTGTATTCAAACAAAACATGGAGCAAGGTATGTTTTCTCTTAATCACGATATTGTGAAAATCATGAAGTTCAAAATCCAGGGCATTATCGTTTATGCATAATTTAAAGAATTTCTTACATGTGGTATCAGAGCTTTCGGTTTAAAGAACTCATGATTTTCCAATTATGAATGTGAGTTTTTGATTTATGAATCTATGCGAATCACGTTTCCGCTGTGATCGATGTTGATTTATGAATATTAATATCAATTGTATTCATTATATTCCGCTGCAAGTTTCTAGTAAGCATGTTAATTCGGTTTGATTTTCGGCATGAGTTTTCGACCGTAAGAATGTTCTGCGGCTTTATTAACAATTCAATGAGATGGTTCAAATTTCTCATGTATTCTGATAATTTCGTGTGTTGACATGAATTTATGTATTTGTGCTTACAAGATGTATCATGATTATGCCATATAAAATATGAATTGCTTGTTTGGGATATATAGTTAGGTGGACAGATTGTTGGATTCCACAGGCATATTACTGATTTATGTTTTTAAATAGTATTTTATGTGGCATAAGAAAATTGATTGAACATGATGTTCCACTTAACCATTAGATGTAAATTCTATTTGATTGGCTGAACATATTCACAAGTTTGTATGCATATTATGTCGTATTTCATTAGAAGTCAGATTAGTTCCCTCTTGTGATTGTTCGGACTAAGTTCAAATATTAAAGAATGTATTTGAAATTTAAGTGATAGATGGTTAGTTTATCATCAAAGTGGCCTAACCATTAAGTCTATCGTATTGAATAATATTTATTGTTTAATTTGACGTCTATGTTATGAATAATTTGTTAGTCACCAAAGTGGCCAAATTAGAAAGTACTTATAGATGTTAAATTAAATAAGATTTCAATTACCCATGATTATGAGATGCTATTAATTGAAGTGACATGATGATACTTTGTAATGGGTATATTGAAGTTCCTTGATTATAGATATTTACGGATCGCCCAAAGGTTGATCAATTATTTTTAATCAAGAACGTAACCGTGATGGCTAGATGTGTTTAGTTTATCCAAAGATAGCAGACATGTCTAATTTGAGTATATTTATTTACCAATCAAGTGAATTTAACTTTTAGCATCAATTACGATTAATATAGTACATTGTTGATCACCCAAAGGAGAACTTCAATGTCTATTCATTGTCTTTTCTGAATCTAGATTATGTGTTAACTCAAAGCATTAATATATGAGAATTTTATGTATTTTGTGCACGATCTCTCGCTTTCTCTTCATTCGCAAGCTTCGCCTATTATGAAGTTCAATGGGCTTAATTTTTTTCGAATGGTCCGAACAAGTTGGGTTTCACCTAGGTGTTTCGGATCTTGATTTAAAGACTTACTTAATCGATAAGATTCGTTGTTATTATCGATTCTAGCGATCTTGAACAAAAGTCTTTCCATAAAGCTTGGGAAAAATCCAACGGCCGAGCCTTATGCTTATGCGAATGACGATAGCGATAACATTAAGCTAACGATTCCCAAAAGTGATAATGCTAAGGAATTCATGAAGTTTATTGAAGAACATTCTCAGTCTGATTTTGCTGATAAGTCTGTTGCTGGGACACTAATGGGTACGTTAACCACCATGAAGTTTGATGGTTCTCGTGACAATGCATGAGCATTGAGATGACGAATATAGCAAAGCAAGATTGGGATCCATGGGATTGAAAGTGAGTGATAATTTCCTTGTGCAATTCATTATCAATTCTTTGCCCTGCATATGGTCCATTCCAAATTAATTACAACACCATAAAAGATAAATGTAATGTGACTGAATTGCAAAGTATGCTCATTCAAGAGGAGGCAAGGCTTAAGAAGCAAGGTATTCACTCAATTAATCTCGTGGGTCAGTCAGGAGCTAAAAAGAAACCAGGAAAGAAAGGAAAGGGTAATAAAGGACCACTAAAGATTGATGGGTCATCTACCCAAATTCACAAGAAGGAACAAAAGAATGATAAGTGTCGTTTCGCGAAAGCCTGGACACTATCGAAGATCTCAAAACGCAAGGCATGGTTCGAAAAGAAAGGTAAGCCTAAAGTGCTTTTGTATGTTTCAAATCAAATTTAGCAGAAGTTCCTTTTAATACTTGGTGGATTGATTCTGGTTGCACCACTCATGTTTCGAACACGATGCAGGGATTCCTTACGATCCAAACCATAAATCCAAATGAAAATTTTGTGTTCATGGGGAATAGAGTCAAAGCTCCAGTTGAAGCCATTGGAACATATCGTTTAATTTTAGACACTGGACATCATTTAGATCTCTTTCAAATTCTTTATGTTCCTTACATTTCTCGTAATTTTAGTGTCTACATGTCTAAACTTGATACATTTGGATATTCGTTTAAGTTTGGAAATGGATGTTTCAGTTTGTTTAAATATAATCGTCTTATTGGTTCTGGTGTTCTTTGTGATGGTTTGTACAAATTAAAACTTGATAATATTTTTGCTGAGACTCTAATGACCTTGCATCATAACGTTGGCACTAAACGTGGGTTAGTGGATGAAAGTTCTGCTTACTTATGGCATAAACGTTTGGGTCACATATCCAAAGAAAGAATACAAAGATTAGTAAAGAATGAAATCCTTCATGATTTGGATTTTACTGATCTTGGTATTTGTGTGGATTGTATTAAGGGAAAACACACAAAACACACAATTAAGAAAACAGCCACAAGAAGCACACAGCTCCTTGAACTTATACACACTGATATATGTGGGCCTTTTGATGTTCCATCTTTTGGTGGAGAAAAGTACTTTATCACCTTCATTGATGATTTTTCACGTTATGGTTTTGTCTATTTGTTGCATGAGAAATCTCAATCGGTAGATGCCTTAGAGGTATTCATTAATGAGGTTGAGAGACAATTAGACAAAAAGGTGAAAATTATTAGGTCTGATAGAGGTGGTGAGTATTATGGAAAATATGATGAGACTGGACAATGTCCAGGACCTTTTGCTAAGTTTCTGGAAAAGCGTGGTATTTGTGCTCAGTACACAATGCCAGGTACACCGCAACAAAATGGTGTTGCAGAAAGGCGTAATCGTACCTTAATGGATATGGTTAGGAGTATGTTAAGTCACTCTTCTTTACCCTTATCTATGTGGATGCATGCCTTAAAAACCGCCGTGTATGTATTGAATAGGGTCCCCAGTAAGGCAGTTCCAAAGACACCTTTTGAACTGTGGACGGGAAGAAAACCCAGCTTAAGGCACCTGCATGTTTGGGGTTGCCAGGCGGAAGTAAGAATTTACAACCCACATGAAAAGAAACTGGACTCAAGGACAACCAGTGGATTCTTCATTGGTTATCCAGAAAAATCAAAAGGGTATAGATTTTATTGTCCTAGCCATAGTACAAGAATTGTTGAAACTGGAAATGCTAGGTTCATTGAAAATGGTGATATTAGTGGGAGTGTAGAACCACGTAAAGTGGAAATTCAAGAAGTTAGGGTGGAGATTCCTTTACCTAAAACTTCTTCTCATGTTGTTGTTCCTACAGTTGTTGAACAGCTTAACAATCAGCAAGAACAACAAATAAACGATCAAACTCCTGATAATGAAATTGTTGCTAATGAACCTGTAGTTGATGAACCACAACAAATAGCATTAAGAAGGTCTGAACGACAAAGACGACCTGCTATTTCTGATGATTATGTAGTTTATCTACAAGAATCAGAATTCGACGTAGGAATTGATGATGATCCAGTTTCTTTTTCACAAGCCATAGAAAGTGTTAATTCTACTAAATGGTTAGATGCCATGAAAGAAGAGTTGAAATCAATGGCTCATAATGAAGTCTGGGAACTTGTCGTTTTGCCGGAAGGTTGTAAAAGAGTTGGGTGTAAATGGGTCTTTAAGACCAAACACGACTCAAATGGCAACATCGAACGATACAAGGCTAGACTTGTTGCCAAAGGTTTTACTCAGAAAGATGGCATTGACTACAAAGAAACCTTTTCTCCGGTTTCAAAGAAAGATTCATTGAGGATTATCATGGCAATGGTAGCTCATTATGACTTAGAGCTTCATCAAATGGATGTGAAAACTGCTTTTTTGAATGGAAACTTAGAGGAAGAGGTTTACATGGAACAACCTCGAGGGTTTTTCTGTTGAAGAAAAGGAACACATGGTGTGTAAACTTAAGAAATCAATATACGGACTTAAGCAAGCTTCACGACAATGGTATCTTAAGTTTAATGATACTATTACTTCCTTTGGATTTAAGGAAAACACTGTTGATCGGTGTATATATCTAAAGGTCAGTGGGAGCAAGTTTATATTTTTAATTCTGTATGTTGATGATATATTGCTTGCTACTAATGATCTTGGCTTATTACATGAGACCAAGAAGTTTCTTTCTAAGAACTTTGAAATGAAAGATATGGGTGAGGCATCCTATGTGATTGGAATTGAAATATTCCGTGATAGATCACAAGGATTGTTAGGATTGTCTCAGAAAGCATATATTAACAAAGTTCTGGAAAGATTCAACATGGAAAGATGTTCTCCATCCATTGTTCCAATTCAAAAAGGAGACAAATTAAGCCTTATGCAATGCCCAAGAAATGAATTGGAACGTAAAGAAATGGAACGAATTCCGTATGCTTCTATCGTTGGGAGTTTGATGTATGCTCAAACTTGTACAAGGCCAGACATCAGTTTTGCTGTTGGCCTGTTGGGCAGATATCAAAGTAACCCTGGAATGGAGCACTGGAAAGCTGCAAAGAAAGTATTGCGATACTTGCAAGGAACGAAGGATCACATGCTCACTTATAGAAAATCTGGTGATCTTGAGGTGATAGGATATTCGGATTCAGATTATGCCGGATGTGTGGATACCAGAAAATCCACGTTCGGCTATTTGTTCCTTTTAGCTGGGGGAGCAATTTCATGGAAGAGTGCGAAACAGTCTGTCATTGCTGCGTCTACTATGGAAGCTGAGTTTGTGGCATGCTTTGAGGCCACTGTTCATGGATTATGGTTGCGGAACTTTATTTCAGGACTTGGAATCGTCGACAGTATTGCCAAGCCGCTGAAAATTTATTGTGATAATTCCGCAATGCGTCTTCTTTTCTAAAAACGACAAGTATTCCAAAGGTGCTAAACACATGGAATTGAAATACTTTGCCGTTAAAGAGGAAGTTCAGAAACAAAGAGTGTCAATCGAACACATTAGCACTAATCTTATGGTTGCGGATCCGTTGACTAAAGGGTTGCCACCAAAGACATTTAATGAACATGTCAAAAGAATGGGCATTAGTGATAACCATTATTGACGTTTATGATTATGTTTGTGTTCTTTATGTATTTGACATTTGAGCTCAAATTTTTTATGTTTCTGATAAATTAATGCATCTTGTTATATTATGTATTTGTATATACATGAATGGATTATGATGTTATCAACAAGATTTGTCTTCAATAAGACATTATTGTTGGACCATTATGATTATCTCCATTAAGATCATGATACATAGGAACCAATATTGTGATACATGGAAGGGACTATGTCGAACCAATGACATACAACCGCCATGATTCATATTAGTTTTCACTTAAGCATGAATTTATGATTTGATTAATTAAATAAATGATTTGACGTATATTGCGCATTATGTTTGTTATTAAACCATTACTAATAATGATGCTACATGGGCCAAGTGGGAGAATGTAAGATATTTTCTTTATGTCCCATGTGTCCCATTAAGGAAATTATCTTTTATTTTAATTAAGAGATAATTGTGGCTTGGTGATCTCTTATTCAAGGTAGTAATCTTTTATTTATGTCAAGAGATCATTAATTAGTTTAATGTGTCAAATCCTTTTAATTAATGTGGAGATATCTTCTAATTATGGCACGTTTATGGACCGTGTACCTTAGCCAAGTAGAAGTCGGTCCTCTCTCAACCTACTAATCGATATTTTTCTCTCCATCAAGAAGAGTATAGGAAGAACTCAAGGGGTCAAGAGAGAGAAACACGGTTTCCTCGGAATCTTCTTTAGAGTGTATTCAAACAAAACATGGAGCAAGGTATATTTTCTCTTAATCACGATATTGTGAAAATCATGAAGTTCAAAATCCAGGGCATTATCGTTTATGCATAATTTAAAGAATTTCTTACAACTAATGCAATTAAAACTAACTAATCCAACATATATACATGTACACATGATTATTATGAAACTTTTTTAGGTGAAATATCTAATTCGCATATAATATAAATTTTATATTATTTTTTTCCCGAACAAGTGTAGTGATTATCCGAACCTTTGAAATTATATCAAAATAATTTATAAATGTTAATTGAATATAATATACCAAAAAGTTCTAATCTAAATCTAAATATTTATAAAATTACGGATTACGATTGACTAATTATCTTTCTGTCATGTCATACATGCAAATTAAACAGCATATAAACCCATATAAAATAATAATTTTGATCTAAAAACAAATGCAAGCATGATGCATATAGAATATAATATCAACCTTATTAGTTGTATTGCATGCTTTTGAACAAATAGTTTATATTCAGATTATCATATGTATAATGCTGCTAATCCACATGTTACCCACTTTCATATTTAATTTTCGAGTGTTTCACGTTATAAGATTCGTGTATACATTAAATACTAAAAAATAATGCTTTCAGTTATGCATGTAACTAATTAGGATTACACCCGAAAATTTCAAAATCTATAAAATCAATGTTGTAAAAACATTGGGCGCTAGTCGGACGATAGATTGGGCCTAAGCGCAGATGAAGCCTTTAGTGTGGCCTATTCGTAAAAAAAAATGTAGGTGGATAAGCGTTGTGACGCAAGATTCAGGCTTTTGGCGTTAAAAACGGATCAATTTATAAATTAAAACTATGCGAATTTTTTTTTCATATACTAACCATAACTAATGGCTTTTCATATTATAAAAGATAACTATTTGAAGTTTTTAGCAAATTTTGGGGGACAATTGTAAATTAATCCATTTATTTTATCTTTTAAAAATAATTTAGAAAACTTTTTAACTGCCTCCTCCTTGGGTCCGCCGACGATGTGGATAATGCGGCTGCAAGCGCCAGATGGTAAGCATTAATCGGCCATACAATGACTAATAGGGGTTACACCAGAAGTTTTACAACATAGATAAAAATTAAAACTTCTTTCACCAGCTTTCTATGCACCAAGTATTCAATGCAACGTATGTACTTCAATATGATACCGACATCACAAAAATCCACTTCTAAGTTCTAACTAATAAAACAAAATATACTATGAAATATTACTAATTAGTTTTTTCTAAATTATTTGGACCATTAATACCCACCCAAATTCCCATAAGTTTTGGGTCTGTCCCCATCAAAGCCCAATCCTCCACATCTCTATCATCATTCTTCTCTTTTATCAAACCAAATAAATAATAAAACCCTCTTTCTTTTAATCTTTCGTGTACTATCTGCAAATCTCTACAAGCAAAGGATCGGACAGTTCTATATCGGATTTCAGCTAAAATGTCTGAGGTACTGTTGCGAATTCCTTGTTCAATTTAATTGTTTATCTCGATTTTGTTCAGTTCGAATTTCGCCATTTTCGCTCGCTTTTTTCAGTCGATTTGATGGTTAAATTAGGAACTTCTCGTTTCGTAGGTTGAAATTTCGATTATTTTGCAGCTGATGTACTGTACTGATGTTTCTTTCTCCCTCTTTTTATTTTTTATTTTTTTTGGCTTGTATAGGCATCAAAAACTCCTCTGACCCCTAAAGATGGTGAGCTTACTTCCTCTACGTTTACTGTTTATGCAACGTGCCAGTGTTTTGTTGTGAAGTAACCAGATATGTGTTTCTTAGATACGTTTATCGTTGGGAATTGGTATTGAATATTGAGGTGGGAAATATGTCAAATATGTAACTTCCCGTCGGGATTGACGAGAGCACAAATAACTTTAAGCAAACCTTCAAGCTATAATACGTTCCATTTTTCATGATCTATTGACGATGTTAAATCATCTAGTTCCAATTGTTTGAAAATCTCGTTTTCTGTTCTTCAGAAGAGAAGTCTGATGCGGCTGGAAGTACGACTTCTGTGGAGACATCATCTGGTCAGAGAAGGGCAACCCCTCCTGCAGTTGAAGGAATGCCTAATCCGTTTGATTTCTCAGCTATGACAGGATTGCTTAATGTACATATATTTTTCCTTTTCTTATTCGGTCTTCGTCACAGAGAAGTGTTTCCATAGCATGTTGAGCAACTCACTATGATATTAGTCCATCTAAAGAACAAACTGGCTTGGCTGCTTGGGAACTTTATTAAATCTCAATCACAGAGCTTTTGCACTGAGGGGTACCCTAAAAATGTCTTTCTATAAGCTCACAATTTCTCATCTGATTTTGGTAGATCAGTTTGTCTAAACCATTATTTGCTCCCATACTGAACTTAATAGAAGGAAATGGTTTCTAATTTATCTTCTATTGCGTTTTGGAAATTGAGATTACTAAGGTTTCTGGATATTTTCAAATGATTCATTTCTCATTTTATTCTTTTATATTGTTTGCTAAATCTACTGTGTGATGTCAGGACCCTAGCATCAAGGAACTAGCCGAACAGATAGCAAAAGATCCTTCATTTAATCAGATGGCAGAACAGCTTCAGAAAACATTTCAAGGTGCTGCAGTTGAAGATGGTATTCCCAACTTTGATACGCAACAATATTATTCAACCATGCAACAAGTCATGCAAAATCCACAATTTATGACCATGGCTGAGAGGCTTGGTAGCGCATTAATGCAGGTATTTTTTGGTTTGACATCATGGTTCTCCAATAAAATATTATTTAGATTTAGATGTCGTTGGCAAGCCTACCATTCTATTTTCTATAGGATCCAGCCATGTCCGGTATGCTTGAGAATTTGACAAATCCAGCTAATAAAGACCAACTGGAAGAACGAATGGCGCGTGTGAAGGATGATCCATCTTTGAAGCCTATTTTGGAAGAGATCGAGAATGGTGGTCCAGCTGCAATGATGAGGTCTTATCTTTTTATGGGTTTTTAATTTGATATACTCATCCGAATAGTAACTTCTTGTTATGTGATAAGAATGTCTTTGACAGTACAGTATATGCCCCATATAAGCAGAATAAGGAGAGGGGAGGGGGGTGTTGGGGCTGTACAAACATTTCGATTTCTTCTTAGCATGTCGATACAAAAGTTAATTATGGTGGCTCAGTAATATATAAGCACTATATTCCAAGAATGTTATGTGTACTTATTGACGTTCCCTCCAGCAATCTGTAAAAAATGTCTTTTGGCCGTTGCCAGACCATCTCATAAATTAGGTTGCCTAAAACTTGGTCTTTGAGGATCTTGTAGGTTATGTATGCTAGTAAAAATAACTGTCTGGTGCGTATCGGTAATCTATTGAGATTCTCGACTCTTTAGCGTATCTGCCAACATCTTCTGAAGTAAACCATGAGGAATAATGCCTCATGGTCATATCCCAATGTTTTGGGATCATGGTTTTCTCTTTGGAGTCGGAAATCATAAGCTAAAGAATGAGCGGAGCTAAAGAACTAGATTTCTCATTTCTTATTGTGGTTTTGTAATATAATTTTATTTTTTGGTTTCGCTTCCATATGAAAGGCGTAGAAAATCCTATTTTGAATGTTCCCCCAACTGCCACCCTCTTTACTTGGAAAATACAATCTGAGGTCAACCATGCACACTTTAGTGTATAATCTTTCATCCGCATTTTAAGAATTTGTGGATGCTTATGTCAAATGATTCTTAATATCATAAATTTTATATATTTTTTCGCTTCCAAACATTTTGTGGTAGCGATCTGCTTGGTTTAGTTTCTCTTTTGATATCCAGTATCCTGTTCATGAACTTCATGCCATCTCATTTCTTTTTATTCTCACTTATTGGTTTAAAAAAATGGCTCGTTTGTATTGGGTCAATGCAACCTCGACATTCATAATGAATTCAGTGTTGACTTCGTATCCTAGCAGTTTATGTATAGAACTATAGTGGCTTACTTGAAACATGACTGAGAATCAAATCTTCTTTAGCTAACCAAAGCCAGAGCATGCATTTGGGAAGTGATTCAATAATAATTTTCAAGAGCCCTCTTAAATATCAAGTGCAGCAAAAGTGCAAAACAATATTAGACTCACCTCTCTCCCCTCTGGTCATTATATCTCGAGTTACAAAGAGCTACAATTGCCATTCCATTTCCACCTGAAGTTGTAGGAATCTTCTAGAAGTACGAATAGATATAGACCAGGTCGAATTTTTTTTTCAAAAAAAAAAATCGACTAGGTCTTTTCCTGTTTCTTTTCTGTTGATTTTCCTCTATGCTACATGTGATTATATGTTCTGAGAATGTGCTATTGTCAGGTATTGGAATGATAAAGAGGTTCTCCAGAAGTTGGGTGAAGCAATGGGATTTGCTGTTGGAGGAGAAGGTGCCACATCTGCCGGTGATACCGCTGAAGATGAAACAGAGGAAGTAAATGATGAAGAATCCATTGTTCACCACACTGCTAGTGTTGGTGATGTGGAGGTACATCTCTGAGTACTACTACACTCAAAATTACTATTATAATCATTGGTCGCTCGTAAGATCTCTGAAGTACCTGTTGCCAAGTGATGCAATTTGCTTGTATATTGTATATTATAGTCTTGATAGTGTTTCGAATCTTCTATAAGTGTGGTCTCTGCTTATCGTTATTGCCATTTTACTTGCACGTTTCCTGTTACATTGCAGTGAATCTTAGAGTCACTTGTTAAAATTAATTTGACTTGCTTTTATGGAACAATTAGGGCTTAAAGAAGGCTCTAGCTGATGGTTCTGATAAGGATGAAGAAGACTCAGAGAGGGAAGGACTGCGTTGCATTTTGCATGTGGATATGGCGAGGTACTGGAGATTTCGGTTAATGAGCTTTGTTTTGATTCTCTATATCTTTTACCTTGAATTTAAAACTCAGCCTCTATGCTACTTTATTGGCTTCTTTTGAAGCTATGGAGTTACCATAGATTGAGTGATGGCTTTGCATGTATTCTTACGCTGTTGGTGTTCTTTCCTTCTGTTTTTTGATCTTGTTGCCATCCCTTTATTTCCTCTTATCTTTCAGCGCTACTATTATGCGATTTTGTATTTTTTTCTTAGGGTAAAGTACGAAAAAATGTCCCTGAGATTTAGCCTAATTACCAAAAAAAAAAACCAGTTACCTTTCAAAATTACAAACACCCCCTTCATGTTTGTATTTGCTTAAAGCCACTTGGGGGTACAATTTGTAAAATACAAACAAATATTAAGGGGGTGTTTGTAATTTTGAAAGAGCTGAGTTCCTTTGTAATGAGACCGAACCTCAAGGTATTTTGTAATTATCCCTTTTTCTTAGATGCTAAGTTTTCAGCCTCATCAAAGTTGATTGAACCACCTCTTTTCCATTCCAGGATAAGTGTGCTCAAGTTCTGTTGGAGGCTGGGGCAAAGGTCGATGTTTTGGATAAGAATAAGAACACTCCTCTCCACTATGCTGCCGGTTATGGCCGGAAGGACTGTGTGGAGCTTCTGTTGAAAAACGGCGCTGCTGTGTAAGCCCTTTTATGCATTTGCCAATTCTTTCCTGCTGTACTATGTAGGCACTATTTCTGACCCTTGCCTTTGATTTGTGCAGCACGCTTCAAAACTTGGACGGAAAGACACCTATTGATGTTGCTAAACTGAATAACCAAAACGAGGTACTGAAGCTTCTCGAGAAGGATGCTTTTCTATAAGCTAGAATGCGTTTGTCCCGTTGTGTACACTCGCAAACTTACAATTTTATAGGGTCGGTGTGGTGTTAGACTCGTGTAATTTAATGAGAGCCTTAAAAAAGTCATAATTGCTGGTGTATGATCGTAACGTTTCTGGATATTTAATTCAATTACATCGACCGAGTCTTCCAGGAAAGTTTGGCATTTGTATTGTAGTTTGGCTGATTCTTAAATAATCATTCCAATAATCGGGTATGCAAGCGGTTAGATGATGAGAATAGTTTGTTCTGGTGCGCAAGTGATTTCTCCTATGTACTTGTTTCAATCAGTTGTGTTTGCAGGCTCACTTTTATCACCAATATTGCCTTTTAGCATGTTTAAATCGCATTTGAATGAATGGATTTGGGTTTAGACTTTTAGTGGGGGTTTCGTTTTTTCTTTTTTTTTTCTTTTTTTTTTGTGTGTGTATATATAATTAATGTTAATGCCTCTAATGATAGGTTGATATCCTGAAAATTTATGAAAATAGTGTGGGGTCCATGATAAATAGTAGCTTCCACATAGGGAAGACATCGGTACGGGTAGATGCAGGTATCCATCCTCCAAATCGTAATTGGATGGGTGTAGGTAGTTTTTCAGGTTTGAGGCCGAGTATGAGATGGAAAATTAATACCCTTTAGGATACATGTAGACTTTGGTTTTATCCCTTAGGATACCTGCCAACCGAACCGCTTATATAATCGATTATGTGTATTTGGTATCTGCAGACTGCAGATGTGATCATATAGGCACTCATGTAAAATATTTTCATATATTTATATATGTATGTATATATATATATATATGATTATAAGTTTTTATATAATAAATGGGGTTTTAGATGAGAATGAGTTAGTATGCAGGTATCAACAAATGAGTTGGGGATGGATATCAGTAATAAGTGTAATTTTTTAATTGGATTTATAATGGGTACGAGTAGTATTGATATAGAGGATTCGAGTATGAATATATGCCTAAATGGGTGGTTATCCTATCCATTTATTCCTACCCGGCTACTCCGAGAGTTGAAATCCATCCTCATAACTCAAAAGCAGTTTGTGATCTCTCTCTCTCTCTCTCTCTCTCTCTCTCTCTCTCTCTCTCTCTCTCTCATTTTTTTCTCCCTTTTCTCTTTTGGGAAAAGGTTTGGCGTTCTTGAACAAAACAAATTATTTCTATCTAGGTATAAGGTATCAAAAGCCTATGGCTTATTCATTTGCAATAATTTCCTAAGATGTCAGAATAATTCACGTGGAAGAAAGAAAGAATTGTCCATAAGCGGATAGGCTGTTTAAGTATTTGGCTTACCATATTCCTACTACTACAACTCATTCATTGTACTTGATTAAAATTTAAATCGTCGAAAACTGGAAATGTTACCACCAGTCAAACAAAATTATTTATTTATGAACATAAATACGGTTACATATGGGACTTAAGTGGAAGTATAATAATAAATCACTGAATGATAAGAGAAGAGAATTATGCGAAAATGAGATACCACAGTTTTTGAGAAAAATTAATTAAGTAAAACAATGAACAAATAAATGAAAGTGTACCCATTAAGAAAGGGAAAGTTCTGTTCACCAAGCCGAGGTTTCATTTTAAAACCGGGTTGGTGATAGGAGGAAAGAATTTCACTTGGTTTATAAACAATACTATCTTCTCCTATTTAATCAATGTGAGATACCACAAGTGATATATCTCAACAACAAAGAAAAATTTTATTAATCGATTATGTTACTAACCAATTAATATAACTCTCATATGTTCATGAATGTCGCATTTAATTGTCTCCTCTTTCTTTGTTCTTCTTCTTGTTCGTTTATTTTTCTTTCTTTTTCCTAGGACTTAAACCAACGAGTGAATTACACTTGTCAGGTTATTAATTGACAATTCAAAATATACGTCGAATTATTGAACAAATGCAATGTGATTAGTTGGGTTCGACAACACTTTATCTTTCGATTGATGATGCTTAAGTCTTCGATCACCCAAGTTAATGTTTCCGATTAAATGTCCAACTTTTTTCGAGTTAATAGTTTTTGAGATGTGAATTTGCCTACGGCAATTTAACAAATGTTACACGGACTCTTGGGTTGTCCCAAATAGACCAATCTGACGCTCAAATCAATACAAGTTATAGAAAAATCCAGAGCAAGTACAACAAGCCACCGAGCCGGAGAGAGTAAGGAATAGTGAATACTTACAAATAATGAGAGATTTTTTGTCTTGAGTTGATGGGCCGACGAGTTCAGACGATAAAGTGTACCACTTGGGTCGTAGTAGGTCTCGTGGATCGCAAATAGTGGATTTAGCGCCCGTGGGCACGCTTCAATAATGATAATGAGTTGGGTCTCATGAGCCAATGGAAGTATTCGCCCAATAGTAAATATTCATGGGTGAATAGTTAAATAATGACATAATTAAATAAAAAATATAATAATGACTTTATCTCCTAACATGGACACAATATTTTCATTTTTTTTCCTTTTCTATTTAACATTTCCTTTTATTTTGTGTTATATTATATACTTTTTAATCAAATATATATACACACACGCACACATACATAAATAAAACTACATTATATTTATATGTAAATGAAACATATATTATTTAGGAATTAACTCAGACTCCAATAATAAACGTGTGTTGAAAGACGAATGGCCAGCTCAATCCCATACGAAAGACGTATATCTCTTCCCTAATTTTTCCTATTGTACTAAAAAAACATATATTATTCAGAGATGTGACCTCCATCCCCACCATCCTCGTTTTATTTAAAAAGCAAAAGGGTATTCAAAGAAAGTCCAATAAAGTGACGTCCTGAACAAAGAGGCCCATACTTTTCAGGCCCAGGTATATCAAATATGTATACACACATTATTTCCTCGTTGGACACACCTATATATACACACAGTCGTAAACTTCATTGTAACCTTTAATTCTTCATCCCTACCAAATTCTTGTTCCAGATATTGCAAATTTTCTCTCTGCATTTTCCTAAGCTTAGGGTTTACTTTTCACGTCCATTCTGACACGGTGATTACGCACAATCACTGATCTCCAATCCTCTAATTTTTCCGACAGGTCGTCAATCTCACTTTATTATTTCTGTAATGAATTAAAGAGTTTTAGCTCGTTCATAGGGATTTTGATTTTTCTAGTTGATTTTGATGCAGTTAATATAGCAGGTGGCAGAGTTTTTTCCATTCTCGTATTTGAATAAGTAAATTCAGATGGGTAGAGACAGGGAAATATCTAGGTCGCCGCCGTACCGGAGGAGGTATTCTCCATCACCGTCTCCGGTGAGGTATGGACGCCGGAGCCGGAGAGATAGAAGCCGATCCCCTTATTCTTATAGCAGGTGATACCCTTTGACTTACACTTGCTTGTGTATTATTTACCAGAGATATGTGTTCTGGTTTGTTTTGCTTAACAGTTTTATCTTGATATTACTTGCTAATAATCAATATATCTGAGTGTGAGTCTAATGCCCTAATTATAGGGACAGAACCAGAATTTTAGGTGGGGTTGAGGAGAGAGGACAGCATTGGTAAAGAATTCCATTCAACATATAAAGATAATAAGGAACATTAAGAGAAGGGGAAGTGGGAATTTGCTTGTAAGAATAACAAGGCACAGCATGTGCACTAATTTTATACAACTGACAAACCCAGAACAAAATGATTATCTGCAGTAACAATTTTTATAATATGTTTTCTACAATTTCTAACAATACCCGGAATTAAATCATGGTTTTACTATTATTACTACTAGGAAAGTAAAGATGTTTAAAAGAAAAGAAAAGCAGAGCAGCCAATCTTTATAAGATTAAGTTATAGTCTAAGTTAATTGGAATTTAAGCTCAATGATATTAAGTGACGGGTAAATTACTTGAAGCAATTATTTGAGTTTAATCTTTGATATGCAGAATTCATTAGTCTAGTTTGCAAAATGGGACTATTTTGAATGCTGAAGCCTTTGTTAAGTGTAATGTTTCCAGTTTATGTTGGGTCTATTTAATCCCGATTGTTCTGGATGATCATGCCTGAGCTCTTGCAGATATTGGATGTAATAATTGCTCATCATGTTGATTTATTTGTTTTTAGATGATCTAGCAGATGCTTATGGATTGTCTAACTTTGCTGTCCTAGTGCCATGTTGCTGCCTTGAGAGTTTTCGCTTTCCATCAGCTCCTTGATATTTCGACATGATTATGGTTGTTGAGTTGATGATCTGTCATATCTTTCGTCAATATTCATAAAAAGATTCTAAGCTGTAAATCATCATTGCTGATGCATCTCGATGCTGAGAGTTTTTCTGTACAAAAATATTAGAATTTGAGATTTATTTCTTTAAACAAAACATAGCGGTGAATGAGATAGTCAAGGTCATTGATGTTTGAAAATTTTAGAAAAGAACTATGGCTTCCTTTCACTGGGAAGTCAGCAGGTGATGGGTGCCGATGGGTGTCATTTCACTGCTCGATTGTGATATTAGCGGTTTCTTATGATAAAAGATGGAGCACCCAGTTAATTCTTTGCAATATATGAGGTAACTGTACGTGCTTTCAGTATAGATGGTGGGTTTGGACAATGCGAGGTTTTGGACATTGTAGTGGCCAATATGTTCCATTGAAGCTAATCTACTTTATTGTATTCTACAGAAGACGAAATCGTTCATTATCCTCTCGACTCCGCAAAAGTCGTTCTCCCAGTCAAAGACGCGTAAAAGTCGCTCTCCCACACCAAAGCGCAACAAAAGACAAAGAAAAAGGAGTACCTCATCATCGCCCTTAAGGGCATCTCCCAGTGTAGGAACTGGTACAAAAGAGACAAAAGATGCCAGTGAAAAATTGAAAAAAGAGGCAGAGGAAAAGAAAAGGTATCACTATCGCAACTGCGATTCTCCTTTCATTTTCTCCTTTTTTAATTGATTTGTTTACTATTGTGATGTGTTTGTTCGTTCGTTCGATCTTTTATAGTCTATCCATCACCATCCAGGATTTCTGTATACAATTTACAGATGATAAAACTATAATATACTGTGGGTTACTAAGTTCAGCTGGAGATGGATAATTGATCATGTTGAGACTGGTGATGGCTTGGGACTTGTTTATATGTAGTCAATTGGCTACCAGTCATCTGATGATATTTTCTTGCCTACTGGATATGGTTGTTTGAACTTAAGATTCTGGCATAGGTTGGATGATCTTGTATGTTGAAGTAACCTAACTAGATATTTGATACATGCTGGATGATCTTTACTTTCTTTCTTTCGTCTCATTTTGCTCACATTTCTTTCTTTCTTTCTTCCTTCCCTCCCTCCCTCTCCCTCTCTCTCTGTCATTCATAGGTTTGTCTGTACTGTTTTCCTTCATTTAATTTGCATGGTGCCTGCTTTTTGGCACATAGTATTGAAACCATTAGCTTACAGAGCGGATGACTTGTTATTGGTCAATGCCCAGATATTTTTATTTACATCTCTTTAATCATGATTGCAAGTTGGATTTTTTCTCTCTCTATGAGAAGCATTGATAATATTTGTTGTTTTTGGTCGGGCAACTATTAGTTCTTTTTTACTTAACATGGTCTAATATTTTAGTGAAGAGGCCACATATTATTTTCTCTTCTTTTTTTGGTTATCATACACTTCATCGATCATTGCGTGATGTTTCTAATTTCTTTTTGCTCTCATCGAAAATGTATGTTCAGTTGTGAATTATGATAAATCTTTATTTCTTTCTTATTTGTTGAATTGGTTATGTTACGGTTTCCTTGTTCTTTCATGTTTCATCTCATTTTTATCATGCATGCAAAGTAATATAACTGTCCTGGAGAAAGATGTCACTGAAACATAACGTGGAATGAGATAATTGTGGTGGGATTCGAGCCTGTGTTCTAGCTTTTGAAATAGCTTGTCCTAGAGCAGCAGACGAAGATGATACATGTAGCTTAACCCAACTAATTGTGAAATACGCTTTCTGGAGAGGAGTGTGGTTTGATTTATAGTTCATTACCTTTTCATTTCTGTGCACATGGAAGTACATATTGGGACTTTGTTGACTCTTTCATTTTATGTTTAAAACTCTTCCCCGAAAGTATTTCTTGAATTGGAGATCATGAGATGCTGGATCTTGTGTCATTGCTTAACAAATGTGAACTATATTCATGTATGTTGACACAACTGCAATTTGCTTTATTAATATTACTATAAAGGCTGAAATATTTCAGCAATTAACATTAAGAGTGCTGCATTTTACTTGACGCTCTTCTCCACAGGATTAATTGAAGGAAGTTTCTGATATTGTTTATTTTGATGATCCATTTGGGTGCCTCGTTAATCTACTGTTCACCAGATTTGAAACTGAAATATTTTGGATCAGGAATCAGTTAGAGGTATGCTTTTAAAGCATAAGCATGTATGTTATAATCCCTTTTCCAAACTGGAGGTTAGTTTGTCGTTCATTTTGGTTATGAATTCACGGAACCTTGAAAGGCCAGATATTGCTGTGTTAATTTCATCCTGTATTTTGCGTCTTAAAGGGACACTGTAGTTTGCTTTTGAGCGCTTTTGATTCCCTTGAGAACTGGTTTATCCCTTATTAGATCAGTGGCTATTTTTACTTTTGACATATTTATTGTTTTGTCAGGCTTCAGCAGGAGTTAGAATTAAAATTGATAGAAGAAGAAACAGCAAAGAGAGTAGCAGAAGAAATTCGGAAAAAGTTGAAGAGAGCCTGAATAATGAGGAGATCAAGCTTGAAATAGAGAAACGTCTAAAGGAAGGTAGGAAGAAACTTGTTGATGAGGTTGCAGCTCAACTTGAAAAAGAAAAGGAAGCAGCTCTTATAGAGGCTCGGCACAGAGAGGTAAGTATCTGTACTAAGTGTCGTTGGATCTTCATACATTGAGGGTCTTTTGATGGTCTAAATATGACCAATTGTTGCTCATAGAGGTGGTAGTCATATTATGTTTTTTTTATTAGCCTGTTTGGGATTAACAATTGCAATGATTATGTCAGAAAGTAGTTTATATCATTGTGTTGGCTAACTGTTGTATTAGTTGATGAAGCTTCATACTTGGAGAATGGAGAGAGGGTTTTTCCCTACCATTTATTGTTTTCCAAAGATTTCCAACTATTTAGAAGCTTTAAAATAACTCATTAACTACATGAGATCCATAGTTGATCTATCTTTTCTTTGGTCAGAATAACTTTTGCCAAGGTTGGGCCGTATTTGCTTTTAGTTAGAAGATTTGTACCTAGACTTGGCAATCCAATGAATTCTAAATGGGTAATAATTGAGATGTATCGGACTCGTGACCTTGCATTCAGTACCCATTCAGTAGATGTGCAAATATGTTAAATTTAGATAAGTGTGTCTAGATGTGGTTGTACAGTTGTACTCGTAAACCCATATTCTCACCATATGACCTACAACTTTTCAAATTAAGAAAAAGAAGGAAAATTCTACTAGACGCACAAAAAAGCTATTACTCTTTACTCTTACCATATTACTGCAACAAAGGTCTTTTTGCAGCCCAACTGCCAGTCTGCCACCCATTCATTCTTCATCCCAGCGGCATGTTTTCCTTCAAAATTCGATAGTGGCCATGTGCATATCGAGTTTTATTTCTGATGTAACATGTAACTTTATTGGTTGAGATGGTCTTGTGTCAGTTTATAGGAGTTCTGGGGGTTAATGTTAATGATCTGTCTTGTTTGGTATGATTTTAAGAATACGATAGGAATAGAAGGCAAGTGAACTCGGTTGGTGGAGTAACTGAAATCAGAATATATTGTTTTGGGTCTTACTTTGTGTTGGGCATATTTAGATCAAAACTGAAGATGTCATAAGGTTAATTTGGTTATTTACTTAGGACCTGATAATTGTGACGGATCCAAATTTATATAGTGAATGAAGTGAGGTGTTAATATATGGGTTTGTCTTGCTACCTGTAATCGTATTGCCTCATATTAATTCTTTGATGTTATTTAGGGTGATTAGCATCTTGCACCCTCAAATTACACACTGATTTGGCACTCTGTACCCAAACAAAATAGCAGATTGAATTGAACCCTCAATTTGATATTGCATGGCAAAATGCACCTCATGGCAAAGTACCAAATTACGTAAAGAGGGAAAGTGTGGTGAAATATAGACGACAATTTTATCCCTCAACTCCATCAAAATCAATTTTCCAATGTAAATTTTGCCCAAAAGACTCATTAGGGTGCACTTTGCCAAGCAAATATCAAATAGAGGGTGCAATCTGCCATTTTTGTAATTTTTGAGTGCAAAGTGCCAAATGACTGTAATCTGAGGATGTGCATAATGCCAATTAGCCTGTTATTTATGATGTGACATGATATATCAATATGTACAGGAACAAGCTCAAAGAGAGAAAGAAGAGCTAGAAAGAATGCTGGAAGAGAATAGGAGGAAGGTGGAAGAAGCTCAAAGAAGAGAAGCTCTCGAACAGCAAAGACGAGAAGAAGAACGTTATAGAGAATTGGAGGAGCGTCAACGACAGAAAGAAGAGGCTTTGCGAAGGAAAAAACAGCAAGAGGAGGAAGAACGAGCAAACCAAATGAAGCTGTTGGGCAAGAATAAAACCCGCCGAAGGTGTCGTTTGCCCTAAGTTTGAAATGATAAATAATCACTTTTTTTTAATTTTTTTTTTAAAATTTTTGGTTGTATTTGTGTGCGTGTTTGTATTATTCCGGAGAAAAAGGAAAATGAAAAATTCAATGCAGATAGACACTCGTTAAGGATGTATCACATCTCGAGATTCATGTTTGTTATTGTTCTGTCATTTTCTTTGTTGATATGCATGTAGATTGTATAATGGTGTTTGTTTATCATACCATCCAAAAAGAGGGCAATTTTTTTTTTTTAAATTGTGAGCATTAACTAAAGAAAAATGGTCTGTTTCAAAAACCTGTCGTAGTTTTTATTTCGATTGGGTACAAATGAAAATTTTAGATATTTTTTCAGACCTATTGCTGGTAAGTGGTGAGACAAAAACTGCATTCCAGAGAGATTATGTGCTGAAAAATAAACTTCTATGGATCCACTTTTTTTTTTTTTTTTTTTTGATCGGTACTTCTATGGATCCACTTGAGATTGGTGGTGATGGATTAAGAGAAAATATCCTTTAATAAACTCTCAAGTTTACTGAAAGTCATCTTTTGTCGTTCTTGAGTTTAATATGTATAAAAAATCAATTCTTGCTGCCTAAGAGTAGTAAAATGGTTAAAAAATTGTGTTCATTAAGAAAAAAATTGTGGAGGATAAACGTTGTCGATGGACTTTTATGGAAATAAATTTGAAGTTTTAAATGGTTGCAAGAAGCCCAACCCAACACTCACTTTATCTTGGGCTCATTATCTGCTTGATGTAAAGGATGTGCTCTACTCAACCAAATTGGTCCATATCACAACTTGTCAATGTTGGAACCAATATTATGCCAAAGAGGGCTCAAATTTTCATTCATATATATTTAACCAAATGTAATTCTTTAAATGATTTAATCTCTTAGTATTGTGGGCCCTTTTTTATTAACTCAATAAAGTAGGTGATTGATCCTTTCTTTCAAACAAATTTGTTCAACATGTTTCTAATAGAATGAATCATATAATAGAAAAAAAGAACCACAAGAGGTTTAGATGATAGTTAATTTTATGGTTATCTGTCTCAAGAGAGGAACTTAAGATAGCACAATTTTTGCAGTGAACAGAAATAGAAATAAAAGGGAATGCAATTTGTTGTGCTCAATTGCAAATCTCTATTTCCATTTCTTGAGAAATAATAAATCTAAAATGAATGGGTACAAAATGTAATAAACTTTTGATATCATGTTGACTCTTTTGCACTCTTAAGGGGCTATTTGATATACTTCTTAACAACTCATTGGGTATTTTGGTTTATTTATCACAATTGTTTGCCCTTGAAAAAAACATGGGTTTCATGCACACTTTTTGGTATTTGTTGCCTATTAAACTCTCGCCATTTCTTGGAATTGTAATAAACCTCGAATTGATCATTTCCCATACAAATTGAATATATTGGATGTTGATGCTAGAGTAGTTAAAAATCAGCGAGGCCCAAAATGTGAACAACAAAGACTGTCATCTTCCAAAATACAGTAAACAAAAGGTTAAAAAAGATAAAAAGGAAACTGGCCCTGTTTTTGGCATAACCTCGGTGGATTAATTAGAAATATTATCATAATTATAAAGAACTATATCAATCAACAATCATACATAATTTTGAATAAACCAGTACCAATTTATATTCAACAAACAACTATTACAAAAATAAATAAACCCCGACACTCTAGACCAAATCTCTTGTTCCACAATCCTGTTACATTTCATATTTCACTATACATGAAGAATGACACGCATATTATTGGCGACATAAATGCACGCGTCATACATCATCCCTGATGGAATAAAAAGTGAAACAAGATTGCTAAATTGGAAATCTCAATCCCATCAATCAAATCTATATGAACATTAAATTTTAGGGATGATTACAAAACTATCCCCGAGGTTTAGCTTAATTGCAAAAAAAAAATCAATTATCTTTTAGAATTATAAATACCCTCTTCGGCTCTTCCAAGACTACAAAACCCTTGAGGTTTTTATTTACCGAACAAAAACCAGTAAAATAACAAATATCAAGGGATATTTATAATTGGGAAAGATAACCACATTTTTTTTGTATTAAACTAAACTTCGGGGGTAGTGTTTGTAATTAACCCTAAATTTTATTATATATGTATTAAAATTTAAAATTTTAACCTTTTCTTTAGTAAAATATCTTTCAATCCCATCTCTAACTTATATAGCATTTGAAAACTTTGGACTTTGATTTTATTACTTGAAATAGAGTTGATTGGGGTCATAGTAAAATTTGAACAAAAAGAAAGCAAAACCCTAGTCAGTCAATATATAGATCAGTCCCTTTTGATTTCAGAACGGAAAAAAAGCTGTCTCTAGCACCACCCCCACCCCACCCTACCCCACACCCACCCACCCAACTACCTATACATACATCATATTATAAGAAACGACACACCTATCATTAACACATGATTGCATGACAACGGGACCCACATCTGACGTTCTCCACATTCATCGATGTTTTGTCTTGTCGCCTCACAACTGGGTCCCACCTCTGCGTGGGGGTGGGGGGAGTTTGTTTCGTGTGTGAGTACGAACACTGAAACGCATTTAATCCCAACCGCTCCTTACTCATCGCTCAATCTCAAACGTTGATATCGTGACCCGTCACGCACCAATCACACTACCCTTTGACCACTTTTTCACTGACACGCAGTTATTACTTACTGGTGCTTGTGCCGTGGCACACCCCAGTATCTCACGCTCCCAGTAGAGCGTCAGTTGCACTTTCTTTGTGTGAGTGTTTTTAATTTTGTATCCATATGTTATTTATTTCATATATATTTTCATATATTATTGGAAATTTTTCTATTAAATTTATTATATAGAGATAGTTTTTTTAAAAATTATTACACTTTATATTAATGTATAAGTTTAAAATAAGATGTTTTCATCTTCTTATATTTTCATTTAGAAACTTGAATAAATGATAGGTGAAAATGAATTGAGTAGTGCACAACATAATATTGTTTGAAGTTTATTTGAATTTTATGTAGTTTCGGAAATTATATTTGAGCTTAATCTTATCAATAATTAATAAGCTTTAGTCGGGCTAAACATGAATCGAGCTCGAGTAATTTAATATTTTTCACACATTATGTTATTTTTGTACTAATGGAGTCGAACTTGAACCAAAATTTGTATTTTATCGAACGAAAAGACGTGTTAAAATTAATTTGTTTTATTATATTAACAAACCAAGATCAAACGAGCTTTTAATGGAAGATCTCAAGTCGGGGATCGGGTAATTTGGTTCAATTTTCACCATATAAGTACTTTTGTCTTTCTCTGTTGGAAACAAAATAATTATTTAATAAAGCCATGGATAATCGTTAACGCAAAAATTATTGAATATACCTCATATTCTTATGAATATATTAAGTATTATTCTTGAAGGATAGAGAAGATTTTTAATAAGTTTGGACTTTGGAGTACTTGAGCTAATAAGAGTGAAGATAAATGGTTCGAACCTTGTTAATAAGAGTGAGTGAAAATACTTGCCTACAAGCTCGGGGTTGAAGGATAGAGAAGATGGATCAAAAGAAATTTGTAAATAAAGTTTTAGCATATTAACGAAGTTTTAGCGGGTTTGAAAAAATGTACTAGGTGTACAAAAGACTTAAAACATTAATTGATCTGAAAGTAACTATTTCTATTGGAAACTAGTAACACAAATATATTTTAGGACAAAATACAACTTAAACCTAATGTACCAAATATTCCCTAATTTGATAATGTAATACTTACTCCCAGAATCAAAATATGTGAACAAATTTACTGTTAATAACAATTACTTTTTAGCATGTTTTAATAATTACATTAATGTTGATTTTATATTATTTATTTGAATTATTTTTAAGAACAAACAACTAATAATTTAACTAATTTAAATATTAAAAATATTTTAATAATAGATGAGTAACTGACTGAGTTTTTCACTTTTACGAAAATGAGACAAATAACCTATTTGAACCCTAGGGTTGGGTTTGACGCGCGGATAAGAGAGCGTGAGGGAGGAAATCGGAATCTGTGGGGGTTCTCGTTATTCGGGTAAATGGGTTTTTGTATTCCGGGTCCTCCGGTGGCGCTGACAACCGGGTACTACGCGGGTGGAGCCTTCTGTACAGTACATATATGTATAATAATACTTTGCTGTATTTTGCAATTTTCGAAAAGTTCTTCCCTGTTTTCCAAGTTTCAATATGTCCAAACAGGGTCTTTTTGTTTCCTAAAAAAAAAAAAATTTTTCCTTTTTCTTTTGAGCACATTATGATCTTATCTTTTCCAGTTTCACCCCAAAATTTTTGCATGTCATTTCTATCATTTTACAATTAGTAACAAGTTTACCTAATTTTAGTGATGGCGTTTTAGTTTTTTTGCCTCTCAAATGTGAAATTTACTTTTTTTTTTAAATATCAAAGTAGAAGGGATTGATTTTTTTTTTTTTTTTTTTACATTCGCTCCATGTCATCGCAGACTTGAACTTGGGTCTCTTCACCAAGAAAGAATACTTTCGTGGCTATCGGCTAACCTAGTAGTTAGAAGGATTGATTTGATGGTATTCCAAAATTTCCAATATACGCATAATCTTTTGTTTGTAAATCATTAATCATGAGATAAATGCAGACAAATGTAAATAGTCAAATAAATTTTGTGTTGATAAGGGGCGGATTTAGGAGACCTCCATGGACCAAGCGGAACTCAAATTGTCCGTCTCTTATCTTTTTCCGAGTAAAAAATAAAAATGATTTTTTTAATTTTTTTATAAGAGAAAAATAGTTGCCAGGAGAAAAAAATAGTTGAACTAAGAGTAGTGCTGGCCAGCCCCTGGTGTATTACACTTACAATATTAAGTTTCAAGCATAAATCAAGTAAAAATTGTGGGGTTCTAATATGGTAAGTATTATACACATGTCAATCATTTGTGCGGTGGAATATGAGATGAAATACGATTTTGGAATAGAAGATCTCATCCGACATCCTCGTTACTTTAGTTGATTTTTAATTAATATGCTAAATCGAAATTTCAGAATACGAAACTAGTTAGCAGAATGAATCTACACCAAACTAATTATGATGATCTAAAAACCCCCAAATTAATAATATTAACATAAAATTGATTTGATTAACTTTCTCTTTTTAATAAAATACAATTTTATAGAAAATGTAATGTTATTAGTGTCTTAATTAATGTTCTTGGTGTAAGAAAATGATCATAAGATAATTTCATCTAAACTTGTTATGCTCATCCTTTATATCCTTTTCAGTTCAATCCAAATTAATTTGAGAATTTACCTCAAAATTAAGGATCTATGATTATTTGGACTACATGGAATTATTTGATGCATTATTTTCCAATACTTCTTTATTTCTGTTCAATCATAATCAAGTCTATAGAGTTTGTAATGTTCAATTGTAAAAGATTTGATAGGTAAATAATATATTGATCAAAGTTTGTAAATGGAAATCTTGGTTTAACATCTTATAAGTAAAACAGGTTGAGATCATAAAGATGTAGAATAAAATGGGAAAAATTATGGGCAAGTTTTATATGATTCATGAAATTATAATGACAAAAACTTGTATGAGACGGTCTCATACAAGTTTTTGTCATTATAATTTCATGAATCATATAAAACTTGCCCATAATTTTTCATGAAATTATAATGACAAAAACTTGTATGAGGCGGTCTCATAGACATTGTCCATAAGACGGATGATATATGCAAATAGAAATCCAACCCAAATCCATGAAAAAATCATATTTTTTAGTGTTTTGTAGGATCCGTTTCATGAACATAAGTCCATGAGACGACCTCATATAAGACCACCTCAAAAGAAAATTTTGAAGTTTGATCGATCCGAGAAATGTGTGAGAACGCATAGTATTATGGCACCACGTTCTATCATGAAAGAGAGACACGTATTTGCCAAGGGAGTAATAAAATCGAGGCGTAGATAGGGGGCGGGGAGCCCTGACAAAGACACCCCAATTTTTTTTTTTTTTTTTGTCCCGTTTTTCAAAGTGGAAAAAAATTAAAAAAAAAATTTATATGTGTTTTTTTAAAGAGAAATATAATTGAAGGGGAAAACACGCTACGCCCGAATAAAATATACGATAAAGTTCTTCGATGTAAATGACACGTACCACAAAAATAACCATAATAGTTAAAAACGACAACATATTGATCTCATATACATGATTTTACTATATCATAGACATTACAAAATTCAATACATAACTACTTCACTCTATACCATATAAAATCTCTTTACAAAAGATGTAATTCTAGGTGGTGATATATTAGCTCCAACTTTATTTTTTTCTTTCATTATTTAATTTTTTTCTTGAAAATCATTTCCTATTTTCAAAAATATGGTAAGTAAGACTCATCCTCTATTTATTTAGGATTGCAATTTCCTATTCCATTTTCCATGTTCCACTCATATTCCATTATATCATATGAATAACACGTGTGCACAGGGACGAACGCATAAACTGTAGCATGGAGGGGGACAAATAGAAAATATTTGAGAGAGGGGTGTCGAGATTGAAAATATTTAAGGAGATAAATAATTTTTAAATGTACTACATAACATAAAAAATTGAGGGGGGCCATCCAACCCCCTCTCGGTTCATCCCTGCGTGTACAAAATAATATCACAATTATACACGTGTCATTCATCCATTATACGGAATATGAGATCTCGTACCTTTATTTTGTTACTATAGTTAACCTAATGTAGTAGAACTGTAGAAATAGAGCGTCTATCACATGAGCCACGATGATCTTCCACGTTCACAACAAATTGTCATCAAGTGAGGTGTTTTCCTCACCCACCCCACCCCCACCAACCCTACCCCCCAAAAAAAAATCCCTCACTCTCCCTCTATAAATCAGTAAGTTTTGTGCTAGGGTTTGAAATAGGGAAATCCATATGTAGCAAAGCCCCCTCTTCTTTTTTCTTATCTACTTTATTTAATTGGGGCACAGAAATTATATATGTAGTTTATACATAAATCAAGAATTTATATGAAGAAGTGAAGAGAGGTGAAGGGTTTTTATTTGTGGGGGATGTTGGCTGGCTCGACGCAACCACATTTTCTTGCTGTTAATTATTATTATTTTTAATTTGACAGTTTTAAGAGAAATTGTGAAGGCTTCGGACCAGGCTTCATTCCTCTCAAATCCCTTTTCATCACAATTATGTATCTCTTTTATTTTAATCTTTCTTTGCGTTTTTTGTTTATTTTGTTTAATTATTTTTTGTGAGATCTATGAATTATTACTCACTTTTTAGGGTTTCTGGTGGTTTGTTTTTCCATCTAGATTTTTAATAACCTTGAAAGTTAAGATGATATATATCCTTGTTTGTGTTCATGACGATGGTGAATCATGTAATTAACTAATTAATAAGTCTTTCTTTTTTTGGAGTATAATTGGGAAAATAGGGATAGGATCGAACCAGTCCAATCACTCTTACAATATATGTTTGAGTCACTGGAACACAAAATTGATCCCATTAACAAGTCTTTTTTATATTTTCAGAAATATTGAAAATCTAATGATTAATTCAGGTGTAAATTGATCATTACTAGTACTTTATGAGAAAAATGATTTAATTTAATTTTTCTATTTATGTGTTATTTTTTGGTTAACCATGAAATTCTGTGTTTGTATGTTCCAGGGTTGGAGGCAGGCAAGGGAAAAGTAGTCAGTGGTAGGGTTGAATGATGAACAAGATACCTATTTTTTTCTTTCACCCTGTTGACTTTTTTTAGCCTTTCTTTTCAACAATTTATCTCTCTCTCTCTCTCTCTCTCTCTCTCTCTCTCTCTCTCTCTCTCTCTCTCTCTCTCTCTCTCTCACACACACACACACACACACACAGAGAAATAGAGAGAGAAAAAAAACCTGCAGATAAAACACACACACACACATAGTGACACCCAGAAAACACGGATGGAGCAGTCAGCGCTGTTCACGAAATTAGTGCTATTGTTGTATATGAACCCATTTTTGATATATATATATATATATATATATAATTAGTGCTATGTTGTATATATATGTACATATTTTTAAGAATAATTAGATGACAATTATTCAACTTGTTATTTCTCTAAATAATCTTGAATGGTGTTGATGGCAAATTGGCAATGATTATTGTTCACATAGATTTTGTTTATACATTTTGCATTTCCATGAAGAAAAAGTTTAGGGGACTATTTGTTACTCAATCAGTGAGAAAACAAGTATACATAACAAAGAATTAAAGAGAAGTGAAATTAAATTGATATAATTCATTTTTAGTACAATGCTTGAAAAGTGAATTGTATGTACAAGAACTTTAAATAGCTAGTGTTTCACATTAACTAAGGGTCCATTTGGATGGAGAGATTTGAAATTCCAAGAAATTTTAAATGAATGGATTTCAAAGTCATTGGATTTGAAATATACCTCTTGTTTGAATGATGTAGATTTGTGTAAGGATTAAAAATCCATCGTAAATTTTGATAAAAAAAAATTAGATGCTCTATTTATTTTCTTAATTGATATTTAATAAATAAAAATAAAAGATACAATCTTATTATTTTGTAAATAATTAGAATTTTATACACTAATAAAAATATGAAATATATAATTTTTATTATGTCTGAATATGTGTCTCGGTGTGAGGAGAGTATGTGTAAGTGTGTGCAATGTGTGCAGTGTGTGTAAATGTGTGTAGTATGTGTAAATATATGCAGTGTGTGTAAGTGTGTGAATATGCAAGTGACAAATGGAAAAAAAAAAGAATGAATTTCAAATGACTAGGTTTTGGGGGGAATTTGAAATTCTTTGAAAATGAACTAAAATTTAAAGAGGGATTTGAAATCCATTGATTTGAATTTATATGTCAAACAAGGTTGTGAATTTAGCTAAGGATTTCAAATCCCTCCTCCCAAATTCTCTCGCAAATCCCCCATCCAAATGCACACTAAAAGAGAAGTAATATATCCTCACTAATGAAAAGAAAGGAAAATAAAGCATCATAATGAGATCTAACAGCATGTACAGAATACTAAAATTTTGTTCATTAATTTGCATTTGTAGACTGGTTTAATTTCTTTAAGTCAATTTAGTTGGAAGAAAACATTTCGTTTAAACTTAATTATTTAAGAAGTAATGATCAGTTGTGATTTTTTTTGATGTACTTGACAAGCCACTGAAATGCATTTGGATGAGTTAAGAGAAATTCGAAAAGATTTTTGAAAGTATAATCCTTCTTATCTTTTACAAGTTTATTATATTTCAAAATATTATTTTTACACCACACATATATTTTAAATCAAAATCTCAAATAACAATCCTTTGAAAATCAATCCAAAGTTTAAATCAAAACAATAATTAGCCCTCAACTTGAATTTAACTAGCGTGCATGAAATTAAATCAACTGATTTTGAGAAAAATAATCAATAATTTTGAAACAAAGCAAACAAGAAACGATATTCGAAGCATTATTTTAAAAACCGGACGATGAGCAAAGTGGTCTCGCTATTATGGTTCACGGTTCAATTGGTCGGACATGTTCAACCACCATTTCATCCAGTTCAATCAAAGTAGTTGAATTTTTTGTATAATATTGTATTAAATAATAATGTAATGTATTTTAAAAATAAAAATTCTACTGTATAAATAAGCAATAAAAAAATCTAATATAACTCAAAATTTAAATAATCACATAAATATAACAAATTATCAAATTTAAATAATTACTAAAATTATATAAAAAAATAAATCAAAAACTGGTTCAACCAGTTTTGGCCGGTTGATTGGTTCTTGACTATTTAACTGCTAAAACAGTTTTGGGGCTAATCGGATTGGTTCGACCACCATTACCAAACCAGGCTGTCGGTACAGTTTTTAAAACATGGATTTGAAGTACATTAGATAGGTAGTTGGAATTGAAACACAAAATTTGTATACTCCATTCATCCTAAATATATAGTCCACTATTCTTTTTGGATGTCCCAAATATATAATCCACTTTTTATTACTTTTCTGTTCTTTGACTATTATAATTCAATCTAATATGTATTTTATAATTTACATTATTCATTAAATAAGGGTAAATCAAATAAATGTTTAGCATACTTATAGTTTCCAATACTTTTCTTAATTGTGTGAAAAATCAATTGGATGGAAGGAGTATATTATTAGAGTTGTGATATTTCAATCTTACAAGCTTAATTATCACTTCTTACCTAAGAAAATTTCAATTTTTCAAAAAGTATATAAAAACATAAAATATTGTACCACATAATTACTAACTTACTATAAGAAAATTTCAGTTTACCGACAATTTGTCACTAAATTTTCTGATTTCCTACAAAATACTTATAGAAGAAAAATATTATTTTTTTCTCAAATTATCCCGACAAATTACGGATAAATCACCGACAATTTTTAAATTTACCGACAAAAATATTCTAGGCATTTTACCTACGATTTTAGATTTTGCGGGTAAATATTTACCTACAACGACGATTTTAGCTACACTTTATCGATTTATCACCTGATTTTTCCGTAAGTAAACTGTTTTTTTGTTGTAGTGGATCTTATCACGCACAATATTGTGATTTTGGCAAAAAGGAGACGGAGGATTTAGATCCGTGAAAATACACAAAGTTTTAAAGGTTTATTTTTTGATTTTATTTTTCTTAGGGTTTTGAATATTTGTTTTTTTAGTGTTTATTTTGTTTCTTGGGTTTATTTTTAATTGATTTGGGTTTTTAAGATTTTTAGTTTTTTTTTAGGATTTATTTTTTATTTTTTGTGTTTATTTTTGTTTTTGAATTGGATTTATTCGTGGTTCATGTTTTTAGGGTTTATTTTTGTTTCTTTGGTTCATTATTATTTTTAAATTTATTTTCACTGATTCATGTTCTCAAGATTTGTTTGGGAGCATCTCATTAAATGACCACACCACAAGAGACCCTAGTCTCTTGTGATTTAAAAAAGGAAGAGGGAGATGGGAAAATACAAAAATCATAATAAGAGGATGATAGAGTGGGCAGAGACAAATTACAGAAAGTACTGAAAGTGTGACTATTGCTAATAGTGAAGGTAATAAATGCGTTGCATTAAAATCATTTGGGGCATCTGAGATTAATTTTCTGTGAATTGAATTGGAAACGCAACCCATCAATATTTAATGCCACTTTGTTGCGGATATGAAAGCATTTAATTTACACACTGAACCCATGACATGTTTGGGAGCATCTATTTAATGACCACACCACACACCACCCCCACCAATTAAAAAATGCAAAAAAAAAGGGAAATGGTTTCTTACATCGATATTATCTTCGGATGGCATTATAGGTTGTTTTTTTTCTTCTTTTTTCTAAAAAAAAGCTCAAGAAATACGGATTAGATCTTATGATATTTTGTTTCCTATTTCCTCGCACAGTTGATCGCCAAGAGTATAAAAATTACTATATTAATTAACAAGCATAAATTGTGGAATTTTATAAGGCAATATATAACCGTTAAAAAACACGTGAAAATTAACCGTAGATTAAATAGGAGATGAAACTTGAGTAGTTCTCAAGTGGAACTGTCAGCATTTCTTCTGAGCCAAAATCGAACTCTTGAATTTAAAACCCTGGTATTTTTATTGTGTCTATAATTTAGTATTTGACTTTATAAAATCATCATATATACCATCTATATAATATGTGGGAAAATGACAATAAAAATTTCGGTGGAAAATTATTATATATATGTATGGACTAAATATAGCGTGGGGTAAAATTGTTGTGATCGTTGAAAAGAAGATGAAACATTTCTTGGCTTTCACTGATGGGAAATAATATATTCAACTTAATATTCCAAGTTCCGCTTCGGTTTTAGATTATTTAAATATTTAATATGTACATAAAGCTATAAAAAAAAAAAAAAAAAACATGTTCATGCAATGTTTCATCATCATCATCCGTCCCTTATCCCACTCTCTTTGTAGATTGTAAAATTTATAATGTCAATTAATTGTCTAAAATTAGTTATAATAAAATTCACACAAAAAGCAAAGTAGCAAAATTTTACGCCGAATGTCCTTTTCCTAACGCAAGCTTCACACAAAAGAAAATGAGATGAAATTTCAAAACCATCGTCATTATAGGGTTTTCACTATGTTCATGCAATGTTTGAGAGAGAAAATAAGAAATGCTTATGGAAGTAGTGGCAAATTATGTTAGGTGAGAAGAAAGTTAATTCTGGCTATCAATAGGAAACCTATGTGCTACTTGTCTGTCACTTAACAGAATCCAATGCAAAATAGGGGAGTAGCTCAAATTCAAATGTGTTGAATAATTCCCTTCAAAAAAAATGTGTTGAATAATAAATTAAATATTAGGTAACTATCTGGCACCACAAGAAAGCAAATTATGTTACACTAAAAAAAAAAATAGCCACCATTCTAATGTCTTGAATTTTTCCAACATAAGTAACATTCATTTTGGAACTGTAAGAACGAATGGACAAGTCTCCTGTCTTTTTTTTTTAACTAAATCAACCATAATTAAGACACAAATCAACAATTCAAGTTAAATATAAAAATACAATTAATCATATACAGAACATTGATGAGAGACTACTTTACAATAATTGCCAAAGAACTTATGCTTAATGCCCAGAAGGGCAGGCTGGGAGAATAACTCTTTTAAGGTTGGCGAGGAAAAATTTTCTCCAGGAAGGTAATAAAACGCGTTTTGAATAAATCTTCGGCTCCACAACAGAAATCGATAGTGGATCGTACTTCAAAGATTTACACGCATGCTCTATTTTCTTTTTCATGTTGTATTCTTGTAATATATCAATTATGCCAAGGTAGAGAACGACATCATAAACCTCGAAAAGTTCGACTTCAGCTGAGTCGGTCTCAGCCTGCATAATTTTGTGATTAGCCTGAGCTGGCATGTTTACTCCTAGTTGCACCCTTAACCTGCAAATTTGCAGATAGTTAATACAGACATCATAATCAAGAGGGGAAAAAACCGGCAATCGGACTTTCATCCCAAATTACCTTTAGCTCAACTATGACCAGTTAACAAATGAAAAAGAACGTGAAGAAACTTATTCTATGCTGGTGTTTAAGAAGGCATGTATATGTTATAGGAATTACTACACATCATACTATTAGAAGGTATTGGTATCCTATTTACCTACATGAGTTGAAAATTTTGGATGTGTATTTAGTATTAGTGATAATTACAAAAACTACCCCTGAGAGGTTCAGCCTGATTACAAAACTCCACTTATCTTACAAAATTACAAATACCCCCTCCTGGCGGTGCAATTTGTAAAATAGGTCAATGTGTGTTTGTAATTTATAATGATAACTGGGTATTTTTGCAATTAGGATAAACTTCAAGGTATAGTTTTTGTAATTATCCTTTATTATTACAAGTGACAAGTTGCTCAGTCATTTGATAAGTTGGGCAGTAATAGCATTGGATAGGCAATTATTTAGACTTCTAAGTCAACCTCTTTAGCGATGTTCGGTATTTACCGAGGCATTCGGATACCAAATCTTAATATGTATGACAGAAGGTTAGTGTAATTTACCTTCCAGTGCCAGGCAGAATAAGATCAGCTTCCTTGTTACCAATAGAGTATGCTTTCAACGCATTTCCTCGAATGTGAGGACCTGGAGTAGTGCTGACAGATCCAGGTTCATGGGTTACTAAAAGCAAACCCCTTGGAGGAATCAAAAGCTCTCCTTGGGAGATCACACCTTGAAGAAGCAAGATATATCCATCAAAGAACAGTTTTATAAGAAGACAATCCAAAGTGAGTTATAATAATGAAATTGAGACAAATGATGCAACACAAATCAGACAGCCACATTGCAGGACATCTTTGGCTTAAGGATATTGTGCAAACAACCGTACAACTATATGAGGAAAGTAACAGGTCACAGATACAGGTCGTGTAATATTATCAAATCCAAACGAACAGTATGCTGACTATTCATGACTATTCTCATGAGAGGGAAGAGTTGAACAAACGAACAGTATCCTATTCTGAGAGCACAATTCAGACAAGCCCCCGGAAATGAAGTTTATTATAGTTGCCTACGTTATCAACAACCAACTGAGAAAGTTCTATAAGAACCGATACGAGCACTAGAACAACTCTGACAGAGATTCAAGTTTCAAAAGAATGAAGAAATTCAGGGCACAACCCAATGATTTGCCTTCTTGCTTCAGATGTAATTTCAAGATCAATAGTCATTATTAATTGATTTATACTAAGACACAAAAGACAAAATATTATGATGTTTAAGGTTTTGTTATATACCATCATAGTCAATAATCAAATTGAACTTGCCAAATGGCTATAAACGGATGAAATCAATCCTGTCCATTTCATATGAACTTGGTTGATATTAACCTTTTCCCTTTTATGGTGAAAAGCAGAGCTATGTGGTACATACATAAAATGTTAATAAAGCACTCCAAATACTAATTCACCAATAAGAAATAATGGCACAAGAAGGAAGAATCACATTCCAATTTGTGTCACCACTAAATGGCACAATAAAATACTGAATGGTCCAATTCCAGATAGACTGAACTTCTAATAATAAACTCAATATCTCGAAAGAGTTAAAAACCGGGGAGTCATGGACAATATTCTTGTATACTTGGCTATTGTAGTTACCTCAAGAATATGGATATCAGCAGTTTATTGTTGACAAAAAAACATGTAAAACAATTAGTTATCGAGCAACAAACGGTTGGTATTTAAACAAAACTTGAAAAATGATACCGACCATCAACAGCAGCATTGGTATTCTCAGCCTTGTGCAATGAATCGGGATGCTCCAATAACGACCGTAGCTGTTCAGGTGCTCTAAAATGCAAGCCCAGGAGAAGGCTATAATCAATGATCTGTTGAGATTCCAAGAATGCGGAGTCTAGGGATAGTTGTCTACAAAAAAAAATGTTAGAAATGCAAATATACTGTTCAGTGTTCACATGGAAGAAGCAGAAAGAAAATATGACGCAGATTCTATCTCTTCAACCTTTGGGGAGAAAAATAAAGAATTACTGTATGGCAATAAGGTTAAATGAGAGAGACTGGATACACAAATAATTTGACCATTATAGTTAAATATATCAGTCATAAAGAGTTCGAAAGTTGGACACTATACAGGAAAAATAGAAGTGATAACTGCGACGTCTTACCTAATTCACAGAAATGAAGAATTAAGAAGATTCCAAACGTTCGATGAATCTGTATATGATTTCTCTAATATATGCATTCTCAATACTACGTACATGCAATTGCTTCTCACCCTAAATCACATGGTCAAGACACTTACATCATTACTGTTTCATTCAACAGAAACTGCAGAAAGATGATTATTTCCAAACCCTATCCATGTATTGATATGTGGGGAATTTTTAAATATTGGAGCCTTATATCAGAAAATAATATCTAGATATTCATAATCTTCTTTTTAAGAGTTACTGACTTTCACATGATCCAATGTAGGTTTTTAATAGTTAACTCCAGGCTAAGAAAAAGGTTGAACATTTTACCCCAAATTGATTGTGATGAAAGGATAAATTGGGAGCTAAAGAGTTTCAGAAATAAATTCCTAAGTTAACGGAATAGTCCCATATGATTATAAGTGCTCCATTGGCATATAAGTTCCCCATCTGGCATGTGCTTGCATGCAGTTACGCTTTAGGCCTTAAATGGTATGCTTTCTCTAATGTTATATCTGTTTTCCCCACAATGTAATTCTACATTTATGAACAAATTCAAGTTTCCTAGAGATTTCAACATCCTCGAAGATATATCCTTGGGGTGGACACTACGTGGCAATATAAAGATAACTTAATTCATATACGAGGAAACTAAAAACGTTTTCAGGCTAGAGGGAAAAATTAGCAGAGGAAACACCTTCTCTCCATTAGAATTTGAGAATACAAGTGTCTTAATATATCTTTTCATATTTATTTGTACTGACCATGGAGGTGGCACAGACAGATACAAGTGTACCTTAAGGGGAATACTTGAAGTGTGACTGAGACAAAACTTAGCCCCAGATCACCAAGAGAGGACTTCAAATTTTGATATTTCATCGCAGCATTATTATGATCCAGACATGCTAAAATCCATAAGATATGTGTTTGCAGATAGATAAAACCTAGAATAATTTAATAGCATCAGTTAAAGGGGTTCTCCAAGTCCAACCATGGGTCAAAACTATTTGCTATTTGCAATAAACCAACTCTTAGTCGGTGGAGATTCAACGATGATTTCCCATTATCTAGTTTCTGGACACCCAAGCAACAGATATAACGGCCATATATGCATGAATAGCTACCTACTCATAAAACTCAGTATGCACCCGAAGACATATGTAAGGAACAACCGAATCAATCAACAAGGTTTTTTAAAATTAACCATCAAAACCATTCATAGATTTTTTCCCACTAGAAGGTCTGATAACACGTCTACTGAACTGGACTGAAACATAATTAGCTATAAGGGAAGTTACCTAAAAAGTGATTCATGCAACAATCGGTCCATATGAAACTCATAAGTCAAATCAAGATCTTTCAGTGTAGTGGTCTCATCAATATCATCTTTATTTGTAAATCTTCCATGAGATGAGCCCTTCAAATCATAGCGACGATGTATGTGTAATTCAGTGCAGAACATATTCCCCATGACTATAAAGCGGACCTATAAGTAAAAGTAATCATAATCCTAATGAGAAGTTTTCACTTTTCCCGATAAAACAGAACTTCATTACAACAAAAGTTAAACCTTGCATCCTAAGGAATAGTACTACACATAGTTTCACAGTGGATCGAATTTATGGATGATAAGCAACCTTTTTTCCATGTCTCAGTGTTATCCTGTGTGCCCCAAAGAATTTGGTTATAAGGGTATTATCATGCGCTTGTACATGATCGTAATAGTGAGGCAGCATCTTCAGTAACACCTATGCAACATTAAGAACAAGCACTGTCAATCTTCCAGATAATGTTTATAGAGCAACATGATAGCATTTCCAAGCGAATTGCATCAAAACAAGTTTAAATTGTAAATGCGACTGAAATACTGAAATACAACTAATGGTTATAGAAATCATAGAACTTGCATTGTTCAGGATAGTGTAGAGAATAGAACAAACAGTGAACAAAACATCCAATTTCACCACCTCTAGTTCTAAATGACTAATGGACTGCATGAAACTATATTTCACTTCATACACAATCACTCTAGCTTCACCAAATTCATAAGGCAAACATGCTGTTTCTCTATTCATATGGAATTGCATATCCAAGAAAAATGAATGGATAAACAGTATGATATATCATGAAGCAGATATTGTTTAAATTGCTGCCCAGGATTGAGTGGATGAACAAAAACTCCAGCTCGTTCAACCCTCTACCCTTTGCATGTAATATGGTGTTATGACTACAAGTGCTAATGATTCTCCAGAAACATAAGTGTCCACGCTCATTTAGTGAGTTGTGTGAAAGTGAGCGTGTGAGAGTGACAGAGAGAGCGGTAGAGTGGTATGTATAATTATGAAGTGAAGACCGAATAGAAGAAGTGAAAAAACATGAATATCATTTCTCGTTAATTATAATGGCAGTGATAAAATGATTTTTTTTTATTCGCAAGAGATACACACAGGACACACAAACAGATTGAGGTCATCCTATTCTTTATACCTTCAGCTCAGGTTTTTTCAATGTTTTAATTACAAATCTATCATCATGAGAAAGATAGAAAATGCTTCCACTTTTTCCTGGGGAAGAGAGCTCTCTCAGACCATCGTCACCACAGATAGACATCATATAGTCTGCAGCATTTAACTTGAACAGCTCCCTCAGATTCCTGAAAATGATATCCCACAGAGACATGCAAAGTCATTAAAAACTAAATTCAACTTAAAAATGCATGACATACATGCAGACGTTCAAGCAGTTACCATTAAAGGTGCTGGTGTGAATGTACAATTCACATATACTAGCAGACAATATTCTAAGCTGGGGTAACATTGGACCAGTCCAAAAGGAGTACACACACACACAGCCATAGAGGAGAAAAAAACATATCAAATATTGATTGTTCTCTTCATCCTCTACATTTTGTTATAAATAATTCTCACTTTCCACAACATTTGAGGGAGAAGACGTGTGAAGATGAAAGAAAGAGTAGGATAGTCAACACAAAGACTACTACCACTTCTTTACAGATGATTGAAGATGGAAATGAATGATAATTTCATCATAAGTTATGATTGTTTCCAATGATAAAAAGATGTCAAAAATCTAAAGAACCTAAAGTAGAATCTTTTTTTCAGGTTAAGCACAAAATAAGAGAAGGGACAAAAGATATTGTGCTTATACTTTTTACCAGCAGAAAGACATCTCATGTCCACTTCCTGAATATTTATTAACAATCAAAACTAGTATGGACACACCAGCCAACATATAAAGCTAAAGACTGCTTGAGTGTTAAAAACTTATACACGTTACTAATAGAAAAGGAATCTTTCCGCTCAGGTTTCTGGCAAATTGCTCATACTTCCTCTTGATGTCTCATATCTGAATCTCATCCCCTATTATTTTAAAACAATCTTCCCATACAATATTACAAAGGCTATGCCTTAAACAAGTTACAGCCTAGGGGCAATGCTACTTGAGTACTTATACAATGGCATGCAAGCCTCAGATCCATTCTTTTCACCAACATAGGTAATGCTACTTGAGTACTTATACCATGGCATGCAAACCTCAGATTCATTCTTTTCACCAACATAGCTAATAGCTAATGAGTTATACTTACCTAAGCATAGAGAACTGGAAGATAAAAGTTTCTTTTAAATTCATAGAATACATAAAATTGTTTTTCTTATAAATCTGAGCTGGCAGTTAATCCAAAATTTTGATGTTACAAAATATTTGATCTTTCAGCGTTGTCCATGATGAAAAGGCCTCAGAAATGGTTCTTGATGGTCTAAAACCAAAAAGAATAAAAATTCATAATTCTGGTACATAGAACAAAAAGAAATAGTTTAAGATTCATCAAACAGGAGTGTCAAAATCTTTGAAAAATGCCATAGACATTAAACGAGAAATAGATACCTGAAGACCATGGGGCAGTAATCCTTCCAGTAAAAGTCAATAGAATTATGTGGGGGGGTCAATTGGGAACCCTTTCTTGGAAAATACATTTTTATCCTTGCTTGTTCTCCAAAATCGGATGATCTGACTTCCCGCATAGGAACTGGTGTGATCTTCCCAACTGTATACCTGTCAACTTCATATAAGATATTTTAATAAGGTATTTCACCACCAGGACACGAAAATTTAATTTCATAGTAGAATCTAGCAAAAAGTATAAGTAAAACCTTATTTTGCATACCTGATACCAAGTTGCAAACTAAGCATCAGGTAGTAGCTCCTGTGGCCTTCAAAAATGTCTACACATGATCTCCTGTTAACTTGCTTTGCAAATTTGAGCCGCTGTTTACTTCTATGAGATAATTTAGATAAATTTTTAATCCTTTCTTTAATAAGGACTCCTTGCATATATTCTCTCTCATAAGCTACAGTCCTATGATCTGGAAGCTCATTTTGACCATCATGAGAGCTGTGAGATAGGATGCATGATCTGTCAAGTGACATCATTTCTCTCATTGAATCTGAGCGGCCCAGATCATCATCCAGTGATGAAGTTTTATGTGAGAATCGTCCAGAGCCCCACCTAAAGCTAGAAGAAATTCTATCAGACAGACTACGGTTTACACTCGGAACTACAGACTCCTCTGTATCTTTTGATGAATTATGAGATAGCTGTTTTTGCCTCTTGTCTTTGTGTCCTTCAAGATTAAGTTTGCTTAGATGCTTATTTCCTGCAGGATAAAATGTTCCAGGTCCATCCTTCAGCCCCTTAGACCATGTTCCAAAATAATAACTTCCATCGGCAAATCTATAGAAGCCTGACCCGTGTCTCAACCCATGTGACCAACAGCCATCAAACATATCTCCATTGAACCACTTCATAACCCCTCTACCAGACATTAACCCATGTTTCCAATTTCCAATATATATGTTGCCATTACTCCATGCATACCTACCACTGCCTTCACGCACTCCTCTCCAGCAACCATCATAAATGTCTGAATTTGGATACTGCTTCCTTCCAATGCCATGTTGGGAGTTCATCTTCCAAGAACCTCTGTATATGGACCCATCAGAACCAATAAAAGTTCCAAAACCATGAAGGTAGCCTCCAGAGAAATCACCCTCATATGTAGTCTGTGAAGGCCAAAAGATCTTGCCTTTTCCTGTCATTTTCCCTTCCTCCCAGTCACCCTCATAAACTGTTCCATCTGACCATGTATATTTACCTTTTCCATGCGCAATCATCCCCTTGAAAGCACCATGATAAACATCTCCATTTGAAAAGATCTTTTCAAGGCCCCTGTAAGTATAGGTTACTGATAAGTTGATATTAAGTCCAGCATGAAAACAAAAAAGGTTCATAAGAGTATTTCTATATCCTCTTAAACACAAGAGGTAAGCAGTTTGTACCTCTCCTCATTTTCCATGACAACTGGTGATCCTAGTTAAATTACCTGCAAAATATTCCAGAAAAAAATAACACGTCAAGCAACACATCTATGTGAATCAATTAACCAAAGGGTCTGAAAAAATCCATGCCAAAATTGAACATACAACAACAACAAAATCATTGCAACTCTAGTTCTCTTCCCATCTTTGTCTTTTTATAGTAATATTATGCATCAATCATGTACAGCATCGTCATGCTATTATCTGGCTTCCAAATCTGTATATTATGCAGGTATAATCCCAGCTTTTATACATATTAAAACCATCATGTCATCATTTCAAACATTCTGTTTTATGATTAAAAGTTCAAATAAGTAATTGCCAAATTCTATTTGATTGTACAGCTTAAAAAGGAATGAAAATTTTACCGGCCACATTACATGTCTTCTGTTGTTGCTGACAACAAAACTCAATATTCCCCTGAAAACCTGATACAGAGTCAACTAGCAGTATTTTATGAAGCAATATTTATTAATTTCCGAATAGGAAGATTAGTTACTAAATGCTTAACCACAAAGATGCTAGCAATAAATCTAATATGAAGAGAAAACGCATTAATATGGAACAATATCAGCTATATCACGGACAGCAACAAGTTATATATGCCATATATTCTACTCAATATATATATATAGGTATAAGATAAGCCAAAAATTTAAATTCCATAAACAATGAATACCTAATAGTTTCCAAAAAGTCATAAACTAGTAACAGATAACAGACCAACCAAAAAAATGTACACTCGACAACAGAGAATCAATAATTCAGGTAGCTCACTGGCCGTAAACTTCCTAAATCACCACATCGCAAGCAATTAAATTGAAACCAAAATTTTACTTCTATGGGAATCATAAAATGGCAGAAAACAAAAACAAAGTAAAACATTTTTCTTGAAGAATGATCACTTTCTCATCTAAAGCTCACGTCTATAGGAAAGACTGATGCATCAAAACAAGTATGTCATCATAAATTACCAAAGCCCTGATACCTCAAGCAAACAAACCAAGTACACTATCTTCATATTGAAACCACAATATTTCCAAAATAACCGATTTTACTAAATACACTATGGAGTATTTGGTTATATACACACGGACTATTAGTAATCCGTCAAATTAAACACACGTGACATTCAGGTATTAATTCAACTTCTCAGAATCAAACAACCAAAATGACCAGCAATCAAACAGCTATCAACTCAATTCACACCAGATTTTTCAATCTTAAATCCTCATAATAATGTATTTTTATCCAATTAAAAATACTGAAAATTATAAATAGAAAAGCTCACCTGAAGAAACAGTTCAGATAGCACTAACCCTAAAAAGTAACCCCAGCAAAACAGTTAAATTCCAAGAATCGATGTACAGTTCTATAAATGGCTTCTCTTTTTCTTCTCACACTGTAAAAGCTTGAATCGATGAAAAACTAACTTAATTTTTCTTTTTTTTATTTTTTTATTTTCTTCTCTTCGCAGCCGTACTGAAAAGGGAGTATAGTGAAGATGAGGAAAGCAATTTATAGAACTGGTGATTGGTGCATACGTGGCAAGCATGCAACTCGTGGGACCCACGTGCTTTCGCAGGCGATCACGTGGGCCCATTGAATAAAATAGTTTGCTTGGCTGGCGTACCGACTGTAACGTGCGATGAGTTGTAGGTGATTCGTGTTCCTGTAAAACGTAAAGCATATGATATTGCCAGCATTTCTGTAATCTGAATTATTAAACTATTTCTGACAAAATAAATAATAAGTAGGTAAGGGTTGAATATAGTGAAGAAGAAAATTTCAATAAAAAAAAAACGCTAGAGAATTTCTTTTTTTTATTCCATGTTTGTGAAAATAATTCGTATAAAAAAACAAATTACTAGGCACTCACTCTTATTAGAAAAAGTTAATCACATTTACTTATAATTTCAATCATCACTTCAACTATTTGCGTCATATTGTCATATAATAAATACAATATTCACAATTTCTTATTTTTAATCATCAATTGCATCCAATCATTATTTTACTTTACAAATATTCATTTTATATTCAATTACACTTAATATTCATTCTTATTTTCTCAATTTATGTTCAGACTATTATCTACAAAAATATAAATGAGTGGAATGAAAGACCACACAATCACACCAGCAGTTTCTAATGATATATAGGCACATAAAACCCACTTTAATAATTTATTTACTTACTCAATATTTCTTAATTTTACTTTTTAATGCATTTGCTTTATAAAGTTCTTGTCAAATGTGTATTTTAATCCAACCAATGCATTTTTTTCGTTTTCTTTTCTGTATTATTTATTTCATTAGAGTTTTGTATATCTTTTTTTTTATGTTTTTGTGATTGCATGCCTTCACGTGTTAAGAAATTTTCAATAATTAAATAAATATAATTAGCACATATCACATGAGATTTATAGAATCTAAATTTATTTTTACTCAAAATTGAACTATTATAATATTAAAAAATTACTTGCATGCCGTCAAGCATAACAGGAAATTAAAATAATATTTTTGTTAGAACTTCATTTTACTCAAGTGTAAAAATATATTAATTTTACTCTTTGCCTGTGATCAACATTGTACCAAAGTTAAAATTCAATTTATTCTTTTTTTTTTTGGACATCACTTAGTACAATATAACATAATTTGAAATTATTATTCATGGGTTTAGGTGATTGTGAGTTCACGAGGATACATAGATTGTATGACATTAACACAAAACTACAAATGAGAAAAAACAATAATCTTCTATTCTTCTTCTTATTTAACTACTCGTTTTGTCACAGATAAGAATTAGATACCCATAAGACGAGTCATAAGGAATTTTAACGAATTTATTCTATTTCCACTTGTGATTTAAAATACAAAAAGATAAATAAAATATCTTTTGTTATTGGCCACTTATTAACTAAAAGCATGTAAAGTTATGGAAAAAATGGTGGTGGAATTGGTTTGATGCTTGTTGGAGAATTAATAAGGAAAAAAAAAGACAATAGGACAAAGACACTCAAGGAATTTTATGAGGTCTACCCCTTTTTGTAATTTAATTAATAAATAATTAAATAACTTAAAGTTATCTTTACTTTTTGTGACACAATGCGACATATGGTGATTGAGAATAAATTAACCTTAAAGGTGACATGCATGGTGGTATTCTTTTTCATAATCATGTCTTAATATAAGTTCATCTAATTGGCTAATACTTTGATCTTGGACATGAAAATTTTGGAGTATGAATAGGATTCTATTCACTTTTTAAGTCTTGATTTTTTTATGGGATAATTGATGCTTGATTATATAATGAGCAAAGAAGTTGTTCGTTAATGGAGAATGTTTGACCGACATGTTTTAAACAATTTTTTAAATTTTTACAAATGTATGTTAGACTTTTTTTTCTTAAATATAATTTGCATGTTTGGGAACACTTTCATATTTAAAACCCATTTAGAAAATGGACTATTTATTAAGTGTATTTTCAAAAAGTTGTTTTACATCAATAACATATATTTAGTGAAAACTCATTTTCAAAAAACAATTGTGTGTTTTTAACAAGGAATTTGTATTTCCCATTATTCAATTCGATACAACCAATGATATAATATCATGAAGTCTGGAAAAAACTTTCACATTTCAAACAAGGAAATGTTGGAAGCAAACAAAAATCTAAACATATACAATAGATTATAGAACATCGGATCATGTTCAATTGTATATCATTAATGGTTGGACGAGTGTCTTGCACTTCCACACAAGCGTGGATGATCCACACCAAATTTCTTTTTATCTCCAAAACTTACAAAAAGTGATGAAAAACTCCAAATGAGGTTCCACAAGCACATACTTATTTATATCTTAATGGAGCTAATAAAAGAAAAGAGAAAATAAATCTACTCCCTGAGATGATGTTAACAAATGAAAAATAAAACTTTGCCATAAAAAAGAAGAAGTATGCCATGGACGTATGCTTGAGGAATGTTGGAGACAAACTTCTTGAATAATTGAAGGATGAATAATTGTTCTATTGTACAATGTTATTGACAAAGAATACATATACTAATCATATTAAAGAAAAGATAAAAAAAGACAAAAGGAATAAAAAGGACAAGATAACATATGGAGAAAAATGTATCCCGCATCGCGCATGCTATGTATCGATTTTCATCATCGATTGTGTGTTGTCCGCCGTGATGTTGGGTTTTGTTCTTTATTTATTCCTTTGATACTCCTCTCGAGATGGAAGTAAATGTTAATTACTCGCGTCTTGGACAATAAGAAATGAAAGTTGGCCCCTAGTAAAGCTTTTGTTAGAATGTCCGCTATTTGGAATTTTGATGCAATGTGAATCGGGTGGAGATCACGGAAGAAATCTTTTCTCTCACGAAATGGCAATCAATTTCGATATGTTTGGAGCGCTCGTGGAAGATAGGATTTCTTGTCAAGTGAATGGCATATTGATTGTCACAAAAAATAAGAGTTGGCCTTTGTTGTTTGAAACCAAGATCATTGAGTAGATAACGTAACCATATGATTTCACAACTCGTTTGAGTAAGGGCCTGTATTCGGCTTGAGTGGATGATCGTGAGATGGTGTTTTGTTTCTTAGATTTCCAATAGATTAATGAATTTCTAAGAAAAATGCAAAATCTGTAGTGTAGTGGAGGGCGTCGGTGTCGGGACAAGCGGCCCGGTCATAGTCACAATAGGCTTTCAAATGCATATCGAAGTCGATGAATATAACAAACCTTGTCGATAGAACCTTTCAAGTATCGTAAGATCCTGTGTGTTGCATGTAAATGTTCATGGGAAGGTTTATTCATGAATTGACTAAGAAGATGAACCCCATACGTGATATTCGGTCTAGTCACGAGACAAATAAATGAGTCTTCCGATTAATCTCATGTAATTTGTAGAATCGGAGAGATAAGCACTGGAATATTTGGTGAATTTCATATTCATTTCCTTTGGAGTGTTGATAGATTTGCATACCAACATACCACGAATCTTCTAAGATGTCAAGGGGTGTATTTCCTCTAGCAAACTTGAAGACCTTTGGAGGATCTTGCAACCTATAGCCCAAGGAAATACCGCATAATACCTAAATCCCACGATCTTGAATTTTTCTTTGAAGTTGGGTTTTGATTGTTCTAATAATGTTCAAATTAGAACTCCCAATGAGGATGTCATCTACATAGACTAGTAAAGCCACAAATCCCTTTTATTCGATCGGTAAATAATGAGAAATTTGGATTTTGATTGAACAAAGCCTATGCTTAACAAAAAGAGGAAAGTTTGAAGTTCCATTGGAAGCTTGCTTCAATCCATAGATGATTTATGAAGCTTGCAAACCAAAGGTCTAGAAGTAGTTGACTCCTCAATCGATTGGAAGACCAGGTGGTGAGATGCATATAAATATCCTCATCAAGATCACCATAAAAACGCATTATGGAAATCAAGTTGATGTAAATTCCAATTATGCACTGACTACAATGGAAAGGAAGATTCGAATTGTAGTGATCTTAACCACTGGACTGAAAGTTTCTTGGTAATCAAATCATTCTCTTTGAGTGTATCCCTTTGCTAGTCGCGCTTTATATTTGTCAATATTTCCATCAGGTTTGAACTTTGTTTTGAACACATATTTGCAACCAATGGCACGGTGTCTGTTGGCAAGGTTGTCAAAGTCCATGTTCCATTGGCAACTAAAGCATCCAATTCATCTGCTATGGCCTGACGCCAATGATCAAATGCAACTATTTCATTATAGGTAAGTGGGTCTTTGGTAAGGAATATGGCTAAAGAAAAAGATTTATAAGAATCGAGAGAGATGAGAGTAAGTGATATGTTTGTTCGAGTGGGTGAGAAGTTGGAGGTAAATTATGATGAGAATGAGGGACGAAGGCAATGAGGATTATAAAAGATTACGGTGATAATCATGCAAATAGGCGGGAGGATTTGTGTTTCTTCTAGGTCTTTGGGGAGGCGAAGGATCAATGAATTAAGTGGAATGGGAACATGAGAGGGGAAAGATGTTGGCGTATAGGAATCATATGAATCATTGGAGACGTTAGCATCATTAGAATCAAGTTGAGTGGAAGAAGGTGAAGGAGAGTGTGAAAGGTTGTGTTGAATAGATGAGAGGAATATCGAGGTAAAGCGAGGGTAAGATTGGATCAATGGTTTGAGTCAAAACATAATCATCTTTGTTTGTGATTGGTGATGGATTAGATGACGGTGACACAAAGCGGGAGTTGGAGCAAAAGGAAAGACATGCTCAATGAATTTGACGTCTCTAGAGACAAATATAATGGATGTCGATAAATCCAACACTTTTGTAACCTTTCATACCAACTGGGTATCCCATGAATACACAAGGTTTGGCTCAGGGTCAAATTTGGTCAGATGATGAGCATGAGTAGAAACATAACATAGGCATCCAAACACTCTGAGATGTGAATACTTAGGTGGTGATTTGAATAGAAGGTTGATAATGACTCATATTATCTAGATAAGGGGTTGGAATTCTATTGATCATATAAACAACGAGTTAAAAAAGATTCTCCCCAAAAATGTGAAGGTAAAGATGATTGGAACATGAGTGACCTAGCAACATTGAGTATGTGTTGGTGTTTTCTTTCCACGATGCCATTTTGTTGTGGAGTATAGGCATAAGATTTTTGATGAATGATTCTATGAGAAGCATAAAATTCAGACATATGAAATTCTAACCCATTATCACTTCTTATTTTCTTGAGAACACTCAAATTGATTTTGAATCATTTTAATATGAGCTTGGATGATATATTTTGTTTGACTTATATTTCATAAGATAAAGCCAAATGATCCTACTATGATCATCCACAATGGTTAAAAAATATCTTTGACCATTTTGAGTTGGTATGGAGTGTGGCCCCCATAATGTCAAAGTCAACAAATCAAAGGGAGACAAAGAAAGCGATTTCTTGGATTGAAAAGAAAGTCGTTTTTGCTTGGAAAGATGACAAATATCACAATCACGCAACTAACATCTATTACATTGGGATCAATTTTCTTAATTAACTGGAGTCTTTGAGTGGAAAGATGTCCTAATCTAAGATGCCAAACAGTTGCTCCATGGCTTGACAAACTCGTGATAGAGGAGATAAGGAAGTTGTGAGTTGATTGTGGCTCGGCTTGAAAATGTATAGTCTTGGTGAAGCTTAGCTAGTCAATCTTCAAATGCAGGAAGAGGGGTCCTGAATATAACATGTATCATTTTGAAAAGTGATACAAGAATGAGAACACGAGTCGGTTTGCTAATGAGGATGAGATTGAATGAAAGGATGGAATACGAGAGAACATCGTTAAAATGATTGTGGGGGTGAGTTATGCAGTTCATTTGAGAGTTACTTGTGCTTTAGTCCCATTAGGCCAATTGACAAAGGATTCATATAATGAAGGATGTGAAGTGAAAAATCTTTGGAGAACAAACCATATGGTCGATTGCACGGTGTCAATTATCCATGGGATGTGTTTGAGAGCGATCGTATTGATTGTCACAAAAAATAAGAGTTGGCCTTTGTTGTTTGAAACCAAGATCATTGAGTAGATAACGTAACCATATGATTTCACAACTCGTTTGAGTAAGGGCCCTGTATTCGGCTTCAGTGGATGATCATGAGATGGTGTTTTGCTTCTTAGATTTCTAATAGATTAGGAATTTCTAAGAAAAATGCAAAAGCATGTAGTGGAGCGTCGGTGTCGGGACAAGCAACCCGGTCATAGTCACAATAGGCTTTCAAATGCATATCGAAGTCGATGAATATAACAAACCTTGTCCGATAGAACCTTTCAAGTATCGTAAGATCTGTGTCTTTGCATGTAAGTGTTCATGGGAAGGTTTATTCATGAATTGACAAAGAAGATGAACCCCATACGTGATATCGGGTCTAATCACGGACAAATAAATGAGTCTTCCGATTAATCTCATGTAACTTGTAGAATCATAGAGATAAGCACTAGAATGTTTGGTGAATTTCATATTCATTTCCACCGGAGTCTTTGATAGATTTGCATCCCAACATACCGAATCTTCTAAGATGTCAAGGGTGTATTTCCTCTAGCAAACTTGAAGACCTTTGGAGGATCGTGCAACCTCTAGCCCAAGGAAATACCGCATAATACCTAAATCTCTAATCTTGAATTTTTCTTTGAAGTTGGGTTTTGATTGTTCTAATAATGTTCAAATTAGAACTCCCAACGAGGATGTCATCTACATAGACTAGTAAAAATCCACAAATCCTTCTTTATTCGATCACGGTAAATAATGAGTAATTGGATTTTGATTGAACAAAGCCTATCTTAACAAAAAAGAGGAAAGTTTGAAGTTCCATTGTCAGAAGCTTGCTTCAATCCATAGATGATTTATGAAGCTTGCAAACCAAATGTCTAGAAGTAGTTGACTCCTCAATTGGAAGACCAGGTGGCGAGATGCATATAAATATCCTCATCAAGATCACCATAAAAACGCATTATGGAAATCAAGTTGATGTAAATTCCAATTATGCACTGACTACAATGGAAAGGAAGATTCGAATTGTAGTGATCTTAACCATTTGGATTTGAAAGTTTCTTGGTAATCAAATCATTCTCTTTGAGTGTATCCCTTTGCTACCGATCGCTTTATATTTGTCAATATTTCGAGGTTTGAACTTTGTTTTGAAAACATATTTGCAACCAATGGCACGGTGATAGGTGTGAGTTTTGCATGTATTTTGAGGTATAATTATGATAAAAATGGTGATTAAGCATGGATAAACTCATGTAAAATAATATATAATAACTCTTTGTGGAAAAGATATTACGCTTTGCTTGTTTTGTAGGAATTTAAATATATTTGAAGCAATTTGGATACAAATACGAGCATCCCGAGGTGGAAACACCAAGAATCGAGTGAATGTACGTGAACGAAAGCCAAAATGAGATGAAGTTGAGCTTATAAGGCCAATACGGGAACGCCGGGTGGGCGTACCTTAGGCACCACCCGTGCGCCCCTGGGCATTGGCAAGCAAGAAGGCTACGGCATGGCGCACGGGTAGCCCATACTTGACGCACCTGTGGTGAAATTTAAGATGCCTACGGCATCACGCACGGTAGGCCGTGCTTGGGGCGCACGACCCGTGCGTGTTTGGCAAAAAATAGGGCCTTTGCTACGGGATGGCCTTACGGGTAGCTCGTGCGGGGGCACACGACCCGTGCGTCTACGTTTGGAATGTCATTTTCTGCAAAGACTTTGCCCTAAACTCGAATGTGGGTATAAAAAGGGTTTTGGGGCGCACACCAAGGATATTCGACATTTTTGGCTCTAGCACACAAGACAAAGCTCTATTATTGGAAGAAGACATCAAGGATACAATCGGGTCACATCGGAGCTTGAGGAACGGAGATATATCTAGAGATTGTCGACTTTCCTAAGTTTTTCTTGTTTCTCTTGTAGTTTCAATCTTTCATTTTTAGTTGTCATGGCTTTGAACAATTTGTTTATGAGTTGTTTAGACATCATGTGTAGCTAAACTCTTTAGATTTTCGGTTTTGGAAGTAGATTAATGAACTCTTGTTGAATGTTTTAATCTTAGTTGAAGTTATTGTCTTGAAGCCTATTTGAGTACTTTGTTCTTATTCTTGTTTTATCATTTGATCAATGATTTAACATGTTTGATAATTTTAATTCATAATTCGAGAGATGAGTTTCAATATTGGATCTTGAGTACTTGACACAAATATTTGCATAAATCGAAAGGTTTGTAAATATTTGTGAGGACATTTGGTCTTTTAAACTTTTGGGAGTTGAATACTTCATGTTGAGTATAGATGTTAGCATAGGTATTTCAATCTACATTTTATATGCATCTCGAGAGGGAGGATAAAATACTTTCATGGTCGTCTTATAGGAATATTGATAATAACTTGGCTTTGATTAAATCGGACAACAAGAGGATATTAATCGAAACTTAACCGGGAATCCATTTCATCTTCTTGATACTTCTATTATTCTCATTGTTTTAATCTTGTGTTGTTAGTAGTCTTAATCGTCTTAATCTCACAACAATCATCATATGACAACCGTCTAAATAAATATAAGACTATCTTAGTTCGATACTTAGCATATTAATTTATTAGTCTCCGTGGATACGACTTTGCTACCCTATTCTATAAATTACACCATACACTTGCGGTGAGCTAAAAATATAGGTGAACACACGGTGTCCTGTTGGCAAGGTTGTCATCCATGTTCTATTGGCAACTAAAGCATCCAATGCATCAAATAATAAGGATTTGAATTGAGATCTTGTCGTCGAGAAATAAGCATCGGATCATCCGCGAAGGCAAGATGGGTGATGTTCAACGTCCATATTTTAGATAATAGTTGAAGTGCGTATTTGTGGTTTTCTTGTTGATCAAACGCGACAAATATTCCAGGACAAATGACGAAAAAGGGAAAAGGGGTCCCCTTGCCTCAATCCTCTTTGCCCTTTGAAAAGCCCATAAGTGCCGCAATTGATGGATAAGGAATATGAAGTGGTAGAAACACATTCCATTATCCACGATACAAAGAGATGGGGAAGCCGGACCATAAGAACATCTCAAAAAGTCCCATGAGATTGAATCAAAGGCTTACGCAGTCAATCTTAATAGTACATCTAGCGCCAGGTCCACTTACGATTATATTATCCGAGTAACTCTGCATAAGGTGATATGTTCCACCATGTTGCGCCCTTTTACAAAAGCGATTGAGCTCCATCAATAATGGGGTCAAGGACATCGCCATTCTTGTTGCAAGTATCTTAGAAATGAGCTTGTAAATTACTTTGCGGAAAGCGTCGGTCTGAAGTCACCAACCTTAGAGGAGTGGTCGGACTTGAATGAGGGCGAGAATAGTGCGGTTCCATTGCTTAAGCAAACACCCGGATGTAAAGAATTCCTCAACGGCGTCACATACATGTTCACCAACGATAGACTGCTTCTTCTTAAAAAAGCAGATGAATAGCCATCGAGATCCCGGAGAGCGATCATCCCCAATGTCCCGAAGGGCATCCAATCTCTACGAGTTTGTGATAGGCTTGATGAGATCGGTGCCTTGTGTTTCATCAAGCGTGGCCCATTCCCAATAATCTCCGGATCACGGTGGTTGAGTATTACTGCTTTGTGCCAAGGAGTTGTTTATAGAAATCAATGAATTCCAAAGCAACTTGGTCTGGGAGACCGTTGGATTGCCATCTTCGCGAACAATAGATGCAGTAAAATTTTTCTTGGCATTCCTCTTGACTATAGAGTGAAAGAATCGGTGCATTTATCACTCAATCAAATAATTGCATTTTGCCTTTTGTTGGTAGAAAAGTTTCTCTGCTTTCTTTGAGGAAGAGAGAACTTTTTCTCAACTCCAACAATTGAGATCTAATCTCCAAATCATGCGAGAAAATCATGAAATAATTTTGCGTTTCCTTGACTTTTCCTTGGCATGCTTGTCACGAGAGGAAATGTGGGAGAAGTGTTTTTCATTTAGTGCCTTAAGATTGTCCTTGATCTTGAGTTGTTGGCAAAGAATAAAGCGAGTTGTTCCATGGTAGTGGGATTGCCACCATCTTGTACCACTTGGTGAAAATCATGATGCTCGCCAAGCATATTAAAGAATCTCAAGGTGTTTTGCCCGACGAATGGGTGCAAATAAAGACACAACACAATGAGAGTGGTCGATGAACCCGATGGTAGAAATTCAACCCTTGAGTTGAAACGTGAGTATCCAATTATGGTCAACCATTTTCTAGAAACTTGCTTCAATCCATAGATGATTTATGAAGCTTGCAAACCAAATGTCTAGAAGTAGTTGACTCCCCCTCAATTGGAAGACCAGGTGGCGGATGCATATAAATATCCTCCTCAAAATCACCATTAAAAAACGCATTATGGAAATCAAGTTGATGTAAATTCCAATTATGCACGCAATTTGCAATAGAAAGGAAGATTCGAATTGTAGTGATCTTAACCACTGGATTGAAAGTTTCTTGGTAATCAAATCATTCTCTTTGAGTGTATCCCTTTGCTACCGATCGCGCTTTATATTTGTCAATATTTCCATCATGTTTGAACTTTGTTTTGAACACATATTTGCAACCAATGGCACGGTGTCTGTTGGCAAGGTTGTCGCGATCCATGTTCCATTGGCAACTAAAACATCAATTCATCGATATGGCCTCACGTGATGATCAAATGTAAATCTGTTTCATTATAAGTAAGTGGGTCTTTGGTAAGGGATATGGCTAAAGAAAAAGATTTATAAGAATCGGATAGATGAGAGCAAGTGATATGTTTGTCCAGTGGATGAGAAGTTGGAGGTAAATTATGAGGAGAATGAGGACGAAGGCAATGAGGATTATAAAAGATTACAGTGATAATCATGCAAATAGGCGGGAGGATTTGTGTTTCTTCTGGTCTTTGGGGAGGCGAAAGATCAGCGAATTGAGTGGAATGGGAACATGAGAGGGAAAGATGTTGGCGTATAGGAAGCATATGAATCATTGGAGACGTTAGCATCATTAGAATCAAGTTGAGTGGAAGAAGGTGAAGGAGAGTTTGTGAAAGGTTGTGTTGAATAGATGAGAGGAATATCGAGGTAAAGTTGTGGGTAAGATTGGATCAATGGTTTGAGTCAAAACATAATCATCATTGTTTGTGATTGGTGATGGATTAGATGACGGTGACACATAAGCGGGAGTTGGAGCAAAAGGAATTACATGCTCAATGAATTTGACGTCTCTAGAGACAAATATAATAGATGTCGATAAATCCAACACTTTGTAACCTTTCATACCAATGGGTATCCCATGAATACACAAGGTTTGGCTCTAGGGTCAAATTTGGTCAGATGATGAGCATGAGTAGAAACATAACATAGGCATCCAAACACTCGAGATGTGAATACTTAGGTGGTGATTTGAATAAGGCGATAAGGACTCATATTATCTAGATAAGGGATTGGAGTTCTATTGATCAAATAAACAACGATTAAAAAAATTCTCCCCAAAAATGTGAAGGTAAAGATGATTGGAACATGAGTGACCTAGCAACATTGAGTATGTGTTGGTGTTTTCTTTCCACGATGCCATTTTGTTGTGGAGTATAGGCATAAGCTTTTTGATGAATGATTCCATAAGAAGCATAAAATGAAATTCTAACCCATTATCACTTCTTATTTTCTTGATGAGAACACCTTTATTTTCTTGTGAAGAAATGAGATGGGTTGAGTCTTGTCCCAAAGTGTCGAGGTCCGGATTTTGTGAACTTGAAGTTAGGAGGAAACTAGTCGGTTTAAAACATTTATCACGCCTATGTCTGTAATTCCACAATGCTCACAAACGACACTCGATTTGGACTTGCTCTTATCTCGCAACAAAATTATCGCAGCAAAGGATGATGAATCCATAGTAGGAGAGAAAGGCACTCTAGCCTCACATTGTCTTTCCTCGTGTAATATCATAGAGAAAACCTTGTCCATGGAAGATGTAAAACTCATTAATAGAACTTGACCTCGAATCCCTTCAAATGACTCATTTAGTCCCATCAAAAATTTGAAAGCGTAATCGAGAAGATTGAATTTCACCAAGTGGGATTACAAGTACATAGACCACAAGAGCAACAAGGCGGGGAAGGCGATAATTTCTCAACTCTTCCCACACAAACATTTAGTTGAGTGAAATATTCATTCACCTGAGTTGGTTCCTTGTACTATAGAACCCAATTGTTGTTGTAATTGAAATATGCGTACATTACCGGGCCGGGAAATTCGACTTTTAGTTTCTCCCAAATTTCTTGTGCAGAGTGATATACTGAGAATGTTAGACGCCAATTTCTTTCGAAACGAGTTTAGAATCCATGACAAAATAAGATTGTTGCAACACAACCATGACGCATATAATGGATCGATCACTGGGAGGAGAAACAATGGATCCGTCAAGAAATCCCAACTTATTCTTTATGGAGAGAGCAAGAGTAAAAGCTCTACTCCATGTGATGTAATTTGGCCTGTAAGAGGAGGTGAGATAACCACAGTGTTAGTGGTGTCATTGTGGTGAAGAAAAAAAAAATGGTGATTCGGATCTTGAGGATGGAGCAACTTGAGGAGTAGAATTTTGAGTTTATTCAGCCATGAAAAATGATTAGATGAGAGTTGTGATAGGAAAATGATAAGGAAGAAAGAAAAAAATGAAAGCGAAGATCTTTGTTGAAATTATTCAACAAACTCACGATACCATGTTAACAAACGAAAAATAAAACTTTGCCATAAAGAGAAGAAGTATGCCATGGACGTATGCTTGAGGAATGTTGGAGACAAACTTCTTGAATAATTGAAGGATGATTAATTGTTCCATGTACAATGCTATTGACAAAGAATACATATACTAATCATATTAAAGAAAAGACAAAAAAAAGACAAAAGGAATAAAAGGACAAGATAACATAAGGAGAAAAATGTATTCGCACACGCGCATGCTATGTCTTCGCTTTTCATCGATTGTGTCTTTGTCTTCCATGATGTTGGGTTTTGTTCTTTATTTATTCCTTTGATAGATGAGAAAAACTCAAAAAAAAAAAAAGAAGAAAAAAAAAAGTGAAAATCAACAAAAGAAAATAGAAAATGTTATTTTGCGGATAACGTCTCGAGAAAAGTGCTTTGACATTTAAATAGAAATATATGAGTTAAAATAGGAAAATACAAACATTTTAGTAACATCCAAACAAAAGTAACGAAAATGGGCTTTAAAACTTATTTCAAAAGTCCATCCAACATAAAAACCACTAAACACTTCAAAAAAATTCAAATGGACTTTTTAGCTAAAAGTTCATTTGCAAAGTGATCTGAAACATGCTTACATTTTCATTTGTTTTCAATGAAATAAGCTTTATGAATTTGTATGTTTAGTAATTGGGGAAGTTTACGGGAATGGACTTTTTAGCTAAAAGTTCATTTGCAAAGTGATCTAAAACATGCTTACATTTTCATTTGTTTTCAATGAAATAAGCTTTATGAATTTGTATGTTTAGTAATTGGGGGAAGTTTCTGGGGAGAGAAAAGTTTGATGGGATGTATCGGGAAATGTGTGTATTAATATAGAATGAATTGAGAAACCTAATGTGTGTTTGATTGGTGATTGAGGGGAGAAATTGGGAAAGAAATCTTGGGAGAAGCTAAACAAACATACTAAGTGTTTAGTAATAGTAGTGATATAATTTATATGATGAAAAAACTTATAAGTTTGTTATTTATTGAGAAGATTTGTTTGGGCTCATTAACTTGAAATAATTATAAGGGTGGAGAAAATGTATAGGAATGCAGTATATATATATATATATATATATATATATGAAGGGTTATATAGGACCCCCTATTATATGAGTATGTAGGACAGATCCAAGCCGTAAATAAATTGATTTCAATAAATTTGAGATTAATCCTACTTGGTGCTGATAAATCATTCGAAAAAGCCAATAGGAGGGTAAATTAGTCCATATAGTAATAAGTTATGGTAGCTAAATCTAGTAAATCCCACTAAAATAGGATGAGTTACAATCAAAGTCCACCAAATCATTATTGAAATAAATCGCCCACTTCATGTCATCTTCTCCACCGTCTTTGCAGAATCGAGATATTCTCCCAATTCACGAAAATTCGTCATTTGCAATTTGAATCAAGAAAAAAAGAATGGATGACACATATGAAGAATGCTTCAATACTAATGAAGAACAAGGTAATACTTTTTCTTGCTTTCAAAATTGTTTACATTGTCCATTTTTTTGAATCCTTAAAATTTGATTTGTAATTTTTCCTAAAATCAATGATTCGATCAATCATTTTCATTTTTTTGTAATTATTACCCAGCAATATGCTTATGCGTGTCTGTAATATTGCTTATGCCTGGAAAATAACATGCTTACAAATGTGAACTTCTTGGTAGTCCAGAAAAAGACTTATCTTCATCCCATTTTTTTTGTGTGTATGTTTACCCAGTGAGTTGCTTATTCGTTATGATAAATGTGCTTTCAATTGCCTACGAATGTGCTTATGAGTACTAACATACTTTCGAACACCTACAATTTAGTTCCTCGTCCACATTTTTTTCTTCATAGTAACTTGAGAAAGTTGCTTATTCGTATCCATAATATTGCTTATCTCGTGAATACTAATATGCTTATAATTATGAACATATAGTCAAGCATGAAATTTAATTCTTCGTCCCCATTTTCTTCATAGTAACCCGAGGAAAGTTGCTTATTCGTATCCATAATATTGCTTTATTATTTCTTTTTGTTGAAACAGTTGTAATTGCAAGTGTTCCGCAGCAGTGATTAAAATAACAATGGATTTATCTCCGAATTGGATACCGGAATGTGTTGTAGTGTTGCCACCAACGCAGGCCAAAAATAAGAGAAGCGGCAGCCAGTCAAGAGCCGACTTCAGAGTCAAAAAGAGAAAGCAATCAAGGTCGGGCAAAAATTGAAGAGACGTTGTGGGAAATATAGAGAAATAGGTTCGCACAATAGCAGGACGTGCGACAAGTAGAATTCACTCTTTTTGTCGTTATTTTTGAATTGCATGTTTGATACTGCTTATTTATCCATATTTTACCGCTTAATGTTTATGTTTATTGCGAAACGTTTGAATATTGCCTGTTTAATTATTATTACCTTGCACTTTGCTTATTTATTACTGTTGTAATGCTCAAAAGAGAAAAATGAACATAATTGATATTGCTAATAGTATAAAATACCATGAAGGTACATGCTTACAAGTCCATTGACTTCTACTTACAAAGCATTTGAATCCTGCTTACAAAATATTTGAATACTGCTAAAAATATAAGATACTTGAAATGATAAAATATTTGAAATAGTGCTTACAGGTCAACACTTGCACAAAGCATTTGAATTATGGTTACAAAATATTTGAATCCGCTAAAAGTATAAGATACTTGAAAAGATAAATCATTTGAATACTGCTTACAAGGCAATTGACTTCTGCTTACAAAGAACTCGAACCTTGCTTAAAAAAATTGAAATAATGCTAGAAACATTATAAGAAACCATGAAGGTGACTGCTTATAATAGAGTTGAATTCTCTTACGTGATTAAATGAATATTGCTTACATAAGCAATGAATTACATTTTGAAGAAAATATAACCACCATGAACTACAAAGTACTTCAAAAGCAAACAAATTTACAAAGATCGTAAAACACTCCAAAGAATTAAGACTTTCATAAAAAAAGACGAAGCAACAAAACATTTCGGATTGATTCTATTTCATTTTAGCAAACTCCTTCGCCCGTCCCAAGACCGCCTCCTCTCGCTCATTCATTGCGTCTAAACAAATTGCGATTGTATACTTCTACGCATCATCAATAGTTGCACCTCGTTTTTGAGCCCGCTATCATCTAAGCACTTTTTACCTTTGTCCTTCCCACCTTTTTTCTTACTCGCCTCTGCGGGACATCGATAGTTGCCGCCTTCCTCTTCTTACTCACTTTAGCCATGCTTTTGTTGCGTTACTCTTCTTGCTCTCTTTATCCATTTCCAAAAGAAACACTAACAAAAATAAAGTGGCAAATAGTCATTTAACCGAGTCCTTTATTAACAGAAAAAAACATTAAGCATCTTGTATGAAATAAGTAAGCATGATATAGAATGTGCATAAGCGTAATTGTCAACACCAATAAGCGATAGACACATTTTAAAATCCCCTTAGAGCCATCTACCGGACTTCATTTTTTCGGATAATAAAGACAGGTTTAAAACAAAAACACAACAAATACTAACCATTTCGTACATACTTGGATATACATAAGCATACTACAAAACATAGATAAGCGATATTTTTGTCTCATTAAAGCGATCAACCAACACTTGTGAAAATACGGATGTGACCATGGTTATTGACAACAATAAGCAACTTTTGCCTCAATAAAACATTATCCCATTAATTCGAAAAACTAGGAGATACTAATTTCCACCCTTTCCCCATTTGTGAAGAACTAAAATATATTTAAGCATAATTCATAACAATCATAAGCATATTTAACACAACAATATGCAATGTTAAAAACAAAATCAAAAGAATAACAATTCTACATAAAGATGTAATAAAAATATATAAAAAAAGACGAAATAAAAGAGAAAAAATCGCCCTACCTACAATGTGGGTGAATGAATTTGTATTCTTGGCGTCGAAATAATACTTCTGATTTGGGTGTATTTTTCAACGAAAATGAGGTTTTAAAATCGCTTCTTTCCGGGAAAAATCCAAAATGTCGATTGATGTAAACGGTGTTTGCTCAACTTTAAGTTTGATTTTTGGCCGACGCAGAGTTTGATTTTCAACCAGAAGGTTTGGGATTTTTCACAACGGGTTAAGTTGGAGACGGCTAGAATGGAGAATACCACTTGAAGGATGAAAACTTGGGATGGTTATTCTCACGTTGTGATGGTTTCGGTGGTTTCTTTGAGGAGAAAGTTTGCAGAGATGACATTTGGGGAGAAGATGGGTTTGCAATGAAGAAGAGATTGAAAAAGAATATGACTCTTTGTTTACCAAAGAATAGAAGATATACGATATCTCACGCCCCTAAAACGGTTCCTAATTTTTAGCCTACAACCAAAAATAATTTCCTCCCAAAAATTGATCTTAATTAAAATTACTAAGATGTCCTTTTTTAATTAAGTTAAATATTAAATAATGGTAAAA
>CM071929.1:47699706-47884435 GCA_016081115.2 Rehmannia glutinosa
TGATATAATATTTTGCATTGATGAGAAAAAGGCATCCATTATTCAAACGAGAAGCGGCGATTTAGAGCTGGGAGTTGAGGTCCCTCTTGTTCAAGCTCTCACAGGATGCACTGTACCTGTCCCTCTATTAGGAGGTGGGCAAATAAATCTGTCAATAGACGATATTATATATCCTGGATATGAGAAAATTATACCGGGACAAGGTATGCCCATGTCTAAAGATGGCAAGAGAGGAGACCTTAAACTCAAGTTTCTCGTTGAGTTTCCAGCTGAATTGAGCGATGATCAACGCTCGGAAGTAGTTAGCATTTTAGAAGAATGTTCTTGATCTTTGGGATTTTGCAGTTTTCTTCTGTTTTTATTTTTTTCATACTTACTGTCTTAAAAGGAGAAATTGGGACAGGAGACAGGGTTCTGTAGAGGGCCTCTTTAGTTTTTAGGTGGGTAGATTTTGTATAAATATAGGTGCGTCCCAGAAAGAATTCTTCTTGTTCTTCTTGATGGTGGACAATTGCAATACCTAATGACTGTTTAACAAGACTAATAGACAGGGCCTTTTCAGATACAATTCAACTCAAGATCTTCATTATATATAATTCTAAAAGAAAATCAAATTATAGCAGAATCCACAATCATGATTATCAAATACTATCATTGCTTGATTTCAAATCAAGTCTCTTTTTCTTCTTGGCCAACCTCAAAATTAGCAGTAAGTTTCTATAATATAGGCTCTTCAATTTTCCTGCTAAATTAACCCTGAAAAGAGGTTATATTAATATTCACATTTAAGATTAGCTATATTGTGTTCACATAGGTAATGACTGTATGCCATACCTGAAGAGAAAGAATATGAATACAACACTCAGAAAGGGGCGAACCGGCCACTAAGAGGACCGTTGTTTTATTTAACAAGGAAGCTAAAACTCACTAGGCTAAGCCTTTGACGGTGGAAGTTGATCTCTAAGAAACGGAACTTCCACCAGTGTCCCAACAATGCTGTCACCAACAATGACAGAGTCTCCCTCTGAAGCACCCTTTTTCTTGATATATCCTAATCCAAGCGGCCCGAATGTTTTTGTACCAGCTGTGAAGCTTGTCAGTTTGCCTACCTGAAAGATGAACGGCATTGCTTGCTATCTCAGCAACGTAAAAGTTGACAAAAACACAGATGGCAATAAAAATGTGAAACAGTTTTGTTATCTTGGTGTGTGTATATGTATATGTGCGTGTCTGTGTACACAACAGTTTTCTTCTCCTTTCTTGTTATACACAACAAGCTTTTAGGTTTTTTTTTTTTTTTCAAAAAGAACTTTGGGATGATTACAAACCTACCCCCAGGTTTAGCTGAATTACAAAGAAATTCGAGTAATTTTTAAAATTACAAATACCCAATGCGGTATTACAAATACCCCATTGAGACTTGCATTTGTTTTACAAATTACCCCATCAAGTAGTCAAGAAGGTATTAGTAATTTTAAAAATAACTGGGCCTTTTTGTAATTAGGCTAAACATCAGGGGTAGTATTTGTAATTATCCAAAAAACTTTTCATCTATTGAGAAGATATTGCATGCCACCTTCTTCCCATCAACGGTAATGATGCTGCTTGGTTCCGCTGGAGATGATAAAAAATCCCCCACAATCTCTGCTTGATTCCATCATAAGTTACAAGTCTTGAGATGGTCTCTTGTCCTTTATAACACCCTGCAAAAGAATTCAGCTTCAAACCACCATGCCATCTTTCATATACGAAGAAATGTGTATGTAGTGCTACCTTTATTTAAAGAAACAGCTCTCCAGAGACCAGCCTCTAAAACATTAAATTCCTCAGTGAGTTCTTTGCCAGGAGCTGGCCTTCCTGCAGAGATGATCATATAATGAGTTAATGACTCCAAAATAAGTACGTCTAATATACCACCTAGAATATGAATTCATAGATGTGTCATGTGTGGATGAGAAATACATATTGTTACAAGCATTTGAGAAAAGACAAGAGCCTGAGACAAATGATAAAAAGTGCTAGTTACTGCAAAAGTTGCTTTAAACCAACCAATTACAGAAAACGAACAAGTAAACATGTCAAAATGCACATTAAGAAGAAAAGAAACAAGGGATAATTACAAAAACTGCCCTTGAGGTTTAGCCTAACTACAAAAACTCCATTATCTTCCAAATTACATATACACAAACCTCAGGGATAGTTTTGTAATTAACCCAATAAAATAAGGGATTTTTTTCTAGCCACTATGGATAGTGGAACTACTTTTCTACCCAATTTTATAAAAAACAACTTTTCTACCCACAATGACTTAACTACCCTTACTAATGGGTTGGATACTTACGGTGCGATCGGGCCTAAAAATGCGGCCCGATAGTACCCCTTGAAGGGGTAATGCGATCGGGCCAGTCCATATGTGCAAATTGACCATCGTACCCCCCGGAAGGGGGTACTATCGGGCCGTCCATATGTGCAGCCCTATCGTACCTCGTTCAAGGGGGTACTATCGGGTCGTCCATATGTGCAGCCCTATCGTACCTCGTTCAAAGGGGTACTATCGGGCCATCCATATGTGCGACTATCAACCAAATACACATTGAAAAAAAAAAATTATGGCGGATCGCATGCGATCGTGCCACAGAACTGGGAATGCGATAGTGCCCTACATAAAGTAGGGCACGATAATTACCATACATCATGTACGATAGTACCCGGTAATGCAGGCACTATCGTGCCAGTACTATGATGCGATAGTGCCCTTACATCTTTGTAGAACGCGATAGTACTACAGTGTTTTTTAAGTGCGATCGTACTTTCGATTAAGTTCAACATGGCGATAGTACCATGTTGAGAGCCCGATAGTGCCACGTTAAACTTTCCGGTTTAATTTTTTTCTAGTTACAAAAATCAAGCGAATTTTCTATCTTTATACATAAATATTTACTGAAAGTAATACATTGCCTTGGTTTCAAATGTGTCTTCAATCGTTTCTTGTAGCTTCAAAAATCGAAAAATACAAGTCTTCAATCGTCTTCAATTTGTGGAAGGAAGAAAATGAGGAAGAAGGGAGGAAGAAAATTTGAAAAGAAGTGAGGGAGGAAGTTTGTTTTACTTTAAGCAAGAAAGAGAGAGTTGAGGGGCAATTTTGACTTTTCCATGTAAAAGTGGGTAGAATAGTTGTTTTTATAAAAGTTGGTCAATAAAGTGTTTTCTTAAACCCAAATGGGTAAAAATATACATTTTCTCATAAACAATAATGGTAAGGTTAGTGACCTCGAAGAATCCTCAATGTCTCCCAAGCACTGGGACCCATAGGAATTGCACCCTGACCTAAAAGAGCCTTCCCAGACTGAGCCAGCAGCAGCTGGAGACATCATAAATGTGAAACCTTCCACAAAACGACACTTCCTACTGCTACAGTTAGCGGCATCCCACCAACCTGCATAAGGAAAAGAAGGTCCACGTGCCTTTCTGCTAAATGAAAATCTACATAAAAAAGAATAGCTGTATGGGAAGAAATGAAGAATACAGTTAACTCAGCAACTAGCATCTATCATCTACTATGGGCCTCTTAGTCATTAAATGCAAAAGACGTATACTTATATTAGCTGTTTTTGCTGTCATTCTACTACGATCACAGCAGATAGTAGATACAAAGTCATTAAAGTGAAGACTGATCATTTTCAGTAAGACATTGAGCCCATAACCCTTGACTAAGAAGCTAGTAAAACTTACTGATAACATCATAGGTCCCTTATAAATCTTACAAGATTTGTGTATCCATAAAGATGCAGTTTCCAAATAATTAAAGGAACAGAAATCTACAACAAAAGGTCACATGAATATCTAAACAACATCAATCTCCTAGCCTTGAAAGTACAGGGTTTTACACCTTTCTCAACATCAAAAGAATAAGAGTTTAGAGGGAATTGCAAACTAGTCATCACATTTAAATGCACACCTTGCAAGAAATAAAAGTGCCTCATTATTTTCCATTTAACCGAAAGCAAACTGAACTTTGACAGTTCTTAAGTATCTACAGCATCAAAACTTACACTATAATGTTTGTGGGAGCCATATGGTTGTCCAACAAGATCACCTAGATTCAAGTCCTTCATTATCTGTCGTTACATCACATATCAGACAGAGAAGACATGTGAGGACAGACATGAACATACCAAATTTACCAAAACTCATACTTCGCTGCTTTTAGGTCCCAATAAAGCAAACATGCTAGTCTGGTTAGTGATATCTTGAATTTCCACCTTGTCAGCAAAAAATATGTACCTATGAAAGAAATATATTTGCACTGTTAAGACATGACTCTTTGTGTAGTTGTTGAATGCAGATAGAATAAATGAGATTGGACAGATATAATTTGACAAGTAAACCATAGTTCTTTATCTATGATTAATTAGAATACATAGTTGACCATCTTTCCGATATTCATGTGTTGAGTTGAGTGGTGTCCCGTAACATAATTCAGCATTTAATCTATACTGATTTTGTACTATTTTCAGTAAGAATACTCATTAGAACTTAAGAAGCTCCAAAAAGAGTCAATAAATTAGATATATCATCTCCTGAAAATTGATACGAAACTGCTACTCCAAGAAATTGGTGTGTCCCAAAAATGCAATGACAAAACTAAAGGTGGAACTAGACATATGAATATAGTACATGAATCAACAGGAAGCAGTTCGCAGCTGCTTTAGGCAGAAGCTTTGCATAACGAAAAGGATGTTGCATATATAAGTTCAGTTCCAAACTCAACGTAACTGAAGTAAAGAAAACTTCATTTCTTTTGTTGCCAGTAGGGAAGGGTGCGAAAACAAAAGCTGGTATTAGTGGATATTAAATCCAAAAAGACTACAAGCATCACTAAAATCAATTATGAACAAAGAGAAACATGAAATAAATGCAACCAAAAGGAAACATCTAAAAGCATACTTCTTCAGCATTTCAGTTATTCTTCCACAAGTCATCGGTGAGACCACCAGCATTATTAAATTTTTCTGTTCATGTAACATACACATAACAATAATGGCAAAAATGGTATAAGTTTATACAACATAATAAATGTTCTCCTGAAAATGTTAAATTGGGATTACCATGACCCATGCATGAGAAATATCAATTGTTCGGCGGTTGGTGTCACAAAAACTGTATCGCACCCCTACAAATTTCATCCGATGATCAACATAAACCCCCAATTAACTTACCTCAGCTTAAGATATAAAGGAACAAATGTGGAAAATGCCAATGAAATACCTGTCCTTCAACAAGACATTCAAAGTTTGCAGTAGTTTGATTGTGAAGAAACTGAATCCGATCTTCCCCACTGACTTTATCAGAAATCAACATTAAAAAAGAATATATTCAAGAATTTTTATGAAACGAGTATTTGAGTAATCTAATAATAGCATAACGAGCATTTGAGTAATCTAAGAATATGTTATAAACTCAGAAATAAATTGCACCATAAGCCTCAAATGTAGGGGGCTGTAAACGAGCAGAGCGTTCGACAAACTACTCGTGAACAAGCTCGGATATTGTTCGTTTTATGTTCGTTTATTTAGTTAAACGAACATAAGCGAACAAATTTTAGGGCTCGTTAAATAAACGAACGAGCTTGAACAATCATATACTCGTTCATTAATAGCTCGTGAACAAGCTCGTTTAGTGTTTGTTTAGAATTGTTCGTGAACAAGCTCGTTAAGGAGCTCGATATTAGCTCGATTATTATTCAATTAATAATAAATAATGTTATTTAATTTAAAAATATTTAATTTAAATATTGATATTTGTTTGTTTGTTTGTTTGTTCGTGAACAAAATTATTGATTGTTCACGAGCGGTTTATGAACACAAATTTGGATATGAACATGTTCACGAACACGCAATGCGAACACGAACTCGAATATGAACATGTTCACGAACATGTTCGTGAACAAATTCGAACATTACAAAAATTAAAAAACGAGCGAACACGAACACAAATTTAACAACCCCAAACGAAAGCGAGCTCGAGGCGAGCTCGGGCAGGCAAGAATAAACAAACACTTGGCAAACAACGCTCGGCTCGGCTCGGATCGTTTTTCATTACTACTCAAATGATTTATTTGTTCAAATCCACAATATGCAAGGCAAATTATCAAAGAGCACTTTATCGAACGCATTTTAATATTTTCAACACACACCTTTTGACTCCACCCCCTCCCCTTTCCCCACAGTTGAGAGGCACATTTTATTTCTACCGCCAAGCACATAAACTTTTCTTAATGGGTGGAGGTAAGACTTGAAAAGCCTTTTTCCTAGATCTCATACCATGTTATGGGATATTTACCTCATTTAAAAGCCTTAGTTGTTAGATAGAAAAGACATCCAATATTATTCTCTTCAGCAACTAGCATCACTTGTACAATTGATTAATTTAGCGATTTCATAAATTTCAGGGAACAAATGAACAGCATCTTAAAGATAGATGAGTCGGATGAACTAATTTAAAAAGTTACCTCTAATTCGGCCATAATCTGAAAGATCCATAACCTACAAACAAGATCTCATTAATCACAAAAACTTATATTCAAGGAAAAAAAAAGAGTTTAAGCAAATAAATCAGCAAGTTCAAAACCAGCTGTGCAGATTAATGAAAGAATGTAGCAAAATTATTAACCAGTTCACGTTTCACAGACAAGAGCTTTAGTGGATACCAATTGCAACTTCTTGTGCAATTTAAGCATGCATCTAAGATGTCAACATAAACAAGTTCTAGCAAAAAGAGAGATGACAGTGACTTAAAGAACACTGTGGAAGACAATATAACTTCATAAAGCAATAAGTTGAATGTGAACGTCAAAATATATCTAAATCATGACCACACTTTTTATCAGATTTCTTTTGCATCTAGGTTATAACTGGTATGGCCTTTAACACTATCATATTAGATCTATTATCATCTTTCTTACTTCCTGAGGTAATTCACAACAAAAAAAATTCTTCCTGGAAATTGTAGGATTTGATTAACACAAATTCTTCATGCACTGATAATAGTACCAATGGCAGTTTCTTCAGTTATAAAGAAGACCAAAAAATCACATGCTATCAAATCTAACTGTCCACACACCGCAGCACCATTGTCGAATCGTCCAATGCCTCTTCATCATTGGCATCTGTATCTGTTGTCCCATCTTTGGAAACAGTCATTGTCTCCTGAAAAGGACCAGCAACAATCCCTCAAATCATTTCTAAAACATGGAGCATTGAAAGAGTTTTGTTATCCTTTATACGCAAAGGAACCATGCCACCTTAGCATACCATTAAAAATGGGATAATAACGCAAAAAAAGTAACATATACCGATTCGTCATTTTGCCCAATTCAGGCAACATGACACACAAAGCTCAAACAACACTCAGGTCATCTATATGGGCAGAAGCCAAACAATTTATGTCCCTTAGAGATTCGCAAAAATGATTGACCTTTCACTCATATTTTCTTGGTGTTCAGAAAGCACCCTTAAATGGAATTAATTGATCAGTGATGGCAACAAATTGTTTGACAACCACAATACATGGCTGCTAAATTCTTAATACATGGCTGCTAAATTCTTTGTCACAATATTCATCCAGTATAATAACTTATTAATAGTCAAATGTAGATAAATAATTTATGCACTTAAATGAGAATAACACTAAACCACTTAGTAACAGTAACCAGCCCCAAGTTTCAACCTATTGGATACAAAATTACTGAATTGGAGTAAAGTTGCCAAATTTTTTATAAAAAAAAAACACCAAACTCAATTCTTCAATTAATCAACCACTTCTATTAATCATCACAACTCCTGCCCACAATCATCTAACAGCCAAAGCTCATTAACTACTTTTTTTCACAATTTTACTTTGTATACTCCGTTACAACTCGAATCAAAGATGAAAGTCATATTCCATAACATTCTAAGCAGCAAAAAAGCTAATTTTAGTTCAACTAATGCAGGAGAAATGATCCAGTGCGCCATTTCTACTGTGTGTGCGTGTAAAAACATGATAACATTGGATTCGAAGTAAGCCCAATAGATATTGAGTGTGCGAGTTTTTTTTTTCTTTTTTTTTTTTTTGTGGGAGGGTGGGGGAGGTGACGCTTACTAGGGGGTCGAGGTCTATGGGAGGAGGTGAGAGGTCGAAAGGCAACGACCAGCATAGAGAGAATTGTTTCTTGTTCTTTTTCTGATGGCGCCAAAACGCATCGTTTTGGAGCTTGTGTAACGGCGGCGCGTAGAGGGGACGACGCCGGAGAAAGCAAGTACAACACGTGGCAGCGGAGAGGGAAGACATTTTTTCTGTCCCCTGTTTCCGACTAACGGAAATTAGAATTTGGAAGTAAGAATATTTGGAATTTGGATTGTGGATTGCGGCCTATTATAATTTATAAGGAAGAAATGCCCAATTCTGAAATGGACCTAACCCAAGTTGGCCCAGGTGCAACGGGCTTGCTAATTGGGTTGATAAGTGTTTTGCTTTTTGTTGTTCTTTTAATATTCCTTTTTATTCTTTTTATAACTTATATTATATAAGTGGCCTGCCTACAAAAGATAAACAAAGGGGTAAAATACATTTCAATGCTTGAAAGTTCACACTAATTGACTAAAGTAAAGATTTTTTTCTATATTGAGCTTACATGTATCTATATGACTAGTTATTGGGAAAATAACTCTGGCCTTTCAAAAACTCCTTCATGTAAATTACGAGAAATGAACAGTGTCTTTCAGATCTTTAATATCCCCAACTACCTCGTACTATTGCACCTATCATATATAATCCATCAATAGTGGTTTAGGGTTGCATTAGGGTGGGTAGTGTGTGGTTGGGTTCCAAATATTTATTTTTAAATAAAGAATATTTTTTAATTAGAATTAAAAAAATAAAAAAGTAATGCATTCAACAATAATAATGAGATTAAACGGCTCAGGTTTAATACGAAAGAACTTTAAAAAAAAAGGTTTATTGCGAAAAAATGACCGAGTACGTAAAAATATTCATTTATTAAATTTTATATATTTTTATTGTTTTTCAAATTTAATTGAATGGTAGGAGTAGAACAAATACTTGTATTTAAAAAATCTAATTAATTAACTTTTTGTTGTCTAACAAAAGAGTTCATCTAACTAGTAACCAAGGAAAAAAACCTATAGCTTGGAAAAATAAGAAAGGTATTGATTTACTAGCATGATTTATGTAATATAAATTGATTTACTAGCATGATTTATGTAATATAAATTGATTTAAATTTGAAACCCAACTCTCAACCCATGCTACATAGCAGGGGGTGAAAAAAAAAACTAACCAGAAATTATAGAAAAATCCATGGTGCAATATCAATTAATATGACTTTGTATGTTAGAGAGTGTTTGGTTGAACTTATAAAAACTTAATTATAAGCTCTCTACAAGTGTTTTTAATACTTCTTTTAAAAAAAATTATCAACTTCTAATGTCTTATTTTATGAGCTTATAAGTTATTATTAAAGAATGTGAGGAAATCGGACATATTTTCAAAATAAGATCTTACATTAACAATCTCATTTGATTTTGACCATTTTACAAAACCGCATTTACTAACATCTCATAATTAGCTTCACCATATTATTTCATCCAAACATTTCAACAGCTTATTCTGACTCTTAAATATCTTATAAGATGGGAGTCTATAAAATATTTTTAAAAAAGTTTAGTTAAACTTGTAGGTCCCAAGGGGTGTGAGTGTAAGGTTTAGAGGGGGGGTTGAATAAACCTTACCAACTTTTCGATTTAGTCCTTTTAAATATTCAGAGTTAATACTTCACACCGAGTCCTTGATGGACGACTAAGTTAGTTAATCAAATGATTAGTTACTCAAATGACTTGAATGAGTTTGTTGATAGAATAACTCACTTGTTTTGACTAAAAACTTAACTCGACCGCGTGATTTGTTTTTCGGAAGACTTTACACCCTTAAAATTGGTTTAGTGTTGATTTAATACTTGGTTTTAGTACTTAGAGATTATCAAGTGGATAACAAATTTATCAACAGAGTTAAATAAATAAAGTGCGAGAATTAAAGTCTTTGAAATGTAAATGACACAATAAGTTTTTATAGAGGTTCGAAGATGGGGTAATTCTTCTACTCCTCTTCTCCAACTCCCGGAGGAATCCACTAAGTATTGATCGAGTATACAAAGTGGTAACAATCCGTACAAGTCTTGATCACACGGTGACTTGATCCTTTGGGACTCGATGCGGAGATACCTTGGTCACGCACGGCTTCTCATACGACTCGGCTTCTTCCACAGGCGGTTGCGCTTTCTACTACACCCACTTGCTCAAGCTCTTTGGATTTGATCACGAAGCCCTCCAAAAACTTGAGACTGTTCGACCTTGAACCTTCCTACAATCCTCCGTGGAATGTAGACCCCGATTCTTCAATAATTTACTCTTCAACCGATTGAAGTTATCTTTCCTTCACGGTGAGTGTTGGATTGATTTTCTTCGTAATGTAGGCTTGAGGATTAATCTTGAATGATTTGAGAATATTTTTGGTTCTGATTCAAATGTTTTCTTGAATGTTCGTGGTTCGAGTAACTTTCTCTCGAGTCATTCTCGGCCTTTTATAGTGATCTTTCAAAAATTTGCCCGTTGAAGAGATAGAACTTATTTTTGAAAGTCACTTGTGGTCGTTGGCTTGTCTTGTTGCGATCCTTGAAATTGCCACTTCCCCGTATGAATTGTTCTTGACTTTTGAGTTACGACATGGTGCGATCTTCCCATTAGTTCATTCCTTTTGCACGCTTCAAGGGACTGAGCACTTGAGAAAGGTAGTATAGAGGTATTACTTGTTTAAGTAATTCCCTTGATTTCTCGCAACGGATCTCTTCCAGATTATCTCGACTTGATGCATTTCCTTGCTTTCCCCCAGGTGACTTAAGTCGACTTCCAATCATGGATGACTCTTCCATCACTTCAACTTGAGACTTGGCTATCTTGAGTTGACTTGATCGTGATACTCTACTCAATCGCATCTCACCGCTTCGCTCCTTGATCGAGTTCCGTCTTCTCTTCTTTGCCATACTCGGATGTCTTGCAATGAGTCTTCCTTCTAGTCTCGATTGTCTTCTTGCATGTTTAGGCATAGGTGACTTAACTCACTTAACTCACTTGACCATACCTATTTATTACAATGCGGTTTACAACGAAAATGGGTGCCAACTTCCTATTCTAAGTTTTACATGGCATTCATCAAAATCTAAACAATAAATTTCCCAACAATTTTCCCTTTTTGATGATGCCAAAACTTAAAACATTCAAAATGTAAATAGCAAAGATACATACAAATAGTGCATTCACGAGAAATGTATGCGTAGAATCAATTCTTTTATTGATCATAACATTCTTGTCCTTTACACCACTTGTTTACAAAGTGTATCGAGCAAACATCTCGTGTCACGCAAAAATAGAGAATTCTGATTTATTCGAAGAAGACTTACATAAAATGTATTTACATAGTAAAATACATGAAGGGGTGGACAACAACACTTCATCTCCTTCGCTTCCTCCTTCTTTCTTTCTTCTTGACTCTGTCTTCTTGGTCTTCTTTTCTTTTTCTCATCTTGACTACTTTCTTCTTTTTTCATACGCCTTCCGGCAGGCGACTTCATCTCTTCTTATTATTTCTTGTCTCTCCTCCCATAGCTGAGTTTGTCTTTTATTTTCTTCTTCAATTCTTTTCACATATACTCAACATTGTTCTTAGCCACTTGCGGTTGGCTACTTCGTCAAAACCGGCCCAGTAGATCCCTCCTTTTCTTGCCGGATCTATGTACTCAATGTTTTTGGGCGAGGTCTAGGTCTGAAACCTCTTCCTCCACCACTTTGATTCTTCCTTCCTGCGTGTATTGTCTTGGGGTCTTCTTCCCGGTGAGTAACTAAGCGAGTGACCAACAGAGTGATTGTCGGTGATCCGCTTCTGTCGCCTTCTTCACATAGTGTGAGACCATTTTCCCGATCTGAAGTCCTGACCTTGAGCCATGGACATGTTTGCGAGTATCCTTGGATCGCGAGCATTTTAAATTCATCAACGATCTCGGCTCGATTCGGCATCGAGATGGCATAAGTGTCTCTGTCTCTTGGAATGCCTCCGTGTTGTTTGAACATCCATAACTCGGGCATTCATCCTTCCTTCCACTTCCTCCATCCCTCGCTTCAATTGTCTTTCTCTTGTCGGCCATAGGTACAACAGTGTTGGAGTGGCGAGTCATGGGAGTTTCTTGATAATATCACCGTGACAAGACCTTGTTGGGGTTTTGTGCAATCATCAAAGTCACATCTCTCGATCCTTCCCCCTCAACAGACTTCCCTTTCTTTTCTCTTGAAACTTCCTCACTTGTCTTTCCTTCACAAATGCTTCCTCCTTCTCAACTTCGATCTCTTGTGACTTTTAGGTATTCCTCTTCCCCTTTTTGGAATCATCAAAGGAGAGAGAACCCCTAGAAACAAACAAACTAGCGGCGGGAAGTCGAGTCTGGCGATAGCCAAGTTAAGCTTCGAGTCTGCTGCGGGTATGCGGCGCAAAACTCGAGCGAGTAGCGTTGGATTCAATCGCAATTAACTTCATCTCGGCCATGAGAAGGCTGAATTTTCGATCCATGTTTTCTTCCATACGCAGGACCTCATTCTTATTTTGCTTACGCAATAGCAGCTTGATCTCAAAGATGTGAGATTCATGTATGTGCTCAATGTGTTCTCTCAACTTTGTCTTTGCATCGGCATTTTCATTTCGCCATACCAACGAACTTGTCGAACAATGTTCAAATATCTAGCTTGTTCCACGCGCATTGTTTGCTTCTTTGTGCCACCACTCCCGATTCGACTATTATGCCTCTCAAGTCGCGAGTAGGTTGGCATCTCTGTTATCCGATCTCATGTCCATCGAGGCCTGGTGCCTCTCCATCCGCTCAATTTCAAGAAATAATGCTTTGAACACCTCCCGAACTTCAATCTGTTCCTCTGTTGCGGTGACGCAAAGATCAAAATCATAGTCACCGAACGATGGTATCGATGGAATGACAAGATCCGTCCGTGGAAGGCGAGATCTCTCTCGACTCTTCGGGAGGTCGGTACCTCAGAGAAAGGAAATGATTCTACAAAGGGATCATCACGAGCAACTTGAATTTGTTCAATGATGAGTGGTGCTCGTGAAGTTCCTTGTGGAGTTGAACTCCGCTGCTGCGGGGAGCTGCGCGATGGACTCTGTTTGGGGGTCTCATTGTGAAGTTGACCCGACTTGCCGAGCCTCACCGTCTCAACAACTTCGTTGGTCTCAAATTTGGTTTTTCCACATGAGTTGGCCTCGGCCATATCGAAGCGTCATCGGACGATGATGAGATTTCCATGGGTGGCTCATCAAAGTTGAAAGTTTGACGAGTAGACTTGAGGTCGGACTTACTCGTGGTTGGAACATCCTCAATCGAGTCTTTTGGATCGATCCACGGGGATGACTCGGCCTTCATCGTCTCCTTCCGATCCCGAGAAAGGTTACATCGAGATTATCCCGGGAATCGTGAAGTGCACTTATCTCCTTTTACGATGGATCAATGATAGCGGGAGGGATGTTCACGTACTTGCTTTTTTACCCCGGGAAGTCTCAACTTCCCGTTGGCCTTCATTACCTCCTGCGCCTCAACCGCGGCGAGGCACTGGACATCCCTTTCGGCGGTGTCGGTTGTCTTAGGGTCTTCTGCGGTGGCATCCATTGGAGTCTCAACTCGATGGATTGCACTTTAAATCGCCGCCAGTGTTAACTCCCGTTAACTCCTGTCCGCTTCCCTTCCTGCCTCGATCGACCGCATCGTCGGCGTCATTAGCCTTTCGAGAGCGATTGGCACCTCACCGAGACAGTCTCAACTATGCGAGCCTCATCGATGACAACTTGCTTTGTGTACTTTGTGTTTGTTCCTTCTCCACTTCGTCTCCTAGATTCATTGTGGAGTCACCGCAGATTCTCCGACTTCGCTGCGGTGGAGGAGTTTCCCCTCACCGGCACACCACGGTGAGTGACTTGAATGGGGTCACTCGTCTCCGGACTCCAGTTTCCCATTGAGTATTCAGTAGTTGGGGCGGTGGTAAGACACCTTCATTAGGGGTTGGCTTGAGGGTCCCCACTATCCCGGTTTCATCGCCATTTCCTTTAGTTCCTTCTTCGAGTGAGTGGGGAAGTGGTGGCGGCAACAACGGTGGCAATATCTTTTTGCACCACTCCCATTGGGTCTATCTCCACCGTGTTTTGGAGGACTCTCCTAGTCCCTCCATCATCCTTTGCTCATGAAAGATTACGGATTCTTCCATTGCTTTGCTGCATTTGCAACTCTTCTCGTAGCGGCGGGGTCAGTTCTCATCACTTTCGATAGGGCGTCAAAGTGAGGATGTGTATGTTACGTAGTGCCGGTGATAGGGCGGATCTTTGCCTTCTCACGTGCCTCTGCGTCTTCAAATTTGCTTTAGCCCGTTCATTTTCTTTTTCAATTTCCAATATATTTATGCAATTATCCTCGTCAAGGGCTTGCAACATCATGTCCACCTCAAGAAATCAAGAGTTCTTCTTCCTCGGCAATGAACTCGGATGTTGAAACCGCACTGGATAGGCTCGGCTTCCATTTTCTCCACTCAGCACGATTTTGGATGTCTGGATACAATAGAGAATGCGTGATTAAATCGTCTTCATCATCTTCTTTGCCGCCCTCGTTTCCAGGTATTGTAGGTAGAAGACTTCATTTGCCGACACCTTCCTACCTGTTACATGTGGAGAAACAACCCTGTCACAACAGTGATTTGGTTGTCTCGGTGTGCCTTGTTCCTCGGATGTTACTGTCTCACGAATTTGGGTCATCGAGTTGCCTCTCTGGCGGCGGCTCGCAGACTTGGTCGTTTCATCAATCACGTCTGGAGACTCTACTTCTCCGGCGAGTCTCGGAATATCTTTTCCAAATGTGAGTGGGCGACTCAAACCGGCTTCTCAAGCTCAATGCTTGAAAATTCTTCTCCTTCTTTTTTTTGAACCGGAGGATTTACCCCGACAAGGTTTCTTCTTCGAGTCTTGGGCGGGGGCGTCTTTGTTGTTTTCTTCGAGGAGTGGCCGTCTTGCTTATCGCTTCTCTTCTTAATGACCTAGAAGGTATTTGAGATTCCTTCTCGGCCGGCTGCGGGGCATGAGACATCACTGCTGCTGAGGCGGTGAATCTCGGCATTCACGTAGAATCGTGCGACCTCTTCCACATAGGTCATCGGAAAGTCCATCGTCGAAAATGGTTTTTAGCCCGATCGTTTCGAGTTTTTCAGCGATCTTCTTTATGAGGCGTCATCGGACCCCTGTTTGACCATACCATCGAAATCCACAATGAGACCCTGTGGATTTGTTTTCCTAGCTTGACAAAATCGTGAGTAGATGCCATTTTTCGATATTTCACGAATGAAACTTAGAAGATGATTTGAAGATTGATAGGTTTTGAGAGAGTTTTTGCCTTTGCTTTTGAGAGAGAAAAGTGAACAGTTTACGTAATGTGTGAGAGAAACGGACGAAAATGGTTTAAGTATGGTTCTGAAAGGGCGTGCGGGTGGTTTTGAAATGTGATCGAAATCAACGGCTTATATTTTGCACGCCGATTAGCATTTAATGTCTCGTATTTAATGCGACAACATTTATATCCAATCATAAGCTTGGTGTGCAGCTTTTGCCTGTACACGTCATAGTCATTCTTAAAAACATTCTGATGGCTCAAAAGCTACTCTAGAAAACCGTAGGCAAGTGCACCTATCGTTTTATAGTATAGATTATTGAGTACCGAGTGTCATTCCCACGAGGATTGTAAGTACTAATAATTACCGTCTTTTTGTTATTTAATCTAACAATTTTCAGAGTTTTTGTTTGATGAAAAAGGAAAACAAATTATAAATTGTAAAAATGAAGGAAGATTTGTAAAATAAGAAATCAAGAGATAGAAATGTGTTTGAATGTAAATCCCTCTAGAATGTTTTTGTGATTTGACAAGTTAAAAATACAACCGTAAGCCCTTAAGCAAAAACAACCTCTTTTAATAAAATCTCATGTCTTGTGGACCGTAGAAATTCCCAATTTAAGTTAAACCTTTCTCAAGGCGAAAAACTTCTAATCTCAAGTTGATTAATCAAATCTCTTTCTAGTTAAAACCCCAAGACAAAGATTATAACGATTTGTGAATTCCCATATTAGGTTTGACCCTAATCCGGAAGATTTATGTCGTCCTATATCTAGGATTGCATGCAACTCTTTTCACTTATATAGGTTATTTCACCATGAATCTCTCGATTTCTTGGATGAAAAATAAACTTCAAATCAATATTGCGCATATATCAATTCGAATGAACGAAGCATAATATAAGTGAATCACACAAAATATGAAGATTTTATTAAAAACATACACACCTTAATCACAAATCCATTCTAGAGTTCATTACATTCAAACACTAGGAGTTTAGCTACACATGATTTTGACCAAAGAATAAATTACACAAGAAGATTTAAGTATTGTAGACATGGTGTACTTATCTTTCTCAAAATCTCAATTGACTTCTTTCTTGATTGATGATGTTGCTCCAAGCCTTCTTTCTCCAATATTGCCCCAAGCTTTCTCCTCCAAGACCCCTTGATCCCAATTCTACTTAATGAAATGAATACAATGAATATTTCCTGAGTATCTAATGAATGAATCTCCCAATTTCAACCCTTGGCTTTTATAGGCAACCAATACATTGATAGTACTCTCTTTTATTAAACAATCACCCCATTTTTCTTGTTGGTTGGTGAATTCTTGTATTCAAGTGATGAGGAGGGGACATGGAGACATGTTTCAACAAAATAGGGTGTTAAAAGTGTACAAAAGTGGCCAAAATGGGTTGGTTGGTGAGTTTTCCCCAAGGGATAAATATTGTTAACAACCCCAACTATACAGGTTTTTACACTTCGCCACCAGAACTTTAAAACGATACAGTTTGCAACCTGAACTTTACAAAATTTTGCACTTTGGTTAAAATTCCAAATTTACCCCCTGGACTTATGAAAGTTCTAATTGCGATTTACCCTCTAAACTTTAAAGTTGTTGCACTTTGCAACCTGGACGATAAATTTCATTGCATATTCCTTGATTACTCCCAAAGGTCTTGCGATCCTCGAATTTATTAAGAACTTTTAGTTAAATTTATTATATTTATGTAATTAACAATTGGTGAGAGAATTTACTCCCGTATATGGATCCGGACCGATGTCCGAGATGTACCACTTACAGACATATCGTCAAATATTGACGATGTATGCACAAGAACACCTTGACCAGGTTTCATATTGGGAATACCAACATGAAGAAAAGGAAGCGGCGAGGAGCGAGCGAGAAAACCTTAAAGCGAATGTAAAATGCGGCGAGAATATTATAAGCGATTCTGATGCTTAACCAAACTCTATATGTTCACTTGATGAACCTTCAAGAAACGGTTCATGAAAATTCCCATCGAACAATAATTCACGATGGAGTACACGAGTGGAACGAGATACTTCCAGACAAATCTAAGATCTCAGAAGATCTTAGAGAAATCGAAAGACGCGGTGCGAGAATTATGGCAACCGCCATATTCATCTACCCGGCCTGACAAGTTCATCGATCGAGAACTGAGATGGAGCGATGGTGAAATATCATAAGGAAACTCTTGAACTCCTTCATGATATCGAGAACGAGTCAAGAACCGGAGGACGGCCGAGTTTATCCGGAGGAAGGAAACATATTGATTTTGGGGCGGTACCTATTTACACCAAAAAGGAAACCAACCGAAGTCATACGAAAGATGACATGATGAGGAAGCTCATTGCTCTAATCAAAGGAAAATCCATCAAAAATTAAAAAGATGGATATGGAAAAGATGAATCTTAAAGATCTACACGACTGCGAAATCCTTCGGGATTAGGTATTGTAGATTTAAAGATGAACGCAAAGAGAATCAACTTTGGTTACCTATGACCCACAAGGTAGACCAATTCCTCCACCACCGCCGATTAATCCTAACGTCGAAGAAATGCGGGTTCACATCATGGAGCTCGGGATGAGAGGATGCCACATCTTTGGGACTTCACGACTAGGAGTGATCCACTTTCGAGGGACGGAGGTCGAAATCCTCTTGCGGGAACTGACAACCTCTCTACCGGAAGGCCGAATGTTTATCGGACGCCTTATGGAAGATCGCACCTCGACCCAATACATCCGTATGGGTTGATGCTAAATCTGGACATCCCATTTTAAAAACGAGAAGTTCTCATTGATGAATGGGCTTCACTATGAGAATTTCAAAGAACCCTCGATCTTACGAAGGATTCATTCATTTTACTCCTTGAAATGAGTCTTGAAGGATCGGTGAAGATTGCTCGGGATATGACCGATCTTTGTACGAAAAGTTCGGTCACATCGGGGGAATCACTTAAAGGAATTGTCGATGGTATGGCAAAACTATTCAAAATCCATTCATCGGCACGGTTATTTCGAGGATTAGAGGATGAAAAAGAAAGAAATATAAACAAGCCCTCTATAGCCTTGAGTTCTTGGATATTTGTCATATTGACGAATATATCAAGTTATTCACGAATACGGTGGAAATCCAAGATTGAGGAAAAAGAAGTGCACAGCTATTCTTTGCCAAAATTCCGAGTCCTTGGAGAGAAATGCTTATCGGGGAATACAAGGTGGTGGAGTCAAGTAGAAACGTGGCGGAAAAATGTCTTTCCTAAAGGCCAAGTTATCGAATGGTGTTATCAAGCGACTCTACCACGGGAATTACAAGAGATTAAGAGGAATTAACAAAGCGAGTTCCTCTATGTTGCATAGATAATGATATCCCAACAAAGGTGGGAGGTCAACCAAGGCGGCACAAGAAGAAGAAGGAGAGCCATCCATACCGCCGAGGAAGCAACAACAAAAGAAAGCAGTCTTTATGGAGACCTAGAAGGTTCTCGTCAAAACAAAAAGCCCGAAGTTATAAATCGGGACAAAGACCAGGCACAAGGGGAGTAGAGCCTCATCATCGGGTTCTAATCAAGCAAGTACCAACAAAATCCGGAGAGAAGAACTTTCGGGCGTGCTCACACCAGAGCTAATGAAAGTTTCAAAGATGTAATTGCTGGACATGCGGAGCAGAGGGCATATCTCAACGGATTGCCCGGACAATCAAAAACGAGTCGAGTCGAGACGGTTCGAGGCTACACGAGAAATCGAAGAAGTTTGTCTATTATCGAGGATTTAATACGGTGTATCAATTTGAGGATATTCCCTCGGATGAAAGCATCTATGAAGAAGAGATCTATTCGATGATGGAAGTGAATCCGATTCGAGAATCGAGTGAAGAAGAAATTCTTCAACAAGCGGTCGGGGAGGATATGTCGATTCCTCTCTCACACTACTGATGTCTCATAAGACTCTTATGAGAATTATGAAGGAAGATCCAAAGCTTCAAATCTATGATGGATTTACAATTGGAGCGATGGAGAAGGCTTTGGATAAGATTGGTTTTCGTAATAAAAACATCAAATTATCCACAGGGTAACAACCGGAGAATTGGCCATTCCGATGGAGTTTACCGAACTTGATCGAGATGCGGTTGGTCCCTATTAAAGAAATCCGAGGAGATCAAAAGCGAGTTAAAGAGAAGTTGCAAATACACTCTCATGGATTCATATCGGAGCCATAAGAGTAATTATTAAAGCAACATTCAAAGAAGGAATAGATTCGCCTCTTAATCTTGCTATCTTTGACAAGCGAATCTCGCATCTCAAGGATTCATGCCTTGGAGCGATTCTGAGAAATTTGTATGCGGGAAATTAGCATTCAATGTCTATCCTAGAATTGCATACAATTTGGGAGATCGAGACTTGATGAGAGTCCTAACCCTTCATCAAGATTTCAAAAAGTCGATTTGATGAAAGAAGGAAACAAGCCTTACTCGATCACATACAAGATTTCTATGCTCTCTCGAATACCCATCATTCAAAGTATTCTTGAGAAAGGAATTTATTGAAGTCCCAAGAATCTTTGAGGACTTTGCCAGGGTGGTGTTACCAGAAATCATTGAATCTCCAACTATTAAGGAGATTGATATGATAATTCAAGATCAACCATCTTCAACAAAAGTCGGAGTCTCGAGTTGAGCCTGAAAGGATGTCTTTCCAGCAAGATAGAATGGTGAGTAGCAGCCGTTGGGAAGAAAGGAGACCAAGTACGATTCAGCGCATCCCCGATGTTTTTAAAACAAGGAGAGCCGAAATGTCCGAGATGGCGAGAGGTGGAAGTAATATTCGACATCACTCAAAAGGATAACATTTTTCCTTGTGATGTTCTATATTATCTCCAACAACCAATAGTTGGAAGATATCAAGGAAGCCTCAAGATAGGAGAAATTGAGCTTACTATCACGGGAGTGGCGGGAAAATCCCGAACAATTAATCTTTGGGAATTGAATTTCTTGAGGATCATAAACCTTGGGAAAGATTACAAGACGGAATGGAGTTCACGGTGGCGAATAAAAGATACGAATCGGATGACCACTAGTCCATTCTCCATATACATTTCTATTGGAATGTTATATCTTTGAATCTGGCCGAGTATTTCGCCTATATTGATTCAGTCTTAATATGTCTTTGCAAAAGCGGATGTTTTTCCTAAAGAAATTGGAGAAGATTTACAGGCTATTGCGGGAAGAGATTTCTCTAAGAGGATTCTTATCCTTAATAAGGGAATTAAACAAGCGAGAAATCATGATCGGAGGCGCGAGACGATGACTACCCATGTGGTACAAAGTAAAGACGCCACCAATCTATTTTCATGATACAGTGCAAATATTTTGCTTTGGGAAACAATTTCCTACAAACATTCAAGCGGTTCACACAAGAGAACGAGACGAGAAGACTTATTTTCACAACCTTATGTGATCATAAGATTATTGTCCGAGATCTGAGAAGCATTTTACGAAAAATGCCCATTAATTTTCGCGCAAAGCGTGGTGATGAAGCCAAACTTCGCAATCCAAAAATGGCGGATCGAAGGAAATTTGGTGAAGCTTTATTATCCTATAGACAATTTGGTTCAATCTGAAGGATCGAAGATATGGGATAATAACTTGTATTCATTCGAGTACAAGAGGAGAAGAACGAGTCACTCCGGAGGAAGCCATTGCGGAATTATGGATGAGCTTTAATGGAGAATCCACAAGAGTGATGTAACCATAGAGGAACAAATATCACTCGAGGATATCAAAAAGAAGATCCAAAGGAATTACAATGAAGATCCTTTGGCTTGGTGGGATAAGAACGAGCTTAAAGCTTCCTTAAAGGTTAAACCGGAAAGGAGTACGAGTTCGTAAGATTCAAACCAATCCTTATGAACCAGGAGGATCGTGAGGATATGCAAAAGATACTTAAGGAACATCTTGACCTTAAGTTAATTTCACCAGGAGTTTCTCCATACAAAGATCCGGATTCTTAGTCAGAAACCATGGAGAAATCAAAAGAGGAAAGCCAAGACTTGTTATTAATTACAAAGGGATTAATAACATTTTGGAGTTCGACGGATACTATATCCCAAGCAGAGAACATCTGGTTAACTGTATCAAAGGTGCCAAGATATTCTCAAAGTTCGATTGCAAGTCTGGATTCTACCAGATTAAGATGGAGGAAGAAAGTAAGAAGTTTACAGCTTTCTCTACACCACAGGGACACTATATTTGGAACGTGATGCCTATGGGATTGGCTAACGCACCCCGGATATATCAAAGAAAGATGGATAATCTTTTTCAAAGATTATTTCGATTTCATGTTCGTGTATATCGACGACATTCTAATTGCATCAAAGAACATGAAGGAACATCTCAAACATTTGGAAATATTTTGGATGTTTGTCACAAAGAAGGATTAGTGCTTTCGGAAAAGAAGGCGTAATCGCAACAAACAGATTGAATTCCTCGGAATTGAAATCGATGAATCTGGAATTATTCTACGAGAACCATATTGTAGAAAAGATACGAGGATTTCCGGACACACTTAAAGATAAAAGCGACTTGAGTTTTAAGGGAGTTGTTAATTTTCTTTGAATGTTTATTAACAATCTAGCATACTACATGAAAGTGTTTAGCCCATTACTTAAAAAAAAGATCACGATATTCAAATGGGATGATGAACATCAAGAGGAATTAAGCAACTTAAAGAAGTTTGTAAAAGCTTCCAAAACTTGCGATTCCCAAGACGAGGATGAACGGTTCTTTACACGGATGCCAGGTGATGATTGGTGGGCAACGATTCTTACTAAGGTCACACCGAATGAAGAAGTGCCATGCAGATATTGCGATGGTTTATTCACACCTAGTGAAGCAACTTCGGTGGCATATTAACGAAAAGAATTCTTTGCGATCGAAAAGGCTTTTAAAAATGGCCTCTATTTTCTTGGCTAAAAAGTTTACTTTAAAAATTGATAATTCAAGTGTCAAGGCTTTTAAAAAACAAAATTGAATCAAAACCGAAAAAGGCTCGATTACTTAGATGGCAAGCTGAATGTCAATATTATGATTATGATATTGTCATTATAAAATCTCATGAAAATATTCTTGCATTTCTTGACACGAGATGGAAGGGCGGCGTTCTTTGAGGTGTCCTTAAACGAGTAAGACATCTCGGGGAAAACCTGGAGAGTCTAGAAGCGAGATTTTGGGGCGTTATGTCTCAATGCGAGATTCTTGGGCGACTTCAACAGTGACCGTCGTTTCTAGTCAAATACGAGCATGTCGGTTCGCTCAAGGACAATTGTTCTTAAGATCGCAAGGGCCTCTCTTCAGTCGCATCTCTCTACGGTGCAAAAAGGGGCCGAGAGAGTACGGGGCTCTAACCCGGAGGTTATGGATTCAAGTACCATAATCACAAGTGTTGCAGGTGATGCATCCCCTGAGGGTGTACAAACTGTAACGAATGTTGAAGCTCCGGTGTCACAACCCGAGTCTTCAAGTCAACCCGGCCCGCCTCCTGCAGGGTAAAGAGGAGAGTTGAATCTTAGGCCACGACAGGCAAATCTAAGGTTCAAACGACGAGAATAAGATTTCTCCTATCGCAGGTATATCGGCGACAATGGGAGAAACTAGTTACAAGAACAAGGTATTAACCCGGAAAAAACAATGGTTGATATCTCGGAAAGTATCCCAGAGTTTGGATGAAACCAGGAAGTCATCCAAATGAAGTACATGAATGGTATACTTTTGGAGCTTTAGCTTCAATCTATACCGTATCACCAGGATTCCCAGAAATTTCAAAATTACCGAAATGGATTGGGGAAGCGATTCTGAGACTGGGCTAATAATCCACACTTGGCCGGTGATATTTTGGAATCTGTATTTTATCGGTGCGGCTCTGAACCAAAGAAAGAAAGGCTTTAATGAAGCTTTTCATTTCATCAAGCTAAGAAGACCGGATGGAAATGCTTTAAAATATATTAAGGCGGCTTCACGGAAAGAAGGACCGATGTTAGTAGGAGCATTTTACAAGATGAAGCTTCTACCCCAGGGCGAGCATGGGGTCTTTGGGTTTGTCTAATCGAAATGGACAAAGTCAAATATCCATTTAAGTTCTTCCCGCAGTCGGCGAATGGATCTTTCCTTTTGAATTCGATGACCGGATCAACCACGGGATTTGCGGAGGAACTCTTCGAGACCAAAAGGAGAATTCTGCGGGAAAACAAGATTCCGTGAGCAAAGAAACTTACAGGAAGTCTGTAACATGGCGGCGCATGTTGGCCGTTGGATCGACCGGATCTGTCAAGCATGCCCCGAACAAAAGGAACCCGAGTTTGGGAAAGGTTTCCGACCCAAACCCGACCGACAGGACCATACAGCTGGAAAGGACAAGGGCCCAGCTCACAAGACGCGTTTTCCTCGGGGACCACGCAGACCAACTTTTTAAAATATTCCCCGACAACCATCACATGGGCTGAGTCACGCGGAAAAAGAAGGAAGATAGCTGGCGAACAATAATTCAGGAGTATGACGTAAGCAGTGACGTCTTACATCTCAACAAGATTTGAAGTCCGAATTTCAAGTCCGGACTTATCTCTATAAATTGCAGGATTTGAAGGAAGCTGAGGACATCGAACATTTTCCTTAGTTTTCTTATAATAAAGTCTGAGAACAATTTGTAATATTTTGAGTGTTTTAGTTTTTAAGTTTTTATGTATTTTCGAGTGCAAGCCTCATACATGAGAGGCTAAACAAGTATTCTCCTCCCAAAAGGAGATTACTAATGTAATAAATTTTTCTTTAAGTTCTTAATAAAATAAAGGTTGTTTGTTCAACATGTGTTCATAATGTACTATTGATCAATCCCATTTGAAGAATTACTTTTACGCCTTGGAGTAGGAAACGAACTAAAGTTTGTCTTTGAAATGGTTTACGAAGGAGTCGGATAACTTGCGATCATCTTCCACGAGGGTGAGGTTGAACAGTGGGGAGGCGTTCGTCAAACGATCCCGGCGATAATTTTCCGATGGTGGCGTTGCGAACCACTTAACCCGTCTTTGTTTTGGTCAAAAGAGGTATGAATTTTAAGGGATTTATTAATTTTACGGAAGCATGTTGGGCCTGATATGGTCGTAATGGACTATTTTCATTTTCAGTCTAAAGACCCAATTTATATACGGATAAATACTTGAAATAAGATCTTGATTGAAGTATGTCTTGTTGAGTTTATAAGCCGAAACCCGACATGATCTATTTAAAACCTCTGAATAGAGACCGGATCTAAGTAGGTGTAACAATGCCACGAACAAAACAAGTTACAGAAAAATCGGGTTCTTATTTCTCGAAAAACCCGAAAAACAAATTGTTTAGGGAGTGAAAAATTTTGAGTATTGTATATTGCAATATATTTATCCTTATGGAGCAATCTGTCACAAATTAGAGTTTAAAGGGATAACTAAAACTATTGTTTATAAAGAATACTTGCCTAGGGGTAAAAAGGTCCAAAGGTTGCAAAAAGTAACTATTTTCATAGTTCGGGGTGCAAAGTGTTACGAATCAAAGTTTAGGTTGTGAAGTATAAAAAGGGGTAAAGTTGGGGTGGCAAATAATAATTATCTCTTTCCCCAAATTCCACAAAGAAAAGTTGCAAAAAGAGGTCCCGAACACGCCCGTGTCGCCCAGAACGGCCGGGCCGTGCTGTTTTATCACACATGGAATCAGCCGACATGGCGTGCTTCCCAACACGGCCAGGCCGTGTTTCCGAGGACACGGCCGTGTTAGGGAACACGACCAGGCCGTGTTGGAGGCTGTTTTGTGCAAAAATTTCGAGTTTTTGGCTCCGTGAACACGACCGTGTTGCCCGACACCCCTGCCCGTGTTGGACCAAAAGGCCCCGAAATGACCAGCGTTTGGCTTGGAATTTCGAGCATTTTTGCATCCTTAAACTCTCCGATATGTTTTGACATGAATCAATGGTCCAAAATTCACCAAAATTAGCCCCGAATGGTCAATCTACATCAATAAAATCACCCAGGAGTAATATGAACTATGTACAATAAAAATTTACAAAACTAACAATAAAACAACTTGAATTCTACTCAAATATACACATAAAACATGCATAAAAAGACCACTTTATCACATTCCCGCTTAGTAAAAACATTGCGTTTTTGTCCCTTTGCTCATAAATGACTCGAACATCGCTTAGGCCGATTTAACTCTTCTTCTCACGATTCTCCTAGTGACTCGGTTGTCGGCTAACTCGATCAGATGTCTTTCTCGATATGGTGATTCACTTAGTTGATTTGAGAGTTCACTCTTTTTCCCTTTGCGTGTTTCATTTCTTTTCTTTGAGTCTTCTGAGTGTTAGCTCGGCTCAATTAACCCTAACTCATGGTTGAGTTCTTCAAATCTTGACTCACATAATGGTTTTGTGAATATGTCATTAACCTGTTTATCGTTGAAATATATTCCCAAGTGATGTCCTTCTTTTCAACATGATCTCTTATGAAGTGATATCGACATCGATATCGTTGTTCTTGAGTACAACACGAGGATTTTGAGTGATTGAAATTGCACTTGTGTTATCACACATGATTGGAATTTCCTTTTCTTCAACTTCATAGTCTCTCATTTGTTGTCTCATCCATAGTACTTGGGCACAACACTTTTGTCCGCAGCTATGCATTCTCGCTTTGTAGAGATGGCTATTGAATTTTGCTTTTTGCTAAACCGGAAATTAGCTTTGTTTCAAGCATTTGACATGTGCACGAGGTGCTCTTCCTTTCAACTCTACATCCAAAGCATAGTCGAGTCTGAATAGCGATTAGCTTGAATCCACCTTCATTTGGATACCATAAGCCGAACTTCTTGGCTTCCTTTCAAGTATCTCAAGATTCTCTTGGCCGCAGTCATGTGGCTTTCTTTTGGAAGCGATTGAAATCTTGCACATACACCTACAGCGAGGCACGCTTTGCTTTGTGAGATAGAGCAATGATCCATAAGTGCTCAGTATCTTGTTTGATCTACAGCCCGCCATCTGCATCCATATCCATTTTGATGATGTATTCATTGGTATTTTCAAAGAAGACTTCTCTTCCATACCAAATTTCTTCATTAAATCTCTGGTGTATTTTGTCGACTTATGAAGGTTCCATCCTTCATTTGCTTTCACTTGGAGTCCAAGGAAGAATGTCGGCTCTCCCATCATGCTCATTTCGAATTTGCTTTGCATGAGGTTTGAAAATTTATCACACAGACTCTTTGTTTGTGGATCCAAAAATGATGTCATCCACATATATTTGAACAAGCAGTATCTCTTCCTGTCTTGAATTAAAAGAGTGTTCTATCCACTTTTCCTTTTGTGAATCCGTTCCCGATCAAGAATTGTGACAATGTATCATACCATGCTCGGGTGCCTGTTTCAATCAATATAGAGCTTTCTTAAGTTTGTATACCTTATCTCCAAGAGTCTTCTGCTCAAATCCTGGAGGTTGTTCAACATACACTTCTTCTTCCAATAAACCATTAAGGAATGCACTCTTTACATCCATCGATATACAATAAAATTCTTGTGAGTCGCATAGGCAAGAAACATCCTTATAGCTTCCAATCTTGCTACGGGGCAAATGTTTCATCAAAATCTATCCATTCTTCTTGGCAATATCCTTTGGTTACTAATCTTGCTTTGTTTCTTACCACTGAACCTTCCTCGTTCATCTTATTTCTGAACACCCATTTAGTGCCAATAATATTTTGATGGGTGGGTCTTTGAACTAATTCCCATACTTTATTTCTTTCAAACCGATTGACTCTTCTTGCATAGCTTGAATCCAATGTGTGTCATCCAATGCTTGTGACACATCTTTAGGCTCTATTTGTGAGATAAAGCATGTGAACATGGCTTTTGTTGAGTTTTGGATCTTGTTTTGACACCTTCTCTTATATCTCCAATGACTAGTTAAGTGGATGGTCTCTCAACCATCTTACATCGAGGTTGGAGTAAATTAGTGGATTCGATCGTCTTGCAGGCTATGTTGCTTTGATCAACTCTCTCGTCATCACTTAGCCGCAGATTTTCCAAATTTTTGAGACTCATCTATCTCATCTTCATCCGGGTTTATAATTCCGGCTTGAAAGATAAGGACTTTTCTGCATGGTTGGTTGATTCAAAACTTTATCGGTGACTCTTCAATGTCTTCTCCATTTACATTTGGCTCATCAAACACCACATGAATGGATTCCTCTCAGTAACCATAGTCCTCTTGTTGAGTACTCTGTAGGCTTTGCTTTCACCGAGTATCCCAAGAAGATACCTTCATCGACTTTAGCATCAAAAGCCTTCAAATTATCTTTGCCATTGTTATGGATGAAGCATTTACATCCAAATATTCTAAAATATGCAACATTTGGTTTTCTCCTGTCCAAATCTCATAGGAGTCTTTGTCACCGTCTGTTTATCATGCATCTATTTTGAGTGTAGCATCTTTGTGTTTCTTGTCACCCAAAATCTTTTAGGTAGCCCCCTTCACTAACATGGTCCTTGATGCTTCTTTGAGAGTTCTATTCCTTCTTTCTGCAACTCTATTCTGTTGTGGAGTCCTTGCTGCAGATAATTCATGACCAATACCATTTTCTATACAATATTGAGTTATTATACCATTGACAAACTCGATTCCTCTCGGATCTTATTTTGATAATGGTTTGCTCTTCTCATTTTGAATCCTCTTCATCACCGTGGTAGTTTACGTAGAGAGTTTCTTTCTTCTTACACATGAATATTGTCCATGTATATCTTGAGTAGTCATCTACTACCACCAAGGTGTATTTCTTCCCACTTATGCTAGCTGGTTCAACTGGACCGAATAGATCCACATGTAGCAGATGCAATATATTTGTTGAAGATGGACATGTCTTTTCTTTGAATGATAATTTGATTTATTTTCCCTTCTGACATGCGTCACATATACTCTCCTTCTTGTACACCGAGTCGTAAGTCCTTCCACAAGATTGCTTACGGCAAGCTTGTTAATCGTTTTGAAATTCAGTGACTCGAACTTCTTGTGCCCAGCCAACTTGATTCATTGTGCTCTTTGCTAATAGACAGTCTGGTGTTGGAGTTGACCAATCCACGACATACATGTTCTTTTGTCTGCATCCTTGCAATACAACTTCATTTGATTAAGTATCCTTGATTTGGCATATACCCATGTTAAATCCAACATTATAACCCTTTGTCACGAGTTGGTGATGCTTAGCAAGTTGAAGTTGAGTCCTTCAACATATGCAACATCCGTGATTTCTAACTGTTTTTCTTGATGGATCCAATGCCTCTTATTTCTCCTGGAGCTTCATTTCCTCCAAATATGACTTTTGCACCTCGACTTCCTTGAATTTTGACAGATTTTTCTTGTTTCTGTCATGTGTCCGAACAACCACTATCCATGTACCAGGTTCCTTGGCACTCACTTTGTTCTTGAACACCAAACAAGGAAATTAAGTTTTAGGTACCCATATTTGTCAGGTCCTGAGGGGTTAGTATTGTAAGATGATCCAACCAACCTATAGCCAAATGGTTTGACTCTAAGGGGTTGCCATCTATCGATGTCATAATCATAATTAATTTTGGCAAATGCTTGGGGATTCTAGGTTCATACAAATTGTCTCTTTTGTCTGTATGCTTGTATATGTGTTTTAGCAATTCCCTTTTTTGGGTAGTTTTGATATCTCTGAGTGTAGTGCCTAGGTGCATATGTGTCTTGATGAAAGCTCTTATACCTTTGGAATGGCCTTTCTTGAGTTCTGGCCTTTGCCATTTTGACTTATATTCCATGGTATTTCTTTGACGATTCACATTATTCCAATCACTTAGCTTGGTATTTTCTACCATTCCCTTTATATGTATTTCTTTTATAGAACTTCTGGGTTTTTGGTAGCCATGTTTCTTCTTTTCTGACAGAGTATTTCTTGTTTGGAGTTTTTGAGGAACTCGTCTAGATTTCTTCTCGGATGTCCTCTCAAAGACTCTCAACATTTGTTTTCCCTTTTCCTTTATAACCAGGCGGTTTGTTTGTAATTGTGCTTTGGGATAAATGTGTGTGCACCATTTGGATTTTTGGATTTTGAGATACTTCATTGCGGAAGATCCTTTTTCCAAAATCACTTTTGGAGCTTGACATAGCACGGAGAATTAAATCTAAGCATGTCTTATCTCCACATTTTCTTTGACTCATAATAAGATCATCCAATGATTTAGATGCCTTAGTGAATGAGGCAATCACATTTTTGAGGTCATTTTCCCTCTTTTCTATAGAAGCTATTTACTCGCTTATTAGCTTAGCATTTTCGATCTTTAAACTTTCATTCTCATCAACTATTTGACTTAAAGTACTCGGCTCCTTAGTCACCGTGAGTTTTGGCTTTTGAGTAAGGTGTTTTCCTCATTTAGTAGTGTGTGTGAGGATTTAATATGTTCAAAATCTTTCATCATTTTGCCTAATGAATCATAAAGATCGAGTGGGTGAAGAAGTGTGTGTGTCACGATCACTATCACTAGAATCGAGTGTGATGAGTTAGAGTGTATCTCATCTTCTTGGCCAGGTTGGTCTTGTTCCTTGGCCATCAAACGGATCAAGGCTTCTTCTTCGAGTCACTTGAGTAGTCGGCTTCACTACTTTCACTAATCAATCATGTCTCTTGACTTGGCCGTTTCAAAGTCTCTGCGACCAACATTGCCTTTTTCTTTTCTTTTCTTGTCTTTCTCTCAAGACCTTTCTTTCTTCTTCATTCCTTCGTATTTGTTGACTACAGGATATGGGCAATCAATGGCATAGTGACCTGGTTGCTACGGTTCAGATAGGTTTTCAACCTTTGATCAACTCTTTCCATTCTTGGATTGACAGCCCTTTGATATTCAGGCTTTTTGATGCTCTGTTCTCTTGGTTGGCCTATCTTCCCTTGACTTGAAGGGAGCTGAGTGTCTTCGGAGGATTCGCCTTGCCTCTATTGTAGTTCTTATTGAAGAACTTGTTAAACCTTTTAACCATCAGGGCTATTTCCTCTTGGTCAATGACTTCTTTGACCTCAGCTCTCTTGCCATCCTTAACAATTAGAGCAGTTGTTTTGGGTACATCTGTATCTTCCTGGTCTTTTCTTCTCAGCAAATTCGTAGGCTTTGAGATCCGAGAATAGCTCATGGTTGGATGTCTTGGATAGGTCCATGGAGTGTCTCATGGCCATGACTTTCATATCCCACTCAGTTGGGAGACTTCTTAGAATCTTCATACACATTTCCTTCTGTGTATATTCTTTTCCAAGTGCGGATATCTCGTTGGTAATTTATGTGAACCGAGCATCCAGGTTGATCCAGGTCTCTCCTGCGATCATTTTGAAATTTTCAAATTTCTTCAACCACCGATAATTTATTTTCCTTGATTTGCTCACGAGCCTTCACAAATCAATGTTAGCTTGTCCCGATTTCTTTAGCCGTTTTGCATGATTTGACTTTATTAAACATGGCTTTGTCCAGGTTTTGTAAAGAATGTCCTTGGCCACATTGTCCGGATTATATCTTTTTCTGTCATCATTTGTCCATTCACTCTTGGTTTTTCAACCATGACCGTGCAGGAGCAACATTCTCTTCACCTTCAACTCTCCTTACAATTTGTATTCACTTTTAAAATTTGCGGTGGCCCATCCTCTATTACTATCCACATCTCATCATGTAATCTTTGATAGATGAGCTCGCATACGAATTTTCCAATCATCAAATTCTTCAATTGTGAACATAGGGATGCGTGTCAAATTTGCTTCCATGATAATAACTTTTGATGATAAAAAGAGTTTTGAAAACTTAAGTACTAAAACAGACTTTGAAAAATTTGGAGATCTAGTTCATGAACTGGTGCGTAAGGCTCAATGAACCAACCGCTCGATACCACTTTGTAGGTCCCAAGGGGTGTGAGTGTAAGGTTTAGAAGGGGTTGAATAAACCTTACCAACTTTTCGATTTAGTCCTTTTAAATATTCGAGTTAATACTTCACACCGAGTCCTTGATGGACAACTAAGTTAGTTAATCAAATAGAGTTAGTTACTTAATGACTCGACTAAGCCGTTGATAGAATAACTCAACCTTGTTTTGACTAAAGACTTAACTCGATTGTGTGATTTGTTTTATTGGAAGACTTTACACCCTTAAAATTGGTTTAATGTTGATTTAATACTTGGTTTTAGTACTTAGAGATTATCAAGTGGATAGCAAATTTATCACAGAGTTAAATAAATAAAGTGCATGAATTAAAGTCTTTGAAATGTAAATGACACAATAAGTTTTTATAGAGGTTCGAAGATGGGGTAATTCTTCTACTCCTCTCTTCTCCAACTCTTGGAGGAATCCACTAAGTATTGATCGAAGATATCAAAGTGGTAACAGGTCCCGGATACAAGTCTTGATCACACGGATGGCTTGATCCTTTTTGGGACTCGATCGAGATGCGCTTGTCACGCGGTGGCTTCTCGTACAACTCAACTTCTTCACAGAGGCACTTTGTCTTGCTACTACATCCCACTTGCTCAAGCTCTTTGGATTTGATCACGAAGCCCTCCAAAAACTTGAGACTGGTTCGACTTGAACCTTCCTACAATCCTCCGTGGAATGTAGACCCGATTCTCTTCAATAATTTCCTCTTCAACTCGATTGAAGTTATCTTTCCTTCACAGTGAGTGTTGGATTGATTTTCTTCATAATGTAGGCTTGAGGATTAATCTTGAATGATTTGAGAATATTTTTGGTTGCGATTCAAATGTTTTCTTGAATGTTCGTGGTTCGTAACCTTCTCTCGAGTCATTCCTCGGCCTTTTATAGTGATCTTTCAAAAATCAGCCCGTTGAAGAGATAGGCTTATTTTTGAAAGTCACTTGTGGTCGTTGGCTTGTCTTGTTGCGATCCTTGAAATTGCCACTTCCTCGTATGAATTGTTTTTCACCTTTTCGGAGTTCGACACGGTGTAGTCTTCCCATTGGTTCATTCCTTTTGCACGCTTACCGAGCACTCCGAGAAAGGTGGTATGGAGATATTACTTGTTAAAGTAATTCCCTTGATTTACGGCAACGGATCTCTTCTAGTTATCTCGACTTGACCGCATTTCCTTGCTTTCCCCAGGGTGACTTAAGTCGACCTTCCAATCATGGATGACTCTTCATCACTTCAACTCGAGACTTGGCTATCTTGAGTTGACTTGACGATATTCTACTCAACGTGCATCTCACCGCTCCCTTCAATCGAGTTCCCGTCTTCTCTTCTTTTGCCATACTCAATTTTGCTTGCAATGAGTCTTCCTTCTAGTCTCGGTTGTCTTCTTGTATGTTTAGGCATAGTTGACTTAACTCTGAACAAAGACCCTATTTATTACAATGCGGTTTACAACGAAAATGAGGTGTCAACTTCCTATTCTAAGTTTTACATGGCATTCATCAAAATCTAAACAATGAATTTCCCAACACAATCTCTTAATCCATGGTATTAATTATTAGAAAACTACAAGCTAAACAAATTAAATACAATAAAATCTTATTCATCATAAAACTAATTTGATGAATCCCATTACTGATTTCCAGCTTAGAGCAAATAGTACTGGTGCCAACTAATTAATATGATTTTCTTGGAGAATGAGATTTTAGTAATTAGGGCAAACCCATGAAACTAGGGCTTGTACTTCATCGTATATATGCCAACATTGTACTAGCTTACTATGTGTTGTACTACATGAAAGAACATCAATAAACAAATGAAAAAGGCTCTTAAATAAATCAATAATTAGAGGTTCATGTATTTAATATGTTAATAATTAGCCTATCATGTATAAAAAAAAAACTCAGGATGATTAATTAGTATAATTGTTTCGTACGTAATTAACAATTTGTTTATTCATGTCATGAAGAGCTCACCTATCTAATTAAGCCACAGGGGCAACTTGGTCCATATATCCCACAAATTAAAATTGTAATATTTTAAATTGATTTTTATCATTATCCACTTTGCAATTGACTTTTGTATTTTAACTTTTTATGTGTTGAAAAATCATACATATATAAGATGCAAGATGATGAAAAGGGGTTATATTCTGAATATTTCAATTTTGACCTATAATAAGTCTTTGTCATCTAGCTCTCTCATCTATCTATCTTCTTAGGATTTTCTATAGCTAGATTGTAATCTTTGATATTCCATTCTCTTTCTTTTCCACCATCCATTGTTTCATATTAACCTGTGCTTATTCATTGTGTGTAAAATCCCATTATACTGTATGTGTTTGCACAACACAATCTTGGTTAAACTTTTTTTTTTTTTTTTTTGTATTTTCATAACCCTTTTTGTTCTTTAAATTATTTGATCAATAATTCTTTGTGTGCCAACAATATAATTATCTTTCTCTATATTATCCTCAACTTGGCTTATTGTTTTAGAGGTAAGTTGTAAATCTTGTTTCTCCTTATGTGTTCATATTCTATTTTCTTCTTAACTTGAGATCATATGATTTTATGAAAATGTTTTCTCACACTTTTGTTATTTAATTTTTATATAATACAGGTTATGATTTATGAAGAATTCAAAATACACCAAAAATTCGCTTTCTCAGACACTGAAAAATTAGGGTTTTGTACATTTGAGTATTAGAAATTAAGTACTTAATTGAATCAATTTCCATCAAGTTCTAATTAGGACCATTTTTAGAAAACTAGGGTGTCATATTTTGATTTGGAGGGCTTAATTTTTGGACCACCCATTAACCAAGATTCTCGGGTCCTTAATTGGTGCATGCCATGTTTGGAGCTCAAGCTTTAAGAGAAGTACAACTAGTAGTACTAGACGTACTACTGACCAGTATTGGAGGTGAAAATAAATCAATATAGTACTCTTAAGAATATTTTTCCTTTTCCATTTTTTTTCTTTCTTTAATTTCTGGATGCCCTTTGTGCAAATTAAAATATGTCACAATTACCAAATAGTGGTGATCCTAGCTACATTAATGATATTATTGAGGATTCTGAATTTTTGAGCCCTTTGGATGATCATTCATGGACATCATTGTATCAAGAAATATTACAATCTGCTTTATTAATCCCAGCTCAGACCAATATTAATGGTGATGAGATTATTAAAAATTCAGCATCAGATAATGTTCATGTTGAGCAAGTACAAGAATTATCAACAGTACCACAAGGTGCAGGAATATTACTAGACAATGGGTTGAAATTGATGAAAATTAGTACAACTCCTAATAACCCGAAGAATGTTACAAGCAAGAAAAAGTGCAGCAAAATTATTAAGGAAAATGCAGCTATGGAAATGGAATTACAATGTTCGGAAGAAGGGCCATCAAATCCGAAGAAGCTGGACCATAATGCAAAGGAGAGAATCCGAAGAATGAAGCTCAATTCCTCTTACCTAGCCCTCCGCGCCTTGCTGCCCGATTCCAGAAGATCAAAGGTACTATATAACACGTATATATACGAACTTACTTATAAGGAACGTTTGCAGACACCTGAAAAAGTGGTTGTCGGCTTTTGGCTGAAATCGATCTTTTAGCTAGCGTTTTAATCAATTGTGTCAATTTCTGCTTCTGATTTTGCATAATTTAGTCAAGGAGTGTTTGCCAACACTAAAACAAAGTGATTCTCAGTTTTTATTAGGAAAAAGTCATTTTAATTTCAGTTTGTGCAAGTACTAGCTTCTGCTTTTGATTCTCAGATTCTGCTTCATTTACTCCGAAAGTAGGGGGAGAGATGCTTTAGATTTTTTATTGTGCTTTTGGTTTTGCTTTTAAACACACAAAAAAATACTTTTACAACTTATGCACCAAATTCTCTCTCTTAACTTAACAATTTTCAGTATTTATTCGTAAACACTAACAACTTCTTATTCTCATCTATTTTCCTCTTTCATGGCAATCAATCACTTCTTTCAATGCAGAAGTGTTTGTAAACACTCTCTTAGAAATGTGTGCTTTAGATTTATGATTATATATGCTAATTATGGTTGCCTTTAATTACATGTAAGTAAAGCACTTTTAAATTTATTCACCAAACACTCAAGCTTCTAACTAATTTAACTTTTAGCTTCTATTTACAAACACTACTAACTTCTGTTTTTCAAGTAAATCACTTCCTTAGGAAGCAGAAGTTTTAATCAAATCAATATTTAACTAGGAATCTTGATTTTGATTATTGGTGATCAAGGCGTAAGCATTTAATTGTCAATTTTAAAGAATGTATTAAGACATCAAATTTGAAGGCAAATCATCATATTTTGTGCATGCATTATAAGTGTAACACAAAATCAAGTGAACATATTTTTCTAATTGAGACCATATATATAAAAATCTTGCAGAAGAGATGGAGTGCACCGGCTATAATCGATAAAGTACTTAAGCACATTCCGGAGATGGAAAATGAAGTAGAAGCATTGAGATTCAAGAAGGAAAATATTGTGCAATTATCAGCAGCTAAAAACAAGAAGATTGCCGTTAATAATGAAGATCAGAATTGCACAATATCTTTCAACAAAGTTAATCAAGAAGAAGCAATTATTCAAATTTGCATGGCAAGAAAAGATGGATTATTAGCATTTAGCAATGTGTTGCAATGTGTAGAAGATGAGGGCATCTACATGATCAAGAGTGCTTCCACGCTTTATGTCTGTGAGACCAGAATTTGCTACAATTTACACATCCAGGTAACTTTGTTTTCGTCTTTTCTGACAATGGGAGTGTTTGCAAACTCTAAAATAAAAAAATTCTCAACTTCTAGTTAAGAAAAAAAATAGTTGTTTGATGTGTCCGGATGTTGAGAATCACTTTTTTTAGAATTTATAAACACTTCAACTTCATGTTTTTTTTTCCCTCAAAAAAAAAATCATGTTTTTTTGTGAATAAATTACTTGGCTTGTGAACATGTGCGCATTATAGCAGTTTCGATGAGTTTTATAATATCTTTGAAACATAAGATGTTTCATATAGTATACAGGATAAGAAGTTCATGAGCGAAATTTATAAACTCCCATCATAAAATAATATTGTTACGATCGATCTCATAAATTACATCTTTTTGAAAGAAAAAAATGTTCCAACTTCCAAACATGTTTCTAAATTTTTGGAGAATTCCTTTATTAGGCTCCATTTGGATTGAAGGTTTTGAAGTTGAGAATTTCAAATCCATAATAACAAATCCATCGAGCTTATTTGGAGACAATGGATTTCGATCAAGTCCTTAGGCTGCGATTGCTTATGAAATATTTTCATTTTCGTTTCGCTAAAGAAATGTTTTTTTAACAAAAATGAAAATTTTCAAAAATACACTATTCACTCACTTTCACTTTTTCTCCCATCAATCAATTCTACTCATTTTTCAATAAATCCATCTAATCATCAATTATTATTACCCATTTTTCCATAAATTCTATTATTCATCCACTCACATATCTTTAATTACCAATTATTATTTTACTATTTCTACATCAAATCAACTTTGATCATTATTTTTCTTCCCATGTTCATACACTCTCAAAATTCATCTTTTTTTTCCTTTCAATTTTTTTTTTTTTTTTTACCACTATTCAATAATTAAGAAAAAAAAACTCAAATTAATTGGTACCATCGCCTTCTTCTTGCAGAACGTGGATTAATTTTTCTTCATTCAATGATCACACACAAATTCCTCTCATTCCCTATTACAAAATTCCCTCTATTAATATTCAAATTGTCAATTATTTTGATTGAAGAGTTTTCTTATTACTAGCTTCAAATTTGAAAGAAAGTATTTCTTTCTTGCAATAAGAGATTAAAAAAAAAAAGACTTCCTATAAAAAAAAAAAAAAAGCTCAGGTTCCCTAAAATAAGCTAAAATCATTTTATACCCTACATCAACACATGATTAAATAAAGTCTGACATATGTTTTTAATGTTAAATATTGATATATACACAGTTCTTGACTCACTTCTTGCAAATGTTATAATTAGAACACAAGTCTTTCATAAATATCAACATTTACATAAGGGATTGAAATCATTAGCTCAATCTCCAACCAAAATGTTTTAATACTGAAAAATATAATTTCTGATCGCCATATAAGTTTTATTTGTTTATTCAACTTTTTCATAATATATTTGTTTTAGTTAAATAAAGTATATACTAGTGAAAGTATCAATAAGCAATAGTACAAAGAATTGTAATATTTACAATTAAACAAATACATTCAAATATGGAAGCAATGTTGTTTTATTAAATTTTAAAAGTTGCATTCAAGTGGCGAAGAAGTAGAGTGGATAACAGATATATTTGTTTTGCTTTTGTTATATGTATTTTTTTTTTCATGCATTGCTTTTGTACAGTCTACTCAATAAGATGAAACATCCAAAAGAGGTTTAATAATGAAAAGATTGAATAGTTTTATCACTTTTAATTTGAAATTGATAATTCAAAATATAAATTTGATTAGAAAAGAATGGATTTCATTTACTGGAAAAAGAAAAATAAAAATATGTTACAGTTCATGGAGGTATTATTTTGGCTTCTCCTTTTATGTCCTATAAAAATTGCTCAATACTTAGGGATATCTATTTTGCCGTCAACCCAATCATGACATGGACTCATGTAGTGATCTACAATTAACATTATTTTGTACTATTAACTAAAGTAAAGTAAGGAAATCAAAATGTATTACCACCTTTTAGATTAACCGATGCATTGCGAAAGCGAAACAAGGAGAGACCCAAAGAACAAAATAAAATTAAAAATGGGAAACTCTTCTGGAAGTATGTAGTCAATATATATATATATATATATATATATATATATATATATATTCTATTTTAATTTGACAAAATAAATTGTGAATAATGTGAAAAAAGAAAAAAGCAAAAAGAACAAACATCTCTGAATACATTTGTGACATTACGTATGGGAGTTAATAAATACCCCATGCTTTGTAATATTAATTAGCAGAACTCTACTAGACTACTATCCTCTTATCACAACTTTACATGATTTTTTCCACAGATAAACAGTACTACACCTGGAGCTGATTGCATTGAAGAACTAAGGGAAAAGGTGACTTCTTGGCTGAGATGATCCTCTTATTATCTAGTTAGGATTTAGGAATTCATTATATCAATAATATTATACTTCATACATTGTTTTTTAAATTTTTTTAAATAGGAAATTCCTTACTTAAATGGAGCAATTTGTTGAAAAAAGAACAAGATATACACAAAAGTATATTGATTAGAAATAGCGCTAACTGGCTGAGATGATAGGACTTGATGGGTTAGTACTGCAAATTTTAAAATTGCAATTTTAGTCCTGTATATTTTGTTTCTTTTGCAATTTTGGTTCTGTAAGTTTTAAATTTGTGCAATTCTGGTTCTATAAGTTTTAAGTTGATCCAAAATGGGTCCCAAGGGCTATTTCAAGATTTCAATTATTCCCAAAATACTCTTAATAGCCAAAATAATCAATATCCCTAAGTAAGATCAAGTTTAAAATGGTATCATAGTCTATATTATTTACTTGACAAGAATTTATTTTTCATTTATACTATAGATTGTCTAATGATAGAAGATTTTTAGATTTATGAATTCAGATCAAGATCCGAGATACAAATTTTACATGTATTATTTTCTAATTATGAAAATATAAAACCATGTATAAATATGCCAAAACTAGTTATTTTGAATATTAGGACAGAAATTACCACAACTAAAAAATCAAAACTAAAATTGCCATATTCTAAAAATTACATAATTAAAATTGTTATTTTTGCTAAGGGACAAAATTGTCAGAGGATAAAATTGCAATTTCAAAAGTTACATGACTAATTCTGCAACATCATATAGATACAGGACCAATTTTGCAATCCTCACACCCCCCACCCCCCAACTCATTTTTCATGGCTCAAACTGTTGCAAGTCCAAGAATAATATTGATTCAGAAAACCAAGAAATAGCCCTTACTGGTCAAGAGATGATAAAATTCCTTTACATTTTAGGCCATACCTTCGATCAATATGAAACTTCCCAACATGCATTATATTCATCACTATAAAGTAGAATACAATTTATCATTCCAAATCAATTCTTGATTAAGAATTGAACGTTAACACGATTAAACAAACAAATGCCCATCACTGTATATATACTAGACTCGAGCAACAGAAACGGATGTGACGTTCCAATTGTGTACTGAGTGATGAAATATATCCATATGAGAAACGCGACAAACCTTTTCTCAGGTACCCGTACCACTAAATGTCTGCCTACTGAACATATGGAGATTATATCATGTTGAATAACTTTAGAAAAAAAAAAAAAAGGCTTCCGATAGGCAAAAACTCTATGCACACCTCATCGTACATCGTAATAAATAAGTCACACAAGCACTCACCACATGCTGTCTAGCAATCTGGGCTCACTTGCGAAATAATTAATGAACACCAATATGCCTTGCAAACATCCAAAGAATGGAAGATCACACAGAATACACACCAAAATTGAGGGAATGCTGCATTCCCAAACTGGAAAACCGGCGACAGCAGTAGATACGAACCAACATAAAAAAAATCTGCAAATAACAAAAAAAAATAAAAGAATTGATCATCTTTCAGAAATTAAAATTACAAGATAAATTTAATTAGCAATTGCTGCAACCACCACATTGATTACTGCGTAAGTTTTCCTAATTTCCTGGTTATTAAATCTGATTCCATGAAAACAGGTTTCAGTGTGGGGGTTAATTACATAAACCCCCTGAGGTTCGGGTTAATTACAGAAAAACACAGGTTTTTGAAAATTACTGAAACCCCCTTGACCTTTGTTCCGTCTTACATTCCCCTCCTTCATAAGCAAAAAACACATCAACCCCCCCCGTTGAATTTTATAGAAATACTACAATTACCTCCTTAAATTTTCACACAAAATCAAATCTAGAGGTTTTTTTTTGTAATTTTCAAAAACCTCTGTATTTTTTTGTAATCAGCTAACTATCCCTTCAGTGTAATTGGGCATCAAGCTATGCTTTTCGCCACTATTTGTTGGTATAATATGTTTGCCAGATTAATGTACACTACACAAACATCGCATAAACTATTATGCATTTCTTCAGTAAGTTGATAAATTTCATACCTTGCTTTTGAATCCAATTCTCGCAATCATCCCATTTAAAGGGATTAAACCACAATGGAAGCTCACTATTGAGGATAAAATCAAGAACTCCACAGGGTTGCATATGTCTCAGCTCTTGGGTGCAATTGCTGCTAGAGCATTAGCATGTGCAGGTGAAAGATTGCCCAAAAGAGGCTGCATTTGATGGCCATAAAGTGATATCAGGTGGGAGAATGCCCTTCCTATATGCACCTTAACTTCAGGATTTTCAACGGATGATGCAGCCACTTGAGCAAATATATTAACCAGCTGTGGAACGAAAGACAGTATCTGCAAATCGAGAAAGCAAATAATCGTTGAGATTTGGAAGGGCACGTACTAATCAAAATACTGACTATAAAATAATAAGTTACACAGGACTACACAGTTCCAAGTGAAAATGGTGCAAGAAACTTTTCTGGTCAAAAATGATGCTTGTACCTGTGAATTAGATGATAAAACTAGATTGCATATGCATCCATAGACAGAATTAGATTCTTCGTAGTCCTCTTTCAAAGGAAGCACTTGCAAGAAAACAGGTAAGACCTGACAAATGAAACGAGTTAAAATATGGCCATGGAAAAATAGAAAGTTAAACTTAAAGAAGAAATCTAGAAGTATCAACCTGGTTCAGTGGAATGGATTCGGGGTGAGCCATTATCATCCTTGCCACTGCACCAGCAGCATTGTCCCTCACTGCATTATCAGGCTCAGATTCACCAAATAATGGATAAAGGCGATTTAAAACATCAGTGTAGTATCTATTTCAAATGTAAGGAGCACAAGCAAGGACAGAGAACAAAGAGAGAACCACCAGACAGTAGCCATGAAGGTCAGAAGGAGAAGTGAGTTAATTTGAATGGGAACCTAGCAAAAGGCTCAAAAATTAAGACCACGGATGAACAGGAATGAGGCTAAACATACATGAGAAAATTCGACATGCAAGACAATCGAAATCTGATTCAAAGCCACAATTTTCTTTTTGTTTTTTATAGACTTGTAATCATGTATACTGAAATTTCATTTATCAAATCTTCACTGCCTTCCAGTAACATATTAAATTTTCTGCATGTAATTCGCTAAAGTTACAAAACTAGAAGTGCCATGGACACGTAGAAGGATACTTCAACACAGAATTGCCTCCATTTTTGCACAGCTCACCAGCACAAAACGCTGCATTTCTCCTATTGGTTGCCTCGGGCGATCCTAATTCTTTGAGTACAAGATGCATCACAGCCTGAAACATAGTGCCAGTCTCCAGTACATCAATTTCACCTGGAAATAACTAATCAAGAAAACAATTTTCCAAATTCATGAAATATTACATCAACATAGCCAGCAATTGGAGCACCCATATGCTGGGCAACTTCTGCAAGGGTTGCAACAACCATTGTCCTATCTTGTGGCGGGCGTGATTGTTTCTGTAATTGCCATTTTAGAAACAACTTAGGATAAACAAGATTCAAGCAGGATTTGCTTGATATATCAATGGATTAAGCAGCAACTCGCTAACCGCAAATTTCATCAAAGGCTCATAGAGCTGTGAAAAAATTGGAGCAAATTGAGTACCCAACGCCTTTGCAAATGCTGGAAGGAGGTCGGAAACTGCATCCATGAGCACTTCATCATGTTCAGTGTCATCCTCATCAAGCTCACTGTCCGACTCTATCTGCTGACAAGTAGATTCCTCGCGAAGTAATACTAAAGTTCCTTCAACAAGCCGAGGCATGTCTGAAGTAGGAATTTCGAGAAAAGAAAATGAAACCTTATAAGTTTCTTGAGCCCAGAATAGACAAGCAGCAGGATATTGAAAAGAGCCAGTCAAGTTTCACAACTTACAAGGCTCAACAGCCATGTATCCAAGATCCTTGATAATGTCAGCAATGCTCATACAGGCCTGAGCAACAACTTCCTTGTCATCGTCTTCAGACATTGTCTTTATATAAATATTCATCACAGTATCTGTCAACAAAGAAAGCATGGATAACTTTTCTCATAAGTAATCTTAGCACAGAAATATCCTGAGTTTATAAATAACAACTGCTGAATAAATGATTTACCAAGAACCTCTTTTGTCTTCGCAATTCCTTCCTGCAAAAATATTTCAATTCATGATCCCGTAAGTAAAATTTCATACAATGTAGATTTGCCCAAGACAAAATGACACCAGGGAAACCCCTAGAAGTGGAAGTGATTAAATAGCTTAAAATAGATGTAACGCCAAAAAGTAACTCAGCAATCAACATCATAAACATTGATTGCATAGGGTAAAATCCCAAAGCTATTCATTAGCACAATTAGAATACAAAAAACTTACCCATGCATCAAAACTAAAGTTTCTACATATATAATACTGAAAATAATCATAAGGCACATCAGAGTGGTTATTTTGTACTCACATTGTGGTTCTGGAAAACTGCTTGCATGGCTGTCAAAATATCTGGCCATCACAAATTAATTAAGAAATAAGACCAAAATTTGTTAATAGCAGAAGCTCATTGGACGGCTAAATATAATCACATTAGCTACACAACAAGAACATATGTGGAAAGTAAGAGCATTATTTATGAAAACCATAATCAAGTACAATTCTCCGCTCTAGCGCTGAGTTAAAAACTTCAAAATAATTGACTGTCTGAAATGTGGGAAATCAGAGCATGACAGAGCCACAAGATCTACTAGGTTGAAAACATCAGATTGTCGTCACATTCAAACTTCCATGCACACATATTTCACATGAAACTGATGATTCAGCGTCTTAACCAATATCCATTTAACAGATATATTAGGAAAAATGACAACAGTAAACATCAAGGAGACTTTCATAAATGTATGACCCAGTGTTAAGTATTAAATTGTCAAGACATGTAATTCTCATGCATATATATCACTAATATCAGAAAGTAAATCTGCAGACAAAAATGTCAAGTATGCATATCATTAAATGATTCTTATCTGGATGAGAAGACAAGTAAATTACAAGCATTATCACTCACATTTCAGAGAAATTATTGCCTGAAGACGAACATCCTCGTGAAAGTATGTTGCATGTCTAACTAAAATCTTCAGAGTCTCCTCTATGTACCTTAATTTCAAATCAAGGCATCCAAAAGTGAATGTTTCCATCTCTAAGCCAAGCATATATATCTACATATAGAAGAAATCACAAAGGATACGGTGCATAGGAACTCTTTGTGTGCAGAGCAAATAAGCCAAGAGCTTGAGTAGCAGCTGCTTTTTCATCCAAAACACCTGTTCTTACACTAATATTACGAACTCGAGGTTCATCATGGGCTTCATCATCAGATGAGACGCCGCCAAATCCATTCACATTTTCATCCTCATCAGAGTCATCAACATCCACAGCAGAGCCATCATCAAGGTTGCAGGAGGAAAAAGCCAGAGGAACGACATGTGGGAGGTACTGTTCCAACATTCAATGCATACTATTAGAAGTTACATTTCTATTAACCTGGCAGTTTCATTGAAGTAACACTACCTGAGTAAAACCATCATCTAAAAGTTCGGCAACATTGCTGAAGAATCCATGAGTGTACTCCCGAAGCTCACTGAACTCCAGCCCAAAACCCTGAAAAGCAAATCCCTTAATTAAAAATCCCAAGATGATAAATTCTGAAAATATAAAAAAGTGACAGTGTTAATACAGCAATTGCAGCTTCGATGAAGGCAGGCAAAATTGGTTCCATTCTTGCCCTCCCAACAGACATTGCAACTATTCCTGCCAACTCAGTCGCCCTTGCTCGCGCCCTGAGGTCCTCATCATTCGTAAGCACCATAAAGATTTTCATCAATTCAAGAACCCTCTCGGCGTATGGAACAAAAGCTTGTTCTGCAGCAGATGCAACTGAACCAATTGCAGACTACAATAACAGCAAGAATGTTGAGAATGGTGATTATTTTAACAATTTGACACACTAAATTACCAATGAACTAGCCCCATACCATGCACGTCTCCTGCAAATTACGTGGACTACTTTGGAGGGCACCAAGTAATTTTCCCATCAAAGGATCCAGAAACGGAAGAATTTCTTCACCCATGTTCTCACAAAATGCTGCCAACGCATAATATGACTTTTCCTGTTAAAAAACAAGTAAACTATCGTGAGATTAAGTAAAGAAAGAATCCAAAGTAGACCAGCTAAATGTTGTACATATGTTTACCTTAACTTCATCAGATGCATCCTCAACGGCATTCAAAAAACATGGAAGAACAATTTCGTGGTGAGATACAATCTCAGGCTGCAGATGCTCAGCAAATTGACCGAGTGCAAAGGATGCAGCCCCACGTACCATTTGTTCAGGATCTCTAAGAGCTCCCAAGACAATATGAAGGACAGGTCCCAGTTTGTCCTTCATCAACTCCAAACAACCCTCTGAAATAACACCTAAAGCTGTAACAGAAGCTTCCCTGAACTTTGGATTCGCATTCTGACTGCTTAGAGAAGCAAACTCAAAAACAGGAGGAAATACTTGTTTTGACAGATTTAAAGCCATTGTATCAATAACTTCTGCAGCAGCTCGATCAGGTGCAAGATCGTCATCTTCATCCCGGTTAGTTGATTCTGCAAGTAACGGGCACATAATTTGCAGGATTGGTCCAACCAACTTGTACTTTTTGAGGGAACTTGATTTATATCTTGCTAGCCATGAAATTATTTGAATAGCCTACCATATAAGAGGCAAAAGTCAAGCCACATAATGAAAACTTGATTTTTTTCTTTCCTTTTTTTTTTGGGGGGAAACAATGAGCATTTCCCCCAGTAAATATCATAGTACGTGCTGCTAACCTGATGGCGTGTATTAGACTCCAGATTAGGACTCGCACAAACTTCAAGAGAAAACTGAACTATGGATTTTACAGATTCCCCAAGAAGAGGAGCAGGAGACTCAATTAACTCATCAAATATCTCGAAAGCAATCACAGCTACATCCTCGTCACCAGAAGCAAGGCATTGCCTCGATACATTCAGAATGCTGGGAATAAAATCTCGGAATTTAATCTGTAAGATCCAAACAGTAGCCATATATCACTGAGAAAAGCAATACCTAATTGAAATATGTAATTGAGAAGGCCAGACCAGCCTATCATCTCAGGTTAATAATGGTCCATTTTGATTATTTATAAGGATGGCAAGGTCATCCAATTTAATTACTTATAAGAATGACAAATTACAAATTCGGATCATTTCGTTGTTAGCGACACATAACAAAAAATGAAGAGGCATACCATGCTCTTATGTTACCACAGTAATCACGGATGGGGTCAGATTACTAGAGTCAGCAGCCTGCCGCAAATTTTCAAACCAGACTATCTGTCTATAACAGATAAAGCATCTAATTCTTATAAAAAATATAACCTTACCAGAAACATTGACAAAATCAGAATAGGAATCCATTTAGAATCTAACTAAGCTCACATGATCTTAAATTCTTTTGGAATGTTAAAATCCAATGTTCAGCGAATCTCTAAGTTATCTACACCGTATATTGTATATCATTACATATTTACATCTAGAAAATTGAATCAAGAAAACGAGCTCAAACAAATAAAAATTTGAGAAATAGGAAAACCTTCCCATACAACAGAGCAACTTACTTCCACCCATGAAATGCAAACAATAGTTTTTCAAGAGAAGTAGAAACAAATGTATTCGTCGTTTATGGGATACAGTGCCACTAAGGACCACTAACTCGACAAGGATTTCTACAAGATTCACTAGCTAGCAATAATACTTTTTCAATTGGCATGTGAAACATCAGTATCACCCAAAAAAAGGCCCAATAGATACTGCAGTCTAATTTATCGCTCTTTTGTTGTAACACACAATAATTCATAGTATGATTGACTCCATACAAAAAACAGAGGAGAAAAAAAAAACTCACTACTTCTGCCTCATCATGAGTGAACTCCAAAAAGGAACCAACTGCCCTGGTACAACAAAATACAAATTGTGTAAGCGGCTAAGCGCCTTGCTCAATTATCCGAAAAAGAATCAACATTGTCGAACAAGTCTTCAATCAAAACATTACTTGAGAGCAGCAACTCTAACGCGATTACTGGTCTCATCCTGTAGGCACTTAAGTAGCAGAGACTGCAAATCCGCAAAATATGGTCGAAAGGAATTCCCAATTGTTTCAGTCAGGGAGCTGAAGAGTATCAATGCCACCTAAGAGGAACAAATGAATCTTTAGCCCGTTATAGTTGGCATGTATACGAAGGTGAAGATAAAAGAACCGTGAAAACAAGAAAAGCTAGATTAAGTAGATAAGCTTGAAGAAAAGAAAAAGGCAACGGTGACATACAAAAAAAGAAAAGCAAAAAAGGTCGAGCAGTTGGACTATTAATGGAGTAACCCAACCAAAATTTCAACGAACCAAGAAATTGGTACTATAACAAAAGAAGGGACTTAGACGGAAATCTGCAGAATAACCCGAGAATGATAACATACTTCTCTATGCTCTTCCTGTGCACTTTGACTACATTGGAATAGAAACGGCAACAAATCAGGCCATTCTCCAGCTGGGACAGCGTATTTTGCAATGATACTCACCACATTTGCACTAGCTCGTCTCACTGGTGGACTGTCAAAATGGGTAAGACATTAATCATTCTGATCAGGCCCCCAACCAAAGAAAAAAATGTCTTGACAGTAACACGAAATACAAACAAACATGAAGTACAAATGGCTTCCCAGAAGTATCACAACTCTGAAACTTTGAAGGGAGACGAGGAATGCAAAAGGTTATTCCCGTTAATGTAACTGTTGTTATTCACATCAATGTAACTATGATATTGTTCGTCAATAGAGACAAACACCATTCAAATTTTGAATTGTTTTACTCGTAGCTATTAACCAAGATTTACTTCATTTCACTTCAAGAATTGGATACAGAATTAAGATCAACGCTCTGTCAGCGAGAAAACCAACTGTTATAGAAAAGTATGGACTAGTCAAAGCATACGACTAGCAACGAATTTAACAAAAGATTATGCAATTCAATATACAAAGCACAGTAAATGTGTTTGGTAGCATGAAAACCAGGCTTCGAAAAAAACTTTATCAAAAACCATTTCAAATTCATAAGGAATCAATTCCAATAAGATAATCATAAAAAGCATCCATTCGAAAATAACTAAAAAGGAAAGAATTCCGTCAACCAACACTCACCCACGAAGCCAAATAACGAATCAATCAAAAAAAACATAAAGTGAATTTGAAATTGAAGAAAAATATCTACGGAGGCCCAACCTGTGTTCCACAGTGATGCTTTCAATGAGTGATTGCTTGACTAGCTGACGGAGCTGCGGTGACAACTTGCCCCAGTGCCCGGTAATCTTCTTGCGGAGGAGAACAGCAGCGAGCTGACGAACGTTGGGGGTCTTGGCCGTGCGCAGGTGGTGGACTAGCGCCGGAACCACCTGCGGATCCTTGGCCAACCGCTTAATCTGATCCTCCGCCTGCCGCCGGGCGTCATTGTCCGGCATGAGGAATTGAATAAGCAGAAGCTCCAGTGACTGCGCCATTTGCACACTCACTGCGTGTTTGCTGCGTGAGAGAGAGTGAGTGGGGAGGCTAGGGTTCCTTGTTTTTGCTTTATATACAAGGAAAGGGAAGACGGCGGCGGGGGTTTACAGAATTGTGGGGACGGGTTTTGGGGGTTAGTTTTTTTGGGGCGGTTAATGTTGTCGGCACGAGCTTTTCACGTGGTGTGTTTGTGTCAGTGTGAGAGTTTACACGTTTGCGTAAATAGCAATACATTCCCTTGTATTTAGGAATATTCGCGCTTAACCCCCCAAAATAAATGAACGACCTTCCAAGTTCCATCGCATAAATTATCTTTGCCATTATGGCATTGCAATGAGTTATGGTTAGAGGTGTCAAATGGCCCGGGCCGGGCTGGCCCGGTATTGGCCCGCTGGGCCAAATAAAAAGATTGGGTCGATCGGGCCAGGCCAAGCGTTGGTTGGGCCCATCGGCGTAGCTGGGGGCCAACCAACGCCCCTGGCCCCCCCATTTTTTTTTAAAAAATTTTATAGGTAAAAAATTTTTTAAAAATTTTTTTTATTAAATATTTACATGGTTTTTTTTGCATTTTTTATCCTGTGACACCCCATTCTGATTAGTGTATCGGCCCACCCCCATTTATTTCCTGGCTACGCCATTGGTTGGGCCATCGTTTATTGAGCTCAGCCCGGCCCCATCCACAAAAATGCACTAGAAAAAATCGGTTTGGCCCAGTTTTTCGGCCCTAACGGGATGGGCCAAAAAAACCCGACTCATTTCAGGCCTCTAAAATCATAGCCCAATTCGAGATTTTTATCGGGTCGGGCCAAGCCGAAATTGACAGCTCTAGTTAGGGTACTTGTAGATCCATACACGTCTCGTTCACACCACATGATGGGCGGATCGACTCGTCACGGGTCAAGGTGCAGAGCGGGTGGACAATGTAGAACTAAAATGTTATTTTTATATTTATAAAATACACAATTATTTAATATGTAATAATACAATGTATTGCTATAAAAATCTAATACAAAATTAAAAATTAAGTAAAAAAACAAGAAATTAGAAAAACAAAATTATTGTAACTTTGTAATATATCTACAGGGTTATTTATAGTTTTTTATCTTCTATTTTGTTTTATTAATGCATATTATTTATAAAAGTTGTTATTATCAAAGTATTTATGTTAGATATAATATTAAATATATAAGAATTACATTATCAGATTTATTTGGATTGGTTTGGGGCTTGAGTTGTGGGGTTTTGAGTTTTTTATGGGTACTTGGTGGTGCATGTGGCGGAGCTGTGTGGCGTTGGGTGAGGTAGCAAGAATGAGAGAAAAATAAAAGTCTTTACCTTGTGTTGGTTGCAAGTAGGGTTGTGTACGGGATTTGGAGATCACTGGAATCAAATCGATATCTGAACCGAAAAATATCCGAATCAAAAATATTCATTGACTTTTTGACTTTCTCCGAACCGAACCGTCCCAAAAAATTTTATGGTACGGTTCTGGAGATTTTTGAAATATCCGTACCGAGAACCGTACCGAACCGAAGATCCGAAGCTAGAACCGATTTTTAAGAATTTTTTTAATACATACATTTATAGGATTTAGATCAGGTGAGTCCACATAACTTAGGTGAGTACACGAGACCGAATCTGAATCGAGTCATTGATTTAATTTTTAAACGGTTGATGATGGCTCAAAAGCTACCTTTAAAACCGTAGGCAAGTGCACCTATCGTTTTATAGTATAGATTATTAGTCACCGAGTGTCATTCCCACGAGGATTGTAAGTACTAATAATTACCGTCTTTTTGTTATTTAATCTAACAATTTTCGAGTTTTTGTTTGATGAAAAGGAAAACAAATTATAAATTGTAAAAATGAAGGAAGATTTGTAAAATAAGAAATCAAGAGATAGAAATGTGTTTGAATGTAAATCCTCTAGAATGTTTTTGTGATTTGACAAGTTAAAAAATACAACCGTAAGCCCTTAAGCAAAAACCAACCTCTTTTAATAAAATCTCATGTCTTGTGGACCGTAGTAAAAATTCCCAATTTAAGTTAAACCCTTTCTCAAGGCGAAAAACTTCTAATCTCAAGTTGATTAATCAAATCTCTTTCTAGTTAAAACCCCAAGACAAAGATTATAACGATTTGTGAATTCCCATATTAGGTTTGACCCTAATCCGAGAAGATTTATGTCGTCCTATATCTAGGATTGCATGCAACTCTTTTCACTTATATAGGTTCTATTTCACCATGAATCTCTCGATTTCCTGGATGAAAAATAAACTTCAAATCAATATTGCGCATATATCAATTGAATGAACGAAGCATAATATAAGTGAATCACACAAAATATGAAGATTTTATTAAAAACATGCACACCGTAATCACAAATACATTCTGAGTTCATTACATTCAAACACTAGGAGTTTAGCTACACATGATTTTGACCAAAGAATAAATTACACAAGAAGATTTAAGTATTGTAGACATGGTGTACTTATCTTTCTCAAAATCTCAATTGACTTCTTTCTTGATTGATGATGTTGCTCCAAGCCTTCTTTCTCCAATATTGCCCCAAGCTTTCTCCTCCAAGACCCTTGATCCCAATTCTACTTAATGAAATGAATACAATGAATATTTCCTGAGTATCTAATGAATGAATCTCCCATTTCAACCCTTGGCTTTTATAGGCAACCAATACATTGATAGTATTCTCTTTTATTAAACAATCACCCCCATTTTCCTTGTTGGTTGGTGAATTCTTGTATTCAAGTGATGAGGATGGGACATGGAGACATGTTTCAAAGAAAATAGGGTGTTAAAAGTGTACAAAAGTGGCCAAAATGGGTTGGTTGGTGAGTTTTCCCCAAATTTCGCAAAGAAAAGTTGCAAAAAGAGGTCCGGACACGTCATGTCGCCCGACACGGCCAGCCCGTAGTCTTTGTTTAATTGTGCGAAACTCAACCTCGACATGGCCGCGTGCTTCCCAACACGGCCAGGCCGTGTTCCCGACACGGCCATGTTGGGAACACGGCCAGGCCGTGTTGGAGGTCAAGTTTTGTGCAAAAATTTTGAGTTTTTGGCTCCCGTGAACACGGCCGTGTTGCCCGACACCCCCGCCATGTTGGACCAAAAGGCCCCGAAATGACGCAGCGTTTGGCTTGGAATTTCGAGCGTTTTTGCATCCTTAAACTCCCGGTATGTTTTGACATGAATCCATGGTCCGAAATTCACCAAAATTAGCCCCGAATGGTCAATCTACATCAATAAAATCACCTCGGAGTAATATGAACTATGTACAATAAAAAATTTACAAAACTAACAATAAAATAACTCGAATTCTACTCAAATATACACATAAAATATGCATAAAAAAACCCTTATCAAACCACCTCCAACTTTGAACTTTGCTTGTCCTCAAGCAAAACATTATATCAAAAAGAGGGATTCAATAAATCACAACATACAAAGATGATTTTTTTCAACATATTGAACATAAGCGATCAAGTTCTTGGCCTTCTCAACCCGAATTAACCATTAAGTAAAAACATAGTTTTGTAAAGCGATCGACTGTCAAGAAAGACTGTAATATCGGCAGGCATTATTCAGACTTGAAATCATCACTCTACAAATAATGATAGTTATGAACAACTTCAATTCAATAACGCCATGAAAATACAAGAATTCAATAGATCATAGTACTTAGCTTACTAGTCATATAACCAAGCTTGTTGAACTTTATTGAAATGAGAAGTCAAGGAGTATTCATTCTCCTCTTTTTTCTTTTTTTTTCGTTCTTTTTTTTTTAGGACCTTTCGAAGCATGCTTCCACTAGGTTTAAATTTTGAATTTCTGTTCAACCCCTCCTAGGGTGGTTTCCCATACTCATATTTGTGTCGCCGTTTTACGTAAAAGACAAACATGGGGCTCATGAATGCTCCTAGTTACTAAGCAACAACAAATAGAGGAGTATAACCTCGATTGGTCCATTTTTTTCTTCTTTTTCTTTTTTTTTTTCATTTTTCTCTTTCTCTTTTTTTTATTCGCAAGCTTGGTTTAACAACTAGTTAACCACTACTAAATCACGAGTTCTCAGACGTTCATAGCGCTAGGTATCGTCGTATATGCATTAACACATCAAGTATTTATGGTGTTAGAAATCTCATCAAAATTTTGCCTACATCCACGTCAATCTATCCTAGACAATCAATTGCTTCACCTTGAAAACACAAATTAACAAGTTAATGTAGGTATAATTGGGCCAAGTTATTGACTAGCAACATTCAATTTGTTAAAAATAAAAAATAAGAAACACATCTCTCACAAACAAGCATACAAGCATTAAAAATGTTATTGTACCCACCTCCAACTTTTAAAATTCACATTGTCCTCAATGTGAAACAAAGAAATGGACAAACACACACCAAACACTCAAAAAGCAAAGAAATTAGAATGATATAAAAGAGGTGGAAAAAGAAAAATACGACCTTACTACAATAGTGGAATCGGTGTTGGGCGATCATTGGGTTGTTTTGGTACGGGACCTTCAACTGTATTTTCATACCTAATCAAAGTTAAGCAACACACAACTCGAATACCGTGAAATCTCAAATATTCCCAATTAGGACAACCAAGAAGATGTTCAAGAGTTTTTTTTTTTTAAAATGACTCTAAGGACTTGTGATTATTTTGAAAGAAAAGAAAATAAAAAATAAAAACAATTGCACACAAACATCGGGTTGCCTCCCGGGTAGCGCTTATTTAACGTCGTATAGTGGACCATTTCACCTAAATGTGAAGATTTAATCGGGGCGAGCCTTGAACTTATGAAAAAATTTATCTCTTTGGACAACATCGCCACCCGTATCGATTTTTCGAACAATTGACCTTCATGGTCCTATTTTTCTCGCATGTTATTCTCAAAATGGGATTTATCTCGTGGAAATTTTTGCACATTGAACATCACATACTTTCAAGGATTTATTAGAAGACATATCAAGCAAAGAATCATTTATCCTTGTCTCAATCAAGTTTATAGGAAAACAAGTATCATTAATAGGATTTCTCAAAGGAATTTTAAAGATAACTTGTTCACCCCTACTCTCAAAGTAAGCTTTCCATCATGCACATCAATGAGAGATTTAGCGGTAGCAAAAAGGGCACGCCCTAGAATTAAGGGAACTTCTAAATTATCATGCATGTCAAGAATAACGAAATCGATTGAAACACGAATTTGTCAATCGGACTAACACATCATGAATAATACCTCTCAGGATGTTTAATCGATTTATCGGCTAATTGAATGTCCATCCTAATAGGTTTAAGTTCACCTAATCCTGCATTCTTAAATGTTTCATAAGACATCACATTGATACTAGCTCCCACGTCGGCTAGTGCCCTATCAACAGTAAATCATCAATTGTGCAAGGGATAATAAAGCTTCCTGGATCATTAAATTTTTGTGGTAGTTCATTGGAAGGACATTTATCATTCAATTGCACATTTGATAATTTGTTAAGCTTATTTTCACTAGGAATGATGTCATTAAGATCCCTAACATGCTTTGAAGGAGGGTCAACAAATGGAATATTGGCATGTAATTGTTTGAAAGAATTAAGGTACTTACCAAAATTGTCCTCCCTTCTATCTTCTTCTTAGACTCCGTAAGGGATCTTGGGCTTGTGATTCCGCAACCTCCTTTTTCATGAGATTTTCTTTGGGCATGTCATCCTCCACGTATTTACGCATGGCGGCATTGGCATAATCATGCTCATGTGGAAAACTGATGGTGATTGCCTTTACGTGTTCCCTTGGGTTTGGCTCAGTATTACTCGGCAAACTACCTTGTGGCCTTTCGGAAATCATCTTCGCAATCTGGCCTATTTTTTTTTTCCAGATTATGGATAGATGCCTATTGATTTCTCAAGGATGTTTCCACCGCCTGGAATCGGGTATCTGTTGATTGCACAAACTTTGTTATAAGATCTTCCAAGTTAGGTTTACCTTGATTTGGTGAAATCCGGGAGACGTGTGTAGATCGGGATTGGGATTAGGTCGTTTTGGCCTTGGTTTCCCCCAACCGAAATTAGGATGTTGTCGCCAACCAGATTGTATGTGTTCTTTGTAAGGATTACTTGGGTAATTTCGCCTTGATTCCCAACGTAATTAGCTTTGCTCATTCGGCGTGAGGTATTGTGTGTGGGCAATCCCGATGATTATGCAATCCCCGCAAGTTTCACAAGATAAAACGTGCGGTGGTGGTTTAGGAATCGCCAAATCATCGATCTTTTGGGTTAACGCTTCGACTGTCGCGGCGAGCGTAACTACCACATCTGCATTATACACACCAACCGACCTGTTAGTTTTACCTCGTATGGATTGCCATTGGTAGCCGTTCATGGCCATTCCTCGATCAAATCTGAGCGGCTTCCTGCGCGTTTGTTATTAAGAGTTCCCCGGCCGTGATCGATCATTGTGTCTTGTTGCGAGTAGCCCATTATAAAATGTTTGGACTTGCATCCAAATAGGTAGGCCATGGTGTGGGCACTTTCGCAATAATTCCTTAAATCTCTCCCAAGTATCGTATAAAGTTTCATCGTCTGCGCTTGAGTGAATGAAGAGATTTCGTTCCTTCATCTTGCGGTCTTTGCCGGTGGGAAATACTTCAAAAGGAATTTTTCTCGCCATAATATTCCATGTTGTAATCGTTCCTTTTGGCAAAGTATTTAACCACCGCTTTTGCTCGTCCCAAGAGAAAATGGGAATAAGCGTGGCGGATGGCATCATCGGAGACCCCGTTGATTTTGAAAGTGTCGCAAATTTCAAGAAAATTCGCGATGTGATTATTGGGATCTTATCCGGTAGACCGTCAAATTGGACAAGCTTTGTTGCACCATTTGAATAACGTTGGGTTTAATTTCAAAATTGTTGGCGGCAACAAATGGCCGGGCCTTTACAATGCTTGACGTCGTGCCATCCATGGATGGCTTGGCGTAATCGTACATAGTTCTTTGTTCATCCGCCATGGCAAAATCTTTGATTTCGTGTATATCCTCCTCGTAGTCGTATTAATGTTTTTCTCCGTGTTACTACTGGCGATTTCGCACTTCCCGCCTCGACGACGAGTAGGCATGCACTGCGATAAATAAAGATGATAAGTATAATACAAGACTTACAAATATAGATAAAAAGAAAGATAATGTAAAAAAAAGATTAAATTAACAAAAATAAGGCGTTCTTAATATTACAATCCCCGAAACGCGCAAAAACTTGATGGCTCAAAAGCTACCTTTAAAACCGTAGGCAAGTGCACCTATCGTTTTATAGTATAGATTATTGAGTACCGAGTGTCATTCCCACGAGGATTGTAAGTACTAATAATTACCGTCTTTTTGTTATTTAATCTAACAATTTTCGAGTTTTTGTTTGATGAAAAAGGAAAACAAATTATAAATTGTAAAAATGAAGGAAGATTTGTAAAATAAGAAATCAAGAGATAGAAATGTGTTTGAATGTAAATCCTCTAGAATGTTTTTGTGATTTGACAAGTTAAAAATACAACCGTAAGCCCTTAAGCAAAAAAACCAACCTCTTTTAATAAAATCTCATGTCTTGTGGACCGTAGAAATTCCCAATTTAAGTTAAACCCGTTCTCAAGGCGAAAAACTTCTAATCTCAAGTTGATTAACGAAATCTCTTTCTAGTTAAAACCCCCAAGACAAAGATTATAACGATTTGTGAATTCCCATATTAGGTTTGACCTTAATCCGGAAGATTTATGTCGTCCTATATCTAGGATTGCATGCAACTCTTTTCACTTATATAGGTTCTATTTCACCATGAATCTCTCGATTTCCCGGATGAAAAATAAACTTCAAATCAATATTGCGCATATATCAATTCGAATGAACGAAGCATAATATAAGTGAATCACACAAAATATGAAGATTTTATTAAAAACATGCACACCGTAATCACAAATACATTCTAGAGTTCATTACATTCAAACACTAGGAGTTTAGCTACACATGATTTTGACCAAAGAATAAATTACACAAGAAGATTTAAGTATTGTAGACATGGTGTACTTATCTTTCTCAAAATCTCAATTGACTTCTTTCTTGATTGATGATGTTACTCCAAGCCTTCTTCTCCATATTGCCCCAAGCTTTCTCCTCCAAGACCCCTTGATCCCAATTCTACTTAATGAAATGAATACAATGAATATTTCACAGTATCTAATGAATGAATCTCCCAATTTCAACCCTTGGATTTTATAGGCAACCAATACATTGATAGTACTCTCTTTTATTAAACAATCACCCCCATTTTCCTTGATGGTTGGTGAATTCTTGTATTCAAGTGATGAGGGATGGGACATGGAGACATGTTTCAAAGAAAAAATAGGGTGTTAAAAGTGTACAAAAGTGGCCAAAATGGGTTGGTTGGTGAGTTTTCCCCAAATTCCGCAAAGAAAAGTTGCAAAAAGAGGTCCCTGACACGGCCATATGCCAGACACGGCCAGGCCGTCTGTTTAATTGTGCAGGAACTCAACCTGACATGGTCGTGCTTCCCAACACGGCCAGGTCGTGTTCCCGGACACGACCATGTTGGGGAACACGACCAAGCCGTGTTGGAGGCTGTTTTGTGCAAAAATTTCGAGTTTTTGGCTCCCGGTGGAACACGGCCGTGTTGCCCGACACCCCCTGCCCGTGTTGGACCAAAAAGGCCCCGAAATGACGCGTTTGACTTGGAATTTCGAGCGTTTTTGCATCCTTAAACTCCCCGGTATGTTTTGACATGAGTCCATGGCCCGAAATTCACCAAAATTAGCCCCGAATGGTCAATCTACATTAATAAAATCACCTCGGAGTAATATGAACTATGTACAATCAAAAATTTACAAAACTAACAATAAAATAACTCGAATTCTACTCAAATATACACATAAAAGAATCTGAGTCATTGATTTAATTTTTAAACGGTTGAGATTAATCAGATTTTACCATTATTTAATATTTAACTTAATTAAAAAAAGGACATATTGGTGATTTTAATTAAGATCAATTTTTGGGAGGGAAATTATTTTTGGTAGTGGGCTAAAAATTAGGAACTGTTTTAGGGACGTGAGATACTGCATATCTTCTATTCTTTGGTAAACAAAGAGTCATATTCTTTTCAATCCCTTCTTCATTGCAAACCCGTCTTCTCCCCCAAATGTCATCTTTGCAAACTTTCTCCTCTGCAAACCACCGAAACCACTGTCAACGTGCGAATAACCATCCCAAGTTTTTATCCTTCAAGTGGTATTCTTCATTCTAGCCGTCTCCAATTTAACCCGTTGTGAAAAACCCCAAACCTTCGGTCGAAAATCAAACTCCCGCGTCGGCCGAAAATCAAATTTAAAGTTGAGCAAACACTTTTTACATCAATCATGCATTGTGGATTTTTCCCAGAAGAAGCGATTTTGGAAACCCTCATTTTCGCTGAAAAATACACCCAAATATGTGAAGTATTATTTCGACGCGGCAACAGTGCATTCACCCACATTGTAGGTAGGGCAATATTTTTTCTCTTTTTATTTCGTCTTTTCTTTTTTATATTTTTATTGCATTTTTGTGTAGAATTTTTGTTATTGCTGGATTTTGTTTTTAACATTGCATATTATTGTTGTTAAATATGCTTATGATTGTTATGAATTATGCTTAAATATATTTTAGTTCTTACTGTCAAAAGGGAGGAAGGGTGGAAATTAGTATTTCCTAGTTTTTCAGAATTATTGGGATATTGTTTTATTGAGGCAAAAGTTGCTTATTATTGTCAATAACGATGGTCACATCTGTGTTTTCACAAGTGTTGGTTGGCTGCTTTAATGAGGCAAAAATATCGCTTATTTATGTTTTGTAGTATGCTTATATATATCCAAGTATGTACGAAATGGTTAGGATTTGTTGTGTTTTTGTTTTAAATTGTCTTTATTATCTGAAAAAATGAAGTCTGGTAGATGGCTCTAATGGGATTTTAAAATGCATTTTGTTGCTGATAATTTTGCTTGTTTATATTTTATGTTATGCTTATGCATGTTTTATATAATGCTTTCGTACAAAAGGTAATTAGCATTTCCCACTTTTTTTTTTAAGTCTGGGGGTTTGCCTGTTTGATGTTGTGTACTGTTTATTGGTATTGACAATTACGCTTATGCACATTCTATATCATGCTTACTTGTTTCATACAGTATGCTTAATGTTTTTTTTCTGTTAATAAATGACTCAGTTAAATGACTATTTGCCACCTTATTTTTGTTAGTGTTTCTTTTGGAAATGGCAAAAGAGAGCAAGAAAGTAACGCAATGGCTAAAGTGAGTAAGAAGAGAAAGGCGCGACTATCGATGTCCTGCAGAGGCGAGTAAGAAAAAGATGGGGAAGGACAAAGGTAAAAAGTGCTAGATGATAGCGGGCTCAAAAAACGCGAGGGCGCAACTATTGATGATGCGTAGAAAGTATACTGTTGCAATTTGTTTGGACGCAATGAATGAGCAGATGGAGGCGGTCTTGGGACGGGCGAACGAGTTTGCCAAAATGAAATAGAATCAATCCGAAACATTTTGTTGCTTCGTACTTTTTTGATGAAAGTCTTGGTTCTTTGGAGTGTTTTTTACGCATTCGTAAATTTGTTTGCTTTTTTGAAGTCTTGTGTAGTTCATGGTGGTTATATTTTCTTCAAAATGTAATTGATTGCTTATGTAAGCAATATTCATTTAGTTTGTAAGCAAAATTCAACTCTATTATAAGCGATCACATTCATGGTTTCTTATAATGTTTATAGCATTATTTCAATTTTTAAGCAAGGTTCGAGTTCTTTGTGAGCGAAGTCAATTGCCTTGTAAGCGATATTCAAATGATTTATCTTTTCAAGTATCTTATACTTTTAGCAAGATTCAAATATTTTGTAAGCGAAATTCAAATGCTTTGTAAGCGAAAGTCCGTGACATGTAAGCACTATTTCAAATATTTTATCATTTCAAGTATCTTATATTTTTAGCAAAAGATTCAAATATTTTGTAAGCGGGATTCAAATGCTTTGTAAGTAGAAGTCAATGGACTTGTAAGCATGTACCTTCATGGTATTTTATACTATTAGCAATATCAATTATGTTCATTTTTCTCTTTTGAGCATTACAACAGTAATAAATAAGCAAAGTGCAAGGTAATAATAATTAAACAGGCAATATTCAAACGTTTCGCACTAAACATAAACATTAAGCGGTAAAATATGGATAAATAAGCAGTATCAAACATGCAATTCAAAAATAACGACAAAAAGAGTGAATTCTACTTGTCGCACGTCCTGCTATTGTGCGAACCTATTTCTATACATTTCCCACAACGTCTCTTCAATTTCTGCCCAGCCTTGATTGCTTTCTCTTTTTGACGAAGAAGTCGGCTCTTGACTCTGCTGTCGCTTCTCTTATTTTTGGCCTGCGTTGGTGGCAACACTACAACACATTTCGGTATCCAATTCGGAGATGAATCCGTTGTTATTTCAATCATCTGATGCGGAACACTTGCAATTACAACTGTTTCAACAAAAAGAAATAATAAAGCAATATTATGGATACGAATAAGCAACTTTATGGGTTACTATGAAGAAAATGGGGGACGAAGAATTGAATTTCATGCTTCAGTTATATGTTCATAATTATAAGCATATTAGTATTCACAGATAAGCAATATTATGGATACGAATAAGCAACTTTCTGGGTTACTATGAAGAAGAAAAAAATGTGGACGATGAACTAAATTGTAGGTGTTTGAAAGTATGTTGGTACTCATAAGCACATTTGTAGGCAATTGAAAGCACATTTATCATAACAAATAAGCAACTCACTGGGTAAATATACACACAAAAAAATGGGATGAAGATAAGTCTTTTTCTGGACTACCAAGAAGTTCACATTTGTAAGCATGTTATTTTCCAGGCATAAGCAATATTACAGACACGCATAAGCATATTCTTTGGGTAATAATTACAAAAAAATGAAAATGATTGATCGAATCATTGATTTTAGGAAAAATTACGAATCAAATTTTAAGGGGATTCAGTAAAAAATGGACAATGTTAACAATTTCGAAGGCAAGAAAAAGTGTTACCTTGTTCTTCATTAGTATTGAAGCATTCTTCATATGTGTCATTCATTCCTTTTTTTCTTGATTCAGCGCTGCAGATGACGAATTTTCTGTGAATTGTGAGAATATCTCAGTTGCAGAAGACGGTGGAGAAGGTGACATGAAGTGAACGATTTATTTCAATAACAGATATGGTGGACTTTGATTGTAACTCATCCTATTTTAGTGGGATTTACTAGATTTAGCTACCATAACTTATTACTATATGGACTAATTTACCCTCCTATTGGCTTTTTCGAATGATTTATCAACATCAAGCATGATTAATCTCAGCCATTGAAATCAATTTATTTGCGGCTTGGATCTGGTCCTACGTACTCATATAATAGGGGGTCCTATATAACCCTCCCCCTACATATATATATTATTTTTATCTTATTTATATTATGATATTATGACACCCGACATTTAAATAACCTAGAAAATTATATGATATAAGTATTATATTAAGTTTCACTGATGGAGCTTATGTAAAAATATATGTGCTATTACAACATATTTTTGAAGTAATTCTAGTTGAGATTGTATTATTTATTATGAATTTATAATTTGAGATTGTGTTGTCCTTTATGATTATAGTATTTATTTTGAGATTGCACTAAAAAAAGGAATGTACTATAATTATTTGGTGATTTTTACATTCATTTCTTATTTTTTCTTATTTTGTGTCTTTTACTTATGATTAATCTCCGTTTCACCGTCTTGAACCGTACCGTCCCTTTAGAACAGAATCTCCGTACCAAATTTTCAGTACTGTTCGGTACGGATATTTTTTCCTACGGTTCGGTTCTGGAGATTGATTTTAAAATCTCCGAACTTTGGGTGCACACCCCTAGTTGCAAGGATTGGTATAAAGATTTTTTCAAATGTGGTTCATGAATTTTTATGCTTTCAAAGTTTAAGAAAATTGGTAAGAATTAGACTGAAATTTCTTGTCTAACATGCATGATTCCATACCCCAATTTATGTTGGAAATTTGTGTTTGTGAAAGTAGACGTCGACTCGACTTTGACCAAATTTTTTGTGGCTAAAGATTTAATTTTGAAGGAATAAATTGTATATTATTAATCTACTATCCGAGTAGATGTTCGTAGTATTTTTTATTTCTCAAAATCGAATTTCGGTGAGTGAGAAATTAATACACGAAGTTGGCACGCGAATAGACATTATGTAAAGGGAGTTGAAAGGATTCTCTTTATCCCACATAGCTTATAAAGTAAAGTTTATCCTAGTTTATATACTAGAAGATGTTATTAGTTGGATATACTATAACATAAGTGGATGATCACAAACGGGCCACACGCACGCGCGGCCGTTCGCCCGCTCAGCCCAACCCAGACTTGGGCTTAGGCTTGGGCCAGGTCGGCCCTTTGGGCCTAGGTCCAGGAGTCTGTAACTCCTCAAATAATGGCATTGATGGGGTTTAGGGGTGTAAACGATCCGAGCCGAGCCGAGCCGAGCTTTAACTTGTTTGCCATATGTTTGTTTAATTTTATACATGTTCAAGCTTGGCTTGAGCTTGATTCAATTTTTAAAAAGCTTGTTCTTGTTCGGCTTGATAAAAAATTTAATGCTTGAATGTGATTGTGAACATGTTCATGAACGTGTTCGTTTTGAGTTCGTGTTCAATATGTTCGTGAACAATTAATAACTTTGTTCGCGAACAACAAATAAACAAAAAATTAAGTTTTTTCGTGAACGATAAACAAATAAACATTTTTTCAAACTTATAGATGAAAATACATATAAATTATTGTAAAAAAATAAACACACATAAACTAAGTAACTAACAGAACAATTGGCAAGTCTGCCAAACTATATTAGAAATAATTGAAAAAATATGGGCCAAAGCTTATTTAATGATTTTTTCATTATATTACGTATTAGGGTAAGGTTTAGAGTATTATGTATCTTAAGGGCATTAAGTCTTTTTAATTTTGTTAAAATAAAATATTTTTTATTATTTTTTTAAAACAATAAAGCTATTAATCGAGCCCTTGACGAGTTTGTTCACGAACAAGTCTAAAAACATATTATATGAGCTTGTTCTTGTACATTTATAAACGAACACTAAATAAACTTGTTCACGAGCTTTTAGTAATCGAGTATAGAATTGTTCAAGCTCTGTTCGTTTATTACACGAGTCTCAAAATGTGTTCGTTTATGCTCACTTAACTAAATAAACGAACATAAACGAACGTTATCCGAGCATATTCACGAGTTATTTGCTGAACGCTCTGTTCACTTACAACCCTAATGGGGTTGTAACCTCCCAAGATAGTGGTCATCATTGTGGTTGTAACACCTAGCTGTTACAAGGAAGGTTTGTCATGTTTAATTCCCTGCAGGTGAGATTTTGTTGTTTATATATAGTTGGTTGAGATAATTACATTTAACCACCCCAACTTTACCCCTTTTTATACTTTACCCCCTAACCTTTCATTCGCGACACTTTGCACCCTGAACTATGAAAAATATTACACTTTGCCCCTTATGGACAATTTTGCCCCTAGGTTTTATCCTTTTAAAACAATAGTTCCAGTTATCCCTTTAAACTCTATTTTGTGGCAATCTACTACATAATAATAAATTTATCGCATTAATCATTAAACATGAAAATTTTTCTCTATAATCAATTTGTTTTTTGGATTTTTCGAGAAACGAGAATTCTTATTTTCTGTCACTTGTTTTGTTCGTGGCATTGTTACACCTACTTAGATCCAGTCTCTATTCAGAGGTTTTAAATGGATCATGTCAGGTTTCCAGCCTATAAACTCAATAGGACATACTTTAGTCAAAATTCTTATTTCAAGAATAAATCCGTATACAAATTAGGTCTATAGACTGAAAATGAACATAGTCCATTACGACCATATCAGACCCAACATACTTCCGTAAAATTAATAAATCCCTTAAAATTCATACCTTCTTTGACCGAAACAACTCCGGGTGAGATGGCTCGCAACACCACCAATCGGAAAATTATCGCCCCCAGGAACTTTTGACAAACAACTCCTCACTGCTCAACCTCACCCTCGAGAGAAGATGATCTCAGTTTATCCGACTCCTTCGAAACTGCTCAAAGACCAATTACCTTGGTTCGTTTCCTACTCCGGGCGTATAAGTAATTCTTAAACGGGATGAATTAATAGTACATTATGAACACATGTTGAAGCAGAAAGCCTCTTTTTATTAAGAACTTATAGAAATATTTATTACATTAGTAATCTCCTTTTGGGAGGAGAATCTGGTTTAGCCTCTCATAGCCGAGGCTTGCACTCGTAAATACATAAAACTTAAAACTAAAACACTCAAAATATTACAAATTTTTCACTCAGATTTTATTGTAAGAAAACTAAGGAAAATGTTCGATGTCCCCAACTTCCTTCAAATCCTGCATTTTATAGAGGTAAGTCCGGACTTCAAAGGCGGACTTCAAATCTTGGCGATATATATGACGTCATCGCTTCGCCATATCCCACATTATTGCCTCGCCACCGTTTTTCTTTTTCTCCCGTGTGACTCAAATTCATGTGATGTTTGTCGGGAATCTTTTAAAAATTTGGTTTACGTGGTCCCCGAGGATAACGCGTCTTGTGAGTCGGGCCCTTATCCTTTCCAAACGCATGATCTTGTCGGTCGAGTTTGGGTCGAATCCTTTCCCAAACTCGGGTTCCTTTTGTTCGGGGCATGCTTGACAGATCCTGTCGACCCAACGGCCAACATGCGCCATGTTACGAAATTCCGGTAAGTTTCTTTGCTTGCTTTAGGAATCTTGTTTTCCCATAGAATTCTTCTTTTGGTCTCGAAGAGTTTTTTCGCAAACCCCGTGGTTGATCCAACATCGAATTTAAGAGGAAAGATCCATTCGCCGAATTTTGGAAGAACTTGAATGGATATTTGACTTTGTCCATTTCGATTAGACAAACCCAAAGACCCCATGCTCGCCTGGTAGAAGCTTCGTCTTGAAAATGCTCCTACTAACATCGGTCCTTCTTCCTGAAGCGCTTTAATATATTTTAAAGCATTTCCATCCTATCTTCTTAGCTTGATGAAATGAAAAGCTTCATTAAAGCCTTTCTTCGCTGGTTCGGAGAGATGCACCGATAAAATACAATTCCAAAATATCTCCTCTAGCCAAGTGTGGATTATTGGCCCAGTCTCGTAAATCGCTTTCCCCAATCCATTTCGGTAATTTTGAGATTTCGGGAATCCTGGTGACACGGTATAGATTGAAGCTAAAGCTCCAAAAGTATACCATTCTTGTACTTCATTTGGATGACTTCCTGGTTTCATCCAAACTCGGGATACTTGCCCGAGATATCAACCATTGTTTTCTCCGGTTAATACCTTGTCTTGTAACTAGTTTCTCCCATTGCCTCCGATATACCGCATAGGAGAAATCTTAATCTCGTCGGTTGAACATTAGATTTGCCTGTCGTGGCCTAAGATTCAACTCTCCTCTTTTACCCCGAGGTCTTTGGGTTGACTTGAAGACTCGGGTTGTGACACCGGAGCTTCAACATTCGTTCGATTTGTACACCCTCGGGGGATGCATCACCCGCAACACTTGTGATTATGGTACTTCAATCCATAACCTCCGGGTTAGAGCCCCGTACTCTCTCGGCCCTTTTTGCACCGTAGAGATGCGGCTGGAAGAGAGGCCGCTTGCGATCTAAGAACAATTGTCCTTGAGCGAACCGGCATGCTCGTATTTGACTAGAAACGCAGTTTGTCAGTCGACTGTTGAAGTCGTCCAACAACTTCGCATTGAGACATAGCGTCCCAAAATCTCGTTCTAGACTCCCCAGGTTTTCCCGAGATGTCTTACTCGTTTAAGGACTTCACAAGAACGCGTGTCCTTCCATCTCGTGTCAAGAAATCTGCAAGAATATTTTCATGAGATTTTATAATGACAATATCATAATCATAATATTGACATTCACTTGCCATCTAAGTAATCGAGCCTTTTCTCGGTTTTGATTCAATTTTGTTTTTCGAAAAGCCTTGACACTTGAATTATCAATTTTTAAAGTAAACTTTTTTAGCCAAAAAAATAGAGGCCATTTTTAAAAGCCTTTCGACTACAAAAAATTCTTTCTCGTTAATATGCCATCGAGTTGCTTCACTAGGGGTGAATAAACCGCAATATCAGATGGCACTTCTTCATTTGGTGTGACCTTAGTAAGAATCTGGCGCCACCAATCATCACCGCATCGTGTAAAGAACCCATCCTCGTCTTGGGAATCACAAGTTTTGGAAGCTTTTTACAAACTTCTTTAAGTTGCTTAATTCCTTCTTGATGTTCATCTTCCCATTTGAATCTCGCATCTTTTTTAAGTAATGGGCTAAACACCTTCCCCGTAGTATGCTAGATTGTTAATAAATATTCCAAAAAATTAACAACTCCTTAAAACTCAAGTCGCTTCTTGTCTTTTAGTGTATCTGAAAACCCTTGTATCTTTTCCACAATATGATTACAGAGAATAATTCCAGATTCATCGATTTCAATTCCGAGGAATTCAATCTGTCTTGTTGCGATTACACGCTTCTTTTTCCGAAAGCACTAATCCTTCTTTGTGACAAACATGTGAAAATATTTCCAAATGTTTGAGATGCTCCTTCATGTTCTTTGATGCGATTAGAATGTCGTCGATATACGAACATGAATGAAGTTTAAATAATCTTTGAAAAGATTATCCATCTTTCTTTGATATATCCGGGGTCGTTAGCCAATCCCATAGGCATCACGTTCCAAATATAGTGTCCCCGTGGTGTAGAAAAGTCAAACTTCTTACTTTCTTCCCCATCCATCTTAATCTGGTAGAATCCGGACTTGCAATCGAACTTTGAGAATATCTTGGCACCTTTGATACGATTAACCGGATGTTCTCTCGCTTGGGATATAGTATCCGTCGAACTCCAAAATGTTATTAATCCCTTTGTAATTAATAACAAGTCTTGCTTTCCTCTTTTGATTTCTCCATGGTTTCGACTAAGAATCCTGGATCATGTATGGAGAAACTCCTGGTGAAATTAACTTAAGGTCAAGATGCTCCTTAAGTATCTTTTGCATATCCTCACGATCTTCTTGGTTCATAAGGATTGGTTTGAATCTTACGAACTCGTACTCCTTTCCAGGTTTAACCTTTAAGGAAGCTTTAAGCTCGTTCTTATCCCACCAAGCCAAAGGATCTTCATTGTAATTCCTTTGGATCTTCTTCTTGATATCCTCGAGTGATATTTGTTCCTCTATGGTTACATCACTCTGTGGATTCTCCATTAGACTCATCCATAATTCTCGCAATGGCTTCGGGTGACTCGTTCTTCTCCTTGTACTGAATGAATACAAATTATTATCCCATATCTTCTCGATCCTTCGGATGGAACCAAATTGTCTATAGGATAATAAAGCTTCACCAAATTTCCTTCGATCCGCCATTTTTGGATTGCGAAGTTTGGCTTCATCACCACGCTGCGAAAATTAATGGGCATTTTTCTCAAAATGCTTCCCCGATCTCTGACAATAATCTTATGATCACATAAGGTTGTGAAAATAAGTCTTCTCGTCTCGTTCTCTTGTGTGAACCGCTTGAATGTTTGTAGGAAATTGTTTCCTAGCAAAATATCTCGCACCTATATCATGGAAATAGATTGGTGGCGTCTTTACTTTGTACCATGGGTCGCCCGCTCCTCCGATCATTATTTCTCGCTTGTTTAATTCCCCTGTTAAGTATAAGAATCCTTTTAGAGAAATCTCTTCCTGCAATAGCCAAAATCTTCTCCAATTTCTTTAGGAAAAACATCCGGCTTTGCAAGTACATATTCCTAAGACTGAATCAATATAGGCGGCGAAATACTCGGCCTTGTATCTAGCATATAACATTCCAATAGAAATGTATGTGGAGAATGGACTAGTGGTCATCGATTATGTATCTTTTATTAGCCACCGTGAACTCCATTCCGTCTTGTAATCTTTCCCAAGGTTTATGCTCCTTAAGAAACTCAATTCCCGGTATTAATTGTTCGGATCTTTCCCGCAACTCCTGTGATAATAAGCTCAATTTCTCCTATCTTGGACTTCTTTGATACCTTCCAACGATTGGTTGTTGGAGATAATATAGAACATCACAAGGAAAAATGTTATCCTTTTGAGTGATGTCGAATATTACTTCAACCTCTCGCCATCCTTCGGACATTTCGACTCTCCTGCTTGTTTTAAAAACATCGGGGGATGCGCTTGAATCGTATTTCTTGGTCTCCTTTTCTTCCCAACGGCCGCTACTCACCATTCTCGTTTTTCGGAAAGACATCCTTTTAGGCTCAACTCGAGACTCACTTTTGTTGAAGATCTGGTTGATCTTGAATTATCATATCAATCTCCTTAATAGTTGGAGATTCAATGATTTCAGTAACACCACCCGACAAAGTCCTCAAAGATTCTTGGGACTTCAATAAATTCCTTTCTCAAGAATACTTGAATGATGGGTATTCGAGAGAGCATATGAAATCTTGTATGTGATCAAGTAAGGCTGTTTCTTCTTTCATCAAATCGATTCTTTTGAAATCTTGATGAAGGGTTAGGACTCTCATCAAGTCTCGATCTCCCAAATTGTATGCAATTCTAGGATAGACATTAAATGCCAATTTCCCGCATACAAATTTCTGTAACCGCTCCAAGGCATGAATCCTTGAGATGCAAGATTCGCTTGTCAAAGACAAAGAAGATTAAGAGGCGAATCTATTCCTTCTTTGAATGTTGCTTTAATAATTACTCTTATGGCTCGATATAAATCCATGAGAGTGTATTTGCAACTTCTCTTTTAACTTTGCTTTTGATCTCTTGTATTTCTCTAATAGGGACCAACTCGCATCTCGATCGTTCTTGGTAAACTCCATCGGAATAGCAAATTCTCCGGTTGTTACCCTGTGGATGATTTGGTGTTTTTCATTCTGAAACCCAATTTTATCCAATGCTTTTTCCATAGCTCCAATTGTAAATCCATCATAGACTTGAAGCTTTGGATCTTCCCTCATGATTCTCATAAGAGTTTTATGAGAAACCGTCGTGTGAGAGAGGAATCCCGACATATCCTCCCCGATCTGTCAAGAATTTCTTCTTCACTCGATTCGAGTGAGTCACTTCCATCATCGAGAATAGATCTCTTCTTCATAGATGCTTTCATCCGAGGGAATATCCTCAAATTGATACACCGTATTAAATCCACGATAATAGACAGCCTTCTTCGATTTACGGTGTGGCCTCGAACCTGTCTTGCTCCTCGTTTTTGATTGTCCGGGCAATCCGTTGAGATATGCCCTCTTGCTCCACATGTCCAACAATTACATCTCTTTGAAACTTTCATTAGCTCTAGTGTGAGCACGCCCGAAAGTTCTTCTCCCTGGATTTCTGGTACTTGCTTGATTAGAACCGATGATGAGGCTCTACTCCTCGCTTGGTGCTAGTCTTTGCCCGATTTATAACTTCGGGCTTTTTGTTTTGACCAAAACCTTCTAGTCTCCATGAAGACCCGCTTCTTTTGTTGTTGCTTCCTCGGTATGGATGGCTTCTCTCCTTCTTCTTCTTGTGCCGCCTTGGTTGACCTCCCACAACTATTGGGATATCATTATCCACGCAACATAGAGGAACGCTTTGTTAATTCCTCTTAATCTCTTGTAATTCATGTGCGGAGAGTCGCTGATAGCACCATTCGAGATAACTTGGCCTTTAGGAAAGACATTTTTCCTCGCCCGCTTTCTCTTGACTCCACCCTTGTATTCCCGATAAGCATTTCTCTCCAGGGGACTCGGGATCTTGGCAAAGAATAGTCATGCGACTTCTTTTCTTCAATCTTGGATTTCCACCGGATTCGTGAACAACTTGATATATTCGTCAATATGACAAATATCCAAGAACTCAAGGCTATAGAGGGCTTGTTTATATTTCTTTCTTTTTCATCCTCTAATCCCTCGAAATAACCCGTCTTGATGAATTGGATTTTGAATAGTTTTGTCATACCATCGACAATTCCTTTAAGTGATTCTCCGATGTGACCGAACTTTTCATACTAGCATCGATCATATCCCGAGGCAATCTTCACCGATCCTTCAAGACTCATTTCAAGGAGTAAAATGAATGAATCCTTTGTAAGATCGAGGGTTCTGCTTGAAATTCTCATAGATGAAGCCCATTCATCAATGAGAACTTCTTTTTTAAAATGCGGGATGTCCAGTTTAACATCAACCCATCTGATGTATTGGGTCGAGTGCGATCTTCCATAAGGCGCCTCGATAAACATTCGGCCTTCCGGGTAGGTTGTCCGTTCCCGCAAGAGGGTTTCGACCTCCCGTCCCCGAAAGTGGATCACTCACAGGTCGTGAAATCCCCAAAGATGTGGCATCCTCTCGTCCCGAGCTCCATGATGTGAACCCGTACTTTCTTCGACATTAGGATTAATCGGTGGCGGTGGTGGAGGAATTGGTCTACCTTGTGGGTCATAGGTAACCAAAGGCGATTCCTATCTGCGTTCATCTTTAAATCTACAATACCTAATCCCGCATGAAGGATTACGCCAGTCATGTAGATCTTTAAGATTTATCTTTTCAATATCCATCTTTTTAATTTTTGATGGATTTTCCTTTGATTAGGGCAATGAGCTTTTCCTCATCTGTCATCTTTCGTATAACTTCGGTTGGTTTCCCCTTTTGGTGTAAATAGGGTACCGTCCCAAAATCAATACGTTTAGTCCTCCTCAGGATGAACTCGACTGTCCTCCGGTTTCTTGACTCGTTCAATATCATGAAGGAGTTCAAGAGTTTTCTTATGATATTTCACCATCGTCTCCATATGGTTCTCGGATCGATGAACTTGTGCTAGTAGATGAATATGGCGGTTGCCATAATTCTCGCACCGTCTTCGATTTCTCTAAGATCTTCGGAGATCTTAGATTTGTCTGGAAGTATCTCGTTCCACTCGGTACTCCATCGGGAATCATTGTTCTCGATGGGAATTTTCATGAACCGTTTCTTGAAGGTTCATCAAGTGAACATATAGGGTCCGTTAAGCATCCAAATCGCTATAATATTCTCGCTTTCGCATTTTGTATTGCCTTATTCCCCGTCGGCTCATACCTGTTCCTTTTCTTCATGTTGGTATTCCCAATATGAAACCTGGTCAAGGTGTTCTTGTGCATACATCGTCAATATTTGACGATATGTCTGTAAGGGTACATCTCGGACATCGGTCCGGATCCATAATCTCGGAGTAATTTCTCCTCACCAATTGTTAATTACATAAATATAATAAATTTAACTAAAAGTTCTTAATAAACCTAGGCTCTGATACCATTTTCAAGGATCGAAAGACCATGAGGAGTAAAGTTGAAAATTGCAATGAAATTTATAAACTAGGTGGTAAAGTGCAACAACTTCAAAGTTTAGAGGGTAAATTGAAAACCAACTTTCATGAAACTAGGGGTAAATCTGGAAATTTAGGCAAAGTGCAAAATTTCGTAAAGTTGAGGTGGCAAAGTATATCGTTTCAAAGTTGAGGTGGCAAAGTGTAAAAACCTGGATAGTTTGGGGTGTTAACTATAATTATCTCTAGTTGGTTTCATTGCAGATTTTGAACACAGAAAAAATCGCATACTCTCTGCATATTTCAAAGGTTTATTTTATGAATTTGAGTGCTTATTTTAATTGTCGGTTATCTGATCAATAATTTGCATGTCATACTTGTTAGTCCATAATCCGGGAGGTGAGTTCTAACGAGACGAAAATCGAATTCAGACATAAACAGTGTAATGCATCAGGAGACTACATCTGTTTGTATTTTAATTCAAAGATCTGTTGGGAGTTAATAATAATTATGAGGCATCGGGAGACCTTAATTATTATTAATCTACTGTTTATGCGCTACCCGGGAGGGGTAATAAACTAATTTAGAAATTGCTCACAGATACACATGAATTGATTTTGAAACGTTAATTGGATATAATATTGAAGAAGCATGTGGAGATTATTATGTGTCTCGAGTTGCTTTCGTATTTGTTGAAAATACTTGTGGAGTTCGGAATTTATTTGTTTTATTTTTATTTTTCGATTATTTCTTAAAAACTCTTGATATTCGGCCGCTCCAATAAAATTGGAATGCGATGTTATTATAGCTTAAGTGTTTCATAGTCAATCCATGATGAATACGATCTTGTTTGTCATTATCCTATAAACTACCTGTACACTTGCAGTATAGAGATCCAAACAAATTTTTGGCGAACAAGTTTTTAGAGCCATTGTCGGGGATTGAAAAATTCTACTTACATATAGTAATAAGTAGTTCAATCTAAATTGAAGCAAATTTTTGTAAATATATATATTTTTTAATTTTTGGATTTTTTGTGAATAATTTTTTTCATTTTTTCTTTTTTGTAAATATTCTTTTTTATTTTTTTCCATTTGTTTTTGTAATTTCTTTTTTTTTCAATTTTTGTAAAAAAAATTTATTTTTGATTTTTTCTTACTTTGTAAATAATTTTTTATTTCGTTATTTCTAACATCGTTTTTGTTGAATGCGTGACTGAAATCTTTGGAGACATAAGTAGCTCAAATCGCTACTGCAGTGAGACACGTCCAGATTTAGCCTACCTTGTAAATATGTTGAGTAGGTTCACGAGCAATCCAAGTCATGAGCATTGGAATGCGTTAACCAGGGTGTTAAAACACTTGAAGTATACCCTGGAGTATGTGCTATACTACTCGAGATATTCGGTTGTACTTGAAGGGTATAGATCACTAGTTGGATCTCGGATTCGAAAGATTCTTATTCTACTAGTGGATACATATTCACCGTTGGAGGTGGTGCGGTATCGTGGAAATCCACGAAGCAAACGTGTATAGCTCGGTCCACCATGGAATCTGAGTTTATAACTTTGGATAAAGCTGGTGAAGAAGCAGAGTGACTTCGAAACTTTTTGGAAGACATTCCATGTTGGAGGAAGCATGTGCCTTCTCTGATGATTCATTGTGATAGCCAAGCGACTATAGGAAGGACATAGAGCAATATGTATAATAGTAAATCTCGACATATTCGTCGGAGACGCAATACCGTTAGATAGTTGATCTCAAATAGTATGATGTCAATTGACTACGTAGTCAAAAGATAATTTGGCAGATCCTTTGACGAAAGGATTGAATCGATATTAATTGAGTAAATTGCTATAGGGAATGTGCTTAAAGTCCACCAAGTAAAATAACCATCATAGTGGTAACCCAACCATGATGACTGGAGATCCCAAGAACTTCGTTCAACTGGAAAACTAAGCTATGAAGGTTATATTGTAACATTTGGAAACAATGTTTCAACCCATCCCTAGAGAGCAATACCAAGTGTTGAAACACCTGCAAAGTTGTGATGAGGCTAAATCATTTGACTTTTAATGATTCCTACACCTCATTGAGGTTGAGTATGTCAGGATACTCGGATAGGAGATCACCTATATAAGTGAGAAGTGTAGGTCGCTTCAAAGTAACACTAATGAATCCAAAGAGGTGTCCATGGCCAAAACAGACACAAAACGTGAGAACATAATGTGTTGAGAGCTTGATATGTTAATATTGTTGTCTCGGTATACACCATGGAAGAATAGTTCAAGGCATTACATCCACTAAGCCGCCAGTGTATCCGATGGTATTGACTACGGAAGGTTCAAAGCCACAAGCTATCTTTCCGGATGCAGTATTGTCTCTTGAGGATTGGTTCGCGTGTCTGCATTCATGCATGCATTAATTTTCACTCATGTGGGGGATTGTTGGAAATTTGGATTGTGAAAGTGGGCGTCGACCCGACTTTGATTATTAATCTACTTTCCGAGTAGATGTTCGTAGTATTTTTTATTTCTCAAAACCGAATTTCAGTGAATGAGAAATTAATATATGAAGTTGGCCATACGAATGGACATTATGTAAAGGGAGTTGAAATGATTTTTCTTCATCCCACATATCTTATAAAGCAAAGTTTATCCTAGTTTATAAACTAGAAGATATTATTAGTTGGATATACTATAACATAAGTGGATGATCACAAGCGGGCTACACGCATCGACCCGTCCTACCAGCCCGACCCTTTGGCCCCGGGTCCAGGTCCACTATACTTTTGTCACTCGAAAATGGGCCAAATGGACTTGGCCCAAATTCAAGTGACTGTTGGGCCGCCTGATGAACCTGGACATTGCAGGTGTCCAAATTAAAGTAAGTATTTGTTGAGTCTGAACTCCTCAGATAATGGCATTGATGGGGTTGTAACCTCCCCAGATAGTGGTTATCATTGTGGTTGTAACACCTGGTTGTTACAAGGGCCCATTAACTTACCATGTTTAATTCCCCACATGTGGATTTTTGCTGTCTATATATAGCTGGTTTCATTGCAGATTTTGAACACAGAAATAATCGCATACTCCCTGCATATTTCAAATGTGTCGTTAAAAGTGTCATAACCAGTTCAATAACACTTCATTCTGCATATTTCCAGTAACAATTTCAAGAACACTTCATTCTGCATTCGAGTCCAATAACCAGTTCTCGCTCCTTCAAGTTCGAAAGGTGATTTTGTGTCAGTGTTGCTACTGTACACAAAAGAGGTTAGGCCGTTTTATCTTTGGGGACATTATGTCGTACCGTGAGCACTAGTTGGGACGTATTTGTCTTGTGGAAAGAGTTCCACTCGACTCGGCTTTCTGTTTTTCAAGTTGTAATAGTCAGATTCATTTTCTTGTAATTTCGTTTTATGTTTATAGAGTCATTGTTGAAGGCTTCCAGTTGTATTCACTTTGTATTCAATAATTTATTGATTTTACATAATTTGAAGTTTCCATGTGAGAATTTTTCACTTTACATATGCATAATTAGCGCTAAATAATTAGAAATTCAAATCCTCCAAAATCATGCAATGAGAAATTCTAATCTCTATAATCATGAATGGTATTACACGTTCAATTGCAAATCCTCCCTCGTGTAATGGGTATTTGCAAACCCTTCCTCAAAGTTGTCTCATTGCAAAGACGTTCGTTCAGTGGATTTTGAATATTCGGACTTCGGAGACACATCTCTTAGTTACATAACTATTTTTACAATTTTGCCCCTCTAAAATAAGCGTAGTCATTGCCTGCTATCAAGTGCGACTTTAAGTCATCTTCATCCCTTCATCGCGAAGAAAGCGCGAGAGAACCACATCTCTTTTTTCATAATTTTTTTTAAATATATATACAAAACATAAATAAAACACGAAACAATTAAAATACCAAAGTGGAAAAATTTACAGCGATCGGCTCTTTCGTCGTCTCGATCTTCTGTAGCACTTGTGCACCGTCACTCTCTCTTCAGTATTTCCACGGTAAGGGGTGATGAGAAAACGAACGGCGTTGGTATGGGGCGTTGCAATTGTATGTTTCGTAGTACTAATGTCAGTCACTCCCGCAATTCCTCAGTCCCAAGAATACCATGATTTCGCGGATAATCGAGAATTTTTGGGTAATTGGCTGCTTTCTGTTTTTCAAGTTCTTTGTTCTCGTTAGTGTTATTTTCTCGTTGACTTTCAGTGGTATTCTCACGGTTGCTTTATCTGAATTTGGAATTTCTAGGAATAGAATAGTTGATGTATCCTTTTCCGTGTATTCAGTTTTTTGCTCATTTGCTATTTTCGCTTTGAAGTTTTTATTTGGGGACTTTTTATGTGCATTTTTATGCTATATGCAGATAGTCGGTGCACTGTTGCGGTGACTTGTATTTGTTTGGTTACGATTTTATGGACGTTGTTGTGAATGGTTATATGGATTCTATCTTAAATTAAAATATATGCAAATTTGGGTTGTTTTCTACTTCTTTTTTTCAGAAAGTTTGTGGTGTTGAAGCTTTAAAGTGATGCTGTAATAATAATTATATAGAAAAAAACTTGTATAAGACGGTCTCAAGGTATTGTCAATGAGACGGATCCTGTGTAAATATAATTTTAACCCAAACCCATAAAAAATACCCATGTTTTTGTGTTTTGTAGGATCTGTTTCATGAACTTAAGTCCATGAGACGGGCTCACATAAGACCTTCTCAATTATATATTCATGACGCAAGAGTTTGATTCTAGAGCAAAGTCATGAACTTGCATATGCAGTACTAGATTGATGCTACTATTTTTTGGTTATTGCCTTTAATTATTTTTAACTGTTTCAAGAAAAGTTACCAAACTGGACTGCTTTGTTTGCTTGTCTTTTGATTTTTTCAGGAATACCAAATGCGTTGAATGTGATCTCCAATGTCCCCTTCTTCTTTGTGGGTCTAATAGGCCTTGTTCTCTGCTATTACGGAAACTACTTTAAGCTAAGGTATAATGGTTTTTGTGTTTTTCTTATTTTTGTCCCCTTTTTTTAATCATAGTGAAAATACTTCACTTCTGATGGTTATAGACAACAATTCGTAACCGTTAGATTTTCTCTGTATGCAAAAGCTTGAAGGGGGAGCTTTGTGGTTGGACATTTTTTTTCATTGGTGTGGCAGCAGTTGCTTTTGGTTCCTCTTACTATCACCTCAAACCTAATGATGCTCGCCTTGTATGGGACCGCTTACCGGTGTGTTTTTCTGCATTTTGAATTGGAAGCCTTTTCATTTTTTATTTGATTTGTTTGATTGTTTTCGATGTATAGCAAGGTTAGTCATTGACACTTGAAATATGGCTATCATAGATGACTGTGGCATTTACATCTATCATTGCGATCTTTATCATTGAGAGAGTAGATGCGCATAAAGGAACCTTGTCCATTTTACCCCTCCTCTTGGCGGGTATAGTCAGCATTTTGTATTGGAGGTAAGCATACCTTATTTGGTCAGAGAAGATATGCTTGTTGTTAATGATACATGATCTTGTTTATTTAATCAGGATAGCAATGTGATGATTCACCATTTTTCCTGAAATCTTCGATTTAGTTATGTATTGATGCAAATTTTACAGAAAATATATAAGTTGATCGTCAGAAGGATAAGTTTTTTTTTGTATATAGACCTCTGTGTGTGTTGTGAAACCTTTATATAATATAAAGAAACACTGCAAAATAGACATTTTACAGATTGTTTTCATTTGTACCATGCTTCCTCATCATAAGATGCTTATATAGAAAAAAGGCTTTCTATATCAAAATGAACAATATCAATAAAGGCCACCCTGTATTTCTTCTCTTAGAATCTCATCACTTTGATTTGCCTTTTTCGAAAAACAGAACATTCATAATTATTCATTCTTAATAAATGAAAATGTTAATTCATTTTGAACACCTTTACGGCTTTACCTCCTAGAGGTTGAATAAAAAGGGTATTCCAAGTTGCCACTTTAGTTTCGAAAACGAACGTTTTAACTTAACAATCTTTCCTTTGTAGGTTTTTCGATGACCTTCGTCCTTATGCTTTGGTCCAGTTTGTTCCGTGTATAGCAATTCCAGTAATGGCTATATTGTTGCCTCCGATGTACACACATTCGACATATTGGCTCTGGGCAGCAGGTTTGTATTGTTTATTGCTGCAGTCTCTGCTTTGAGTTTCTGACATGATGAGTAAGGTTTGATTGTTTTCGCAGGGTTCTATCTCCTAGCCAAGATTTTAGAAGCAGCTGACAAACCTACTTATAATTTGACTCACCATATTGTGAGTGGGCACACACTTAAGCATTTATGTGCTGCTATGGTCCCAGTATTCTTAACTCTTATGCTTGCAAAGAGGGAAATCACAGAAGAAAGGTATTATTTTTCAATATTTTGCTGCTTTTATATGTGACAAATTACTTGTCCTTTAAAAATATATGAGAAAATTATAAATGGTTTTTTCAGTGAAGAAGACAATTATTATTCTCTGGAATTTCCTGTACAAGAAAAACAAAACATCATTACAAACAAACATGTTCATGAGCGTTCATTTCCACATGCACATGCAAGCACATCAATGTATGTGCGTAAGCTGATATCACACACACACACACACACTTGAATAGCCATATTTAGTAATTTGACTTGAGCAAAACTGCAATCTCAACTCTCTTCAGTCTTGACTGCTGTTTATATTGTCCCTGTGCTAGTACACTGAGCTGTGATCAAACATATCATTTTTTAGCTACTAGTAATTGTATCTACAAATGAGTTATTCTTGAGTTTACTCTAATGAGGAAAATGATATGTGAAGAGTGTTAGAATCGTAACTTTTAATATTCCGAAGTATGTAATGCAAACAAAAGGAATTGGCACAATTATATTTTTTTGAGAGGAGCACAATTATATTTTAGCTATGCATAAAGATGCAATGCCTATTTAGTGGATGTTATTGCTTACACAGAATTACGTTAAGGCTCAAGATCCATAATAAAACCCATGTGATAAACCTAGAAATGTTTCTTTGAAAGATAATTGGGTATTTTTGTAATTAAGCTAAACCTCAGAGGTTTCTTTTTTTTCTTTTCATATTAATTGTAGAGGAATGACAAATTTAATTTGTGTTCATCATCTTTTTGTTGCGATTCAAGTCATAACCTTGCCAATATTCCTGCTCGTTTATGGAATTATGGTTGCACACATTGTTGAATTCCTCTTAACCTTTTTTCACTTCAGGGTCAGTTTACTACAGATGTGGAGAATATCATGGACCAAGGTTAAAGAGAATGGCACCATTACCAATGTAGAGAATACCTCCTGTACATATTCTGTTGTTCCGTGGAGGAATCAAGATAATGTAATGTGTAATTTTCTGTGGGGAAAAAGAAATGTACTTTGAGAGCATAGAGGACGGACGTCGGACGACACTTAGAAAGTACGCTAAACATTACTTCAAGAACTTTGAGTTTGTACATAACAAGTTGTACACTTTTGAGATATTGTAGTTCTTTTAAACACTGCTGATTAGCTATGAATTGATTATATAAATGCCTTTAAATATTTCCACTGGTGAGTAGCTTCTTTCACATGGAACAGTGAATGCTAATCTCCTTAATCAAGAGATTAAGGGGTGCTCGTCAGTCGTCACTGAGATTTATATCAGATATGTTCTATACTGTCCATCTGAAGAGTAAAAAGAAAAATTGGAATTAGTATTATTTTTCTCGTTTTTTTTTTCTTTTTCTAATTAGTGTATTTTAAGGCTGATCCATAACATTGTAGAAATTATTCAATCATCGTTTTGATTACCTTTCATTTTTGATTGAGTGAAGTAGGGTTATATAAGATAACTCTGACACACATCAACAATTGGGGTGGTGGCGCAGATGGCTAGCGCGTAGGTCTCATAGCTTGTTGAGTGATCCTGAGGTCGAGAGTTCGAGCCTCTCTCACCCCATTAATTTTTCTTTTTGTAATTATGAAAATTATCAAAATAATATATTAATAATAAAAATATAATAAAATCAAAATAATATATTAATAATAAAAATATAATAAAAGTGGGATAAATAAATGAGACTATGATGATATCATTTGAATAAAAAAAATGTAATTTTAGACATTTCCATGTAATTAAAAAAAAAATTCATTCTGCAATTATTTGAACCTTCTAATATATCTATCGCATTTTGTAAATTGCATCTACTGATAGAGTGTAAAATTGTAATACACGACCCTTTCTCAAAAAAAAAAAAAATTGTAATACACGACCCAAAACTCAGTCAAGAAGCTCTTCATGAGACTTATTGGGACAATGAAATATTTGTGTAATTGAATTTTATTTTGTAAATATAACATTACCCAATTAGATTCGCAAAGACCAAACCTCAATGAAAATCTTTGTGTAATTACTTACCCCAATGAAAATCTTTGTGTAATTACTTACCCCAATGAAAATCTTTGTGTAATTACTTACCCCAATGAAAATCTTTGTGTAATTACCTCAATGAAAATCTTTGTGTAATTAATTTGTATTTTATAAATATTACATTACTTAATTAGATTTTAGGAAATAATCATTAATGTTATTGTTATCCTAAGCCTTCAAACAATGTAACATAATCAAAAAATAAAAATACTTATAGTAATTAGTAACAAATGATTTGTTCAATTCAACTTATTTCATGGAACCATGTAAGTTGGAAATCTCAATAGGGTGTTCATAAATTATAAATCTAGACTTTAGAGGGACACTTTCTATACATAAGTTTAATATTAGAAACACTTTTCAGAATTAATATTTAATATTTATTTGAAATATAGTACATCAAATAATTAGATTTCATGATTTATAAAAGAATCATTATCCTACACCATTGAGAATGCATCATAAATTATTCAAATATTAACTACATATTTCTTTAACAAAATTGATAAATATTTTCCTAATTTAAGTGATCATATGCAGGTTTTTTGAACTATTTCAAATGGTGATTACTTTTCCCTGTGATAATTGTTTTCCCAAATCTTGTAATGAAAATATTAAAATTCAAGATTTCACATTAATTTATACATTAACAACCTGCTTATATATAAATGAGCCATATGAAAGCAATAAAAATAGTTCTTCAGAAAGAAAATAAAATGAAAACCATGAAAATTGGAGCAGTTTTGATGTTTTGCATGATCCTGATCTCAAATCTACCAAGTACGGGCTCATTATTTTCTGCTTTTATTTCAATGCAAAAATTATTTTTGCTGTTATTTCTTATTATTTCGTTTGAGCACAATAATGATATTAATTTTTTTTTCTCTTTGTTTTTAGGTATCCAATCGCAAAAAAAATCATGCCCGGTGAAAATCAACATGCCAAATTGTGAAAAAAGCAAATGCTTAGATGAATGTATAAAAAAGTTTGGGAAAAACTTATTTTACTTTGACTCGGGGTGTGCTGCCTTTGTAAAAGATACATGTCTATGCATAGTGGAATGTGTTTAATACCCCAACTTCTTTTTATATATTTATTGCATCGAATTTTGTTTTTGACGCATTTTTATTGTGGGAAGAATAAAGCAAAGTGATTATTGGTAGCTTATTTTGCTATATGTTGAATTTGAAGAGACGCTAAATTTTCTGTTTAAATTTTGAGCTGGAATTAGTTTTAAGTCTATTTGGTTTTATATCTGTTTGATTTTTTATTTCTTTGCTAAACTTATGATTTGAATTTGATGAGATTTAGTCGGTAAAAGATCATTAATAAACTCCATAAATTCATACTTTCACTTCACAATTGAATATTGTCTTAAGTGATTAAAAAAATCACTAATAAAATCACTATTTAATTTAAAACATCCATTTTATTTTTTTCCAACTCTCTTTTAAATTCAGTGCCATTATAATTTGGACAGATGGAGTTTTTTTTTTCATCCATCTTTTCTTAATTTGATTCCAATATTAATTTTCCAGCAAAAATAATCTAATCTGGAAACTAGAACAAAATTTTGAATGTATTCTCCAATACTAAATTATCACTATCTCAGTATGAATGCACATATTTTGCTCCCTTCACTCCACCAAAAATCAAATATGATAAGAGGTGAAGTTCAAAACTAATCAATCATACAACTAAGGGATAATTACAAAAACTACCCTGAAATTTAGCCTAATTACAAAAACAATCAGTTATCCTTCAAAATTACAAAAAAAAACCTTAAGATTTGTATTTACCTAACAAATACCCCATCAGGGTACAATGTGTAAAATAGAAACAAATCCACAGAAATATTGGCAATTTTGAAAGATAACCGAGTCCTTTTTTGTAATTAGGCTAAACCTCATAGCAGTTTTTGTAATTATCCCTATAACTAAATCAAAGTTTTGTTTAACTGGAACCATTACTGACCAGTGACCACCTCCTCCAAAGGCAAGCCAAAGAACATCAACTGGAGCTTCCATAAATCCATTTGTTTGAACTTCACTTTCTTGTTTTTGCTTCTAGCATGCCAATTTCACCAATAGTCCCCACAAGAACAACACCCCTTTCTAAAACGATGAAACCGATTCACATCTCTCACGATGATCTCCCGTTCGTATATCCTAGAAACGAATTTGATCGCCGCATGACAATCCCCACAAATCCTAAGGTTCTTGGTAACGCGTAGAACTGTGCCAGGGCTCGTGTTAAGAATCCCAAACGCAATCGCCAATTTCTGGCTATGCGTCGTTAGAGAATGTTCCTTTTCCTCTTCGCTCACATCATGCAACGCGAAGCTAGTATCCGGTACGTAACCAACCGCCTTCATCTTCTCAGGAAGTTCCTCTAAAAACGAATAAATTCGCGCCGTTTGTGCATGAGATTTATTTCCTCCAAGAAATAAATGAGCTTTTCCATTAATTTCAATCCAACTGCACCCAGGATTCTTCTTCACACTCTGTGATTTGAGTAAACCTCTCAAATTGTCAACTTCTTCCCACATGCCAGCTTCGGCATACATGTTCGAGAGCAAAACATAGTTCCCACTATTCTCCGGTTCTAAAACGAATAGCTTTTTGGCGGCTAGTTCTGCTATTTCCAGATTGCGGTGAGATCTACCAGCAGCTAATAAAGAACCCCAAACGCTAGCCCCGGCCTGCATTGGCATTTTCGAAATAAGATCATAGGCTTCCACTAATCTCCCGGCACGTCCCAAAAGATCTATAACACAAGCATAATGCTCGTGCTTTTTTTCGACAAAATATACTGAATTCATGGAGTCAAAGTATCTTAAGCCTATATCGACGAGACCAGAATGACTACACCCAGATAATAATCCTGTGAATGTAATGCCATCAGGATGAACCCCGGCTTGTATCATACACTCAAACGTTCGAACTGCCTCCGTGCCATGCCCATGAGAAGCATAAGCGGTAATCATTGTATTCCAAGCAACCAAATTCCTCAAGTTAGGTTTTATTCTATCGAAGCAAAACCGAGCATTGGCTAGACTGCCACATTTAGCATACATCCCAACAAGCGCCGTTTGGACTGAAGGATGAGAGTCTAACCCCTTCTCTTGAGCAAAATTATGAATCATCCTACCCTTATCTAGCGCAGATGAATGACCACACGCCGGTAAAACGCTCATAATTGTTACCCAATTGGGTTTAACCTCTGAGTCTTCCCTAGACATTTCATCAAACAGTTGCAAAGCCTCACCCGCCAGCCCGTTCTGAGTGTACCCTGAAATCATAGTAGTCCACGAGACAATATTCTTCAATGGCATTTCATCGAACAGCTCTCTGGCTAAATCAATGGCGCCATCTCTCATGTAACCCGAAATCAATACGTTCCAAGAGGACACATCCCTCACAGGCATTTCATCAAACAGCCTACGTGCATCACACAATTCACCACATTTTACATACATATCAATCAACGAAGTCGCCACATACACATCAAAGTCCAGCCCATCTTTCATGCTCGACCCATGAGTACATTCTCCTAAACGAACAAACCCCAAGTCCGCTACGGACTTCAAAACAAACGGGTAGGTGAAATAATCCCCGCGAAAACACAAATAACGCATTCGCACAAAAACGTGCAAAGTCTCTGAGGACAATTTGTACAAACTGAAGGCTCGAATAATAGAATTAAACAAAAGGGGAGATGGGTTGCGAGTGGAGTGGAAAATGGTGGAGGCGGAGGTGATGTCGCCGGAGCTGGCGTACATGGCGACCATTTTGGCGGCGAGGAAGGCGTTGGGGCGGAGGCCGCGCAGGAACATGTGCCCGTGCAGCTGTTGTCCTTGTTTGAGAAGGCTTTTTCCTGTGAATGCCTTGAACACGGCGGCGTAGGAGGAGGGCTGAACCGGGATTTGGGATGATTTGAGTAGGGGTTCCAGAAGGGTGGTCATGGTCGGTTTTAGAGAAGCTTTGTGGTCCCATTTCATGGAGGAATTATTGTGTCACTGTGTCAGTTTCTGTGGGTGTCCGATGAAAGGAGAGGAGAAATTAGAAAGGGAGACCGAGGGTGGGAACTGAGGAGCGTTTGACTGAGAAGATGGCGGGAATAATAATTATTTGGTCCAACTTTTTCTCTATATTTACTTTTAAGCCCGTGATTTTTCCAAATATATGTATTTTTGGCTCTATTCAGACAATTTAATTTATTATTTCCCCCATTTTGATAATTTCGTATTAGACTTCCATTTTGAGGAGAAATTGTATTAAGAAACATATAAAGCAATTTCTCGAGGGTTATAACAATAAAATAATAAAGAAATATTATTAAATATAGAAAAATGGACTATACTTATATGTTGGAATTGGTCTTTGAGAAATTGGGTGTTGACCCGATTTTGACCAATTAATTAAGTGGTTTCCATTTGTGAAAAATGAAATTAAATTATTTGTAAAAATTCTACTAAGAGAGTAGATGAGAATAGCATTTGGAATTTCTCAAAACCGATTTCGGGTGAATGAGAAATTAATGCTAGAAGTTAGCCACTTAATACAAATAAATTGTATGAAAAATGGAAAATGTGGGGCAGGAGAGATGTTCCATCCCACATAGGAAAAAGATGAAAAGTTTGCACACTTAATTTATCCCAAGTTGGACAAATGGGTTTGGGCCCTTGGGGTCACCCAAGTTTTTAAAGGGGAGATGACATACATGCTTGTGGGTTTGGTTCAAAGCACACACGCGCGCGCCGTCACCGGCCCCGCGCACGGGCAGGAGCACGGCCCGTGCGGTCGGGTCGTGCTACCTGCCGAGAATCTGCGCCTACACGCCCGTGCGTCAGGTCGTCTTTGAGTCCGAAAGTGTTGCGCTGCACGGGTAGGAGGAGCACGGCCGTGCGTCTGTCGTGCTCCCCTGCGCAGGTGCGTCTGTTCAGTGCAAAAGGTGTCTTTTCGAGCCAAAAGACATGTTCTTTCCATACGGGGCATCTAAGGCAGACTGAAAAAGATACGAAATCAACCAGATAACATAAAATCGAGCATTGCATTTTGCATATTGCCCATTACTTCCTTTGTAGCTTGAAAGTCAGAAAAACACTTCATGTTCGCTGTATTCTGGTTTTTGCAAGTGCTGCTAAACCAGAATAGTAAGTCGTTGTATCTTAGAGGCGAACGCCAGAACCATTAGCACTTGTATACGGGGCGTTTTTGTCTTGCGGAGACTGTATTAAATACAGGCCTCAAGTTTGCCTAAACACTATATCCCAGCCATTTTCTTCGCATACAGAAACCTTCCTTATATTTTACCATACATTATATATATTTGGGATTGAGGGAGTAATTTGTTGATAAACAACATGCCCTTTTTGTTAAATTAAAAATAAATTATATAACATAGCAACTTAGAGTACATTAAAATAAATTTGGCCGTCGTGCCAACCCGCCCCACCCTGCCAAAGGTCTTGGGTTGAGGATTAAGAGGCCCGCCTGGCTAGCCCGCAATGGGCCGCGGGTTAAGACGGGTCAGCCCGCTGTGGGCACGGGCCAATCCGCGGTCTGCACTTATTTATGATTTTTTTTAAATAGAATAACATCTATTTGATATTAAAGTTGTTTCAAATTATTATTTGCATATTCCTGAATCTATACACAATTTCACTAATTCACTAGTCTGTACTCAGTATTGTACGTTTCCCTTTTTTAATTAATATTAGTAGTGTGTGTGTTTTTATATCTTTTACTGTAGTGTAAACTAAGTATATGCAAAGTGATTTTTAAAATGAAAAGGTTAAGTTTAGAATTATAAGACATATATATGATTAATTATTCTAAATCAAACTTCAAAAGTAACATTTCCTAATCAATCCAATCACGATGGACGAAAATAATGAAAAATAATTAGACAAGGCACTAATTAGTAAAGAAATAAATAAAAATTACCATTTTTTTTTTAATTTATAGGCGGGCCGGCCGGCCCAACCTGCAGCCCAAGGCGGATTGGGTTGGGTTGAGGTTTTCTTGGACCGCCAACATGATGGGCCAGCCCACCCCCGTCCCGCCAAGTGGCGGGCTGTGGTGGGTTGTGGGACGGGCAACCAGATAACATAAAATCGAGCATTGCATTTTGCATATTGCCCATTACTTCCTTTGTAGCTTGAAAGTCAGAAAAACACTTCATGTTCGTTGTATTCTGGTTTTTGCAAGTGCTGCTAAACCAGAATAGTAAGTCGTTGTATCTTAGAGCGGCGCCGAACCATTAGCACTTATATACGGGCGTTTTTGTCTTGCGGAGACTGTATTAAATACAGGCCTCAAGTTTGCCTAAACACTATATCCCAGCCATTTTCTTCACATACAGAAACCTTCCTTATATTTTACCATACATTATATATATTTGGGATTGAGGGAGTAATTTGTTGATAAACAACATGCCCGTTTTGTTAAATTAAAAATAAATTATATAACATAGCGATTTAGAGCTGTTAAAATAGGCTAGGCCCGTCGTGCCAACCCGCTTCACCCTGCCAAAGGTCTTGGGTTGAGGATTAAGAGGCCCGCCTGGCTGGCCCGCAATGGGCCGCGGGTTAAGACAGGTCAGCCCGCTGTAGGCACGGGCCAATCCGCGGTCTGTACTTATTTATGATTATTTTTAAATAGAATAACATCTATTTGATATTAAAGTTGTTTCAAATTATTATTTGCATATTCCTGAATCTATACACAATTTCACTAATTCACTAGTCTGTACTCAGTATTGTACGTTTCCCTTTTTTAATTAATATTAGTAGTGTGTGTGTTTTTATATCTTTTACTGTAGTGTAAACTATGTATATGCAAAGTGATTTTTAAAATGAAAAGGTTAAGTTTAGAATTATAAGACATATATATGATTAATTATTCTAAATCAAACTTCAAAAGTAACATTTCCTAATCAATCCAATCACGATGGACGAAAATAATGAAAAATAATTAGACAAGGCATTAATTTGTAAAGAAATAAATAAAAATTACCAATTTTTTTTTAATTTATAGGCGGGCCGGACGGCCCAACCTGCAGCCCAAGGCGGATTGGGTTGGGTTGAAGTTTTCTTGGACCGCCAACATGATGGGCCAGCCCACCCCCGTCCCGCCAAGTGGCGGGCTGTGGTGGGTTGTGGGACGGGCTGATCCGCAAGCCCGTTTTGACAGCTCTAAGCGACGTCGCAAAATGAAATCTAATGACAGATATATTCGTTAACTATGTTTGCGGAAAAAAAAAGATAGATACATTCAGTTTAATAGAACCAACCACTTCTTCATTCAAACAAAAGGAGTATCGTACTGTGCGTACACACTTCATCATCAATTCTATCCATTTATCCGCAAAACCAAGTTTTTTCAATATCGCCTCTAAAAACTCCACTCGACCTATCATATGATTTGCTCATGTCGATTTTAGCGTTGTATATCCTCTATTACTTACACGGTGATTTCAAATCCAATGAATGCATTCAAAACCTAAGATAACTGGAATTTGTTGCTATTCCGTCGCTAAGTCCATCGTAATATCACCGGTATGCTGTCGTCATTTGTGAATTACATTTTTAAATGTGATTTTTCGACGTTATATCGTCGTTATATTAAATGAGATGTTGGCCGTTACTAAGTGCCGATTTTTTGTAGTGTACACTAGATGTGACAAAATTAGGGATGTCAATTTCCTCCGAATCCGACGGAGGATCCGATACCCGACCCTAACGGAGGAGGGTATGGAGGGTACTTTTGTACCCGATTAAATAAATGGGTACGTTAGTATGGAAATTTTTGGGTATGAATATGGAGGTGGGTCTAGGTACATCCTACTCATACCCTACCCGATATCCGATTAAATAATAATATTATATATATAATATATCTACATATATATTTATTAATAATATTTTACATATATTTTTTTATTTATACAAATCTATTTATTTATATTTTAAAAAAAAGGATTTTTCCCCAAATACCAACCAAAATCTACTAACCCACTAACCCAAGTGTTTTATCCTTTTTATTCTTTTGGTATATTTTTATAATATTTAGTTCGCTAATTCTTATTTTATTCCTTTTCCTTTATTGTTTTCTTTTAGTAAATATCTATAGTTTTATTTAAATAACTCAAATTTCTCTTTAAAAAAAACTTAAATCTGAAAAAATACAATTGTAAGTGGTAACAGGATATGGATAGGGTATGAATACTCGATCCTCCTATGGGTATGGGGATGAGTATAAAAATTGAATACCTGATGGGTATGGGTATGAATATAATAAATGGGGATGGGGATGGAGGATATAGAATCCTACCCGAATCCTACCCATTGCCATCCCTAGACAAAATCAATCCCAGTCTAAGGTTTGAGTTGAGTTGGGCTGTGTTTTTTTAGGCCCGAATGGCCTAACGGGTCGGGCTAGCCCATTTTTTTGGGTCGATCCGACATAGACCTCAAGGTCCTGGGTTCAAACTTTGACTATCGCGGAGTAAGGGGTTGAGGTTTGTCCCTCCCCCCAAGAGATTAGGACCATTCCTGGGAAAGACGGATGTCTCATAGTCCGAAGGAAGTATGAGGTCTGTGCCCCCAGCTGGTGTGGGATACTCTGAGTCGTAAAAAAAAAAAAAATGTATGCATGGGTTGGGTGGGCTAGGATTTTTTTAGGTCCGACCAAAATCGGGCCATCCAGATCCGTCCCAAATTTCTATAAAAGCCCGATGGGCTCGGGCATGCCCAACCCATTGCCAGCTCTAAGTATACACACATCGCAATTCCCCCTTTCATCATTCTCTATCTTAGACACAAAAAACCATGTTACATATAGCTTTTAGTAATTGGTCGTAGTGCTACTTTTTTTTTTCTTTTTTTCTTTTGGTGTAAGATTCAAGAGTGATCGAATTTATTAAATTTGATTCATGAAGAATCATAATTTTAGTTTTTAGTTTCTTATGACATTGAGATACAATTTCGAAAGTTAATGATATATTACTTTATATCAAATTTTATTTATTTATTTTCACCTTTTCCCCATATGGAGAATGAGAGTTTTATACGAGAGATTTGGTGAGTTATACAGTTATAGTGGACGGCGCCCCTAACCATTTGTTATCAACAACTAATTTTAGTCCCAAAGAAAATTAAATGAAACAAAATGCAAAATGTTATTAGTCTGTTACTGGTAACTTTATATTTTATTATGTTATCATCTTCATGAACACTTTCAATACATTTTTTACATTATTAGAATTTGCCTTTGTAAAAGATCTTGGAAAAATAAAATGTAAAAAACCAGAATGCTGGCTCACTCTTATTATTGATGTTACTTAATTAGAATTTAAATGTTTGAGCACATATCTGATATCACATGAAAAGAAAAGTTTTGCTTACCTTGTCCTTTTAGATAATCACTAGTGCTTTGCCCGTTGTTACTGATTTTTCTAACCGCAAGTCTACGGTGTCAAGTTTTAATATAGAGAAGTAAGGTTGTCGAATCCACAGGGAATAATTATCGAATTATTGCTAAGTACTATAATATAGTAGTCTAACTTTATTTAGAAATTCAATATTTGATGGAGTTGATTATACTAAAAATACCAAAAATAAATCAAGAATATGAAAATACCAATGAGTTTATCCAAATGATTAAATGAATTCTAGAGGTATGATGAATCTAGTTATCCCTTATGTTGTCAATATGGTTTATCAATCATCAATTACCAATTTATAAGTCAAGATTTCTACAATAATCATTCCCTCTCTCAAGTGCCAAATGATTTTAGATTCAATTGGGAAATCAATATCTCTATAAAAATCACCAATTAAAATCTCAATAAAAACTATGAATCTTGATAAATGACTTCAAAGGATTCATAAATCTCTCAATTCTATGAAATCCTGGTTATGCTATTCAAAAAGGTCATGTATTCAATTACCTCTCTCAAGTGTCAAATCAAATACACCAAACAATCTAAATTATTGATCAAGTAATTTAGAAGCAATAGATCCAAATAGCACAAATAAATCGATAGATCTAGATTGACAAACCACAATTTCAAAACATAAGTTCAAACAATGATTACATCATCCCTCTGAATTATAGAGTTTAGCTCATGATTGAAGAAAATGAATCCATAGGAATACAACAATACATCTTACAAGATATGAAGAAAGCAACAAAATAAGAATAAGAGTTGGGGAATCTTCTCTATTTCTAGATGGTAGAATCCTTCAATCTTATTCTCCAAGCCTTTCCCAAGATATTCCAAGCCTTCTCTATTGTCTTCTAGTTGTTTTGTTGGCTGCCCAGGGTCCAAGATCCCTAATTTCACGCCCCAAGACCTCTATTTATACTCCCACAAAAGTCCAAGAAAAAGGAATAAGTTACATTGTAATTTCCGCCTGTAGCGCTTCTTTCTACAAGACGGCACAAGGGCGCCTCTCAAATATCCGCTCGGCCAGAATAAAGCGCCAAAGATGAGAAGCGACTGCACTGATTCACACCATCTAGCGCTGCTGCTGAGGACTTCATTGCAGCGCCACTTAAAAATTTCACGCTGCCGATTTTTCACCCCGTCTTTGCGTGGGTCTTATATTCTGCGCCGCAAGACGACTCAAGCCTTAAAAATGCGATTTTCTTCTTTTCCTCTTCTTCAAATGCGATTTCTTCCACCCAAACACGTTTTTAGTTTGCTTTTTCATCAATTTCGGCATCCAAGACCTATCTCGACCCTCAAACGACAACTAATGACACAAACTCGACTCAAACGACGCTAAAATACTTGAAAACCCCGCAAAATCCTAGTCTATAATACTCAATACATTGGTATAAAAACCAACTTAACAAAATACCCCCAAACTTAGACATTTGCTTGTCCTCAAGCAATTACTGACTCTAAAAAAATATTACTAACAAGAAGAACACAAAAATGAAGAAACTGACTCAACCACCCAACTGCGAGACTTCACAACCAAACTCATTTGTCTTAATACTCGTTTCACTACCAATCAAACATGTGTTTTAACATTATGATCAAAAGTGTGGAATGTACATGCCAACTCCGTTTACATTATTCAAATAGATTCACGCAATCAAGTGTTGTCAAAATGATCCACTTTTTGAATATAGAGATGAGATGCTTACCGGACTCCATATGCTTGTCTTTCACACTAATCTCCACTAATGTAGGCTAATGTAACACAAGGATCAATAGGACTTTTAAAGCTTGTATTGTGGGCTTAGGGTAAGGTAGGAAAATATGGGATTAAGTGGCTCAAATCACCCAAACACACAATTAACACTTCGAATTATCAATAAGCAACTACCCTTCACTTTTTAACATCCCTAATGTTTATGAACCTTCAATCCCAATGATTTTTCTCATTTTTTTTTTCCGGAACCCCCAAACTTATTCTTTTGCGTACATGGGGTTCCATATTTTCTTTTCTCGGGCAACTTCATTCAATTAGATACACCCCCTTCTCATCATACCCTCCTCAACTTCCAATATTTGTTTCTATACTTTGTGTGTATGATTGATGGTAATTAGGATATTAACCTTTAGGCTCCTGGGGTATTAGATTGGTTGCCAAAGAAATGGGTTTATAAGGCTCAAAAGGGAACACTAGGGAAAATATAATACAAAGGTAGGAATTCTGGCTCGCTTGTTCAAAGATGGCCTAAATCACTTCCTTAATGTTACTTCACCTAGGATTTCGCCTCGACTAGTGATTAGACAAGTTCTAGCATCCGGTGGGATCATAAAGTAACCACTCAATTGCATAAATCATCCCCAAATAAATCAACGAGTTAAGCACATAGATGGAATTAATGGAAAGAAGATTAAATCACGATTCAACACATGCTCTCTTGACCGTTCAACTCATATTCGACAAATTCACTTAGTCAAGCAATTTCACGATTTAACAAACGCCCGACTCAACTTTAGACTTTTTTTTTTTTATTATTTTTTTAAGCACTCAAAAGACACAAAATGAAACACAACAAAAGACACAAAATGAAACACAAAAACAGTTGCACTCCCCCAAACTTAAAATGAACATTGTCCCCAATGGAGAGTGAGAAAAACTTTCCTGGTAGCCAAAGTGATTAGGACTCCGCATCGGAATCCCTATCAGAATCATGCGGTGGAAGATGAGCAATAGGACCTGGTGGTGGTGGTGTCGGAAATTGGAATTGTGGGTGCGTCGGCCATAAATTTGAGCAAGAACTCTGTTGTGCTCATTGATATATTCTTCCTCGCAGCTCGATGAGCGTTGCTCGGCTACAAAAGCAACAACTAAGCGGCGATGAGCCCTTCACAACTCTTGTACCTCACGTACTAATGCATCCGAAGGATCGTCATCATGATGAGAGCTCGTGTGACGAGAATGACCCGCCACGGAACCGGATGTAGCACCAACATCGTGTGGATCGGGCACGAGCCTCGAGCTCAATCGGTGGAAGGACGAAATCGGGATCAAGTATATAGCCCGCACCGCCGGGTTAGGTACACTACCGCCCATTCGTTATAAAAAGCGAATAATTGTAGAATCAATAGGCCGCTTTAGGCGCTCGAATGGTTCATTCTTGTCCCACGTAATTTTCTCCTTTTTACACGACCACAAATCAAGCCCGGCATTATCAATCCCCGGACTTACAATGTCGGATGGTGTAATGAATGGATTGTGCGATAATTATTCTTTGGATCGAATCGGATGTCATTAACAATCGCATATAACGGATAAGCTCGATGTTTCGTGACATCGACATGCTTGGTCGGCATTAGATTGTGACATATGAAATGAAACCATGCACGTCGTCCGACTCAATGTAGTGTGAGGAAGGCAAAGGATCCGCCAGAGACCTTTGTTGGGCGCAATGCATGCCGGGCGACAAAGAGCATGACAAATCATCTCTAAATCCGGTGGGTGAGAAATGAATTCGGTATAAGGTGAGTGATCCACCTCAGGTAATCCATAATACTCTCGTATTTCTGCTGGATCAATATACACGTAGTCACCACGCACATAAATCTCGTTAGGGTTATCGAGTGTGACATTCGCATTTGCAAAGAATTCTCGAACCACATTCGGTGCATACGGTCCGGGTTGAGCACATAATTTTTTCCATCGCCTTTGGTTTATCATTTGTACAAGATTACCATCACTCGAACTCGGTTTCAACCCCCGCTCCGCGGTTATGCTCTTTGTGCCCAATTTATCATAAAAAAGATTTTGTGCCTCTAAGCTTGTGAAACGGCTAGTATCATATTCCTCGGAGGTACTCACCTTGCTTTTGCCTTTGCTTTTGCTTGTTTTATTTGACCTTCCCATTTAATTGATCGTCTAATATCCTGGAAGAGTAAATAACCAAGACAACACGTAGAAACAAGCCATATGGATTAGGGGTTAGGAATTATCGCAATATCCCAAAAATATGCATCCGTGTCATCAATTAATAATCAAATTGTACTTGAATAGCAATGAAGACAAGAATGAAATGCATAGGTGTAAGATTTTTCATTGGAGCATTTTGACAAACACCTTGTGAGCATAGTGATGACAAGAGATTAACACCAAATTCATAGAATAATTCATGCCCAATTATCAATACCAACCTAATTCTAACATACATCAATCATATATCCCAACAATTTATCCAACAATTAAACATGAATTTCGAAATTGCAAGGAATATTGACAAGTTCTCCATATTAGGTCAATAATTGGGGAAAAGGGATGTACAAATTAAACCACCTTACCTAGATGATAGAGAGGATGAAAATGAGGATTAAGATGCTTAAGTGCTCCCTTGAGTGGTGCAAGATTCAGAGGTTGTGCGTGCTTATGTGTAGAGAAGATGGAAGAGGATGAGGGAATGTGTTTTATTGAGAAAGAAATGAAAGGTGAATTCACATTCAAAGACTTAAAGACCAAGACCTTGGGCGGTCTCATGGCTGCAGCATCACTCTGTGCAAAATTGCGTCTTTGCCGGTTTTTACTCGTGCTGCGTGACCAATCTGTTAAACCCTTTAACCCCTTTTTTTTATATATATATAAATAAAAACAAATTAAAACCACACAAAATTTGATTCACATAAATACACAAAAAAAAAAAAAATCACACCAAATCCAAATAAATAAAAATAAGCCAAAATTAAAGAAAATAAAATCGCAATAAAATGCAATCACACAAAAATCACTTGGGTTGCCTCCCGAAGCGCTAAATTTATAGTCATTAGCCGGACTTGACTACTCGGGCTCAAGAAATGTCATCACCAAGTGGAAGATTTAAAACCTTCCTTGCTTCATTCCAAAATAATGTTTCAATCGTTGTCCGTTCACTTGGAATGAATTCCCATCGTTCCTCTCAACTCGATTGCACCATAGGAAAACACCCGTTCCACCACAAATGGTCCTGGACCATCGTGATTTGAGTTTACCTGGAAAGAGTTTCAATCGAGAATTGAACAATAATACTTGTTGGCGGGCAAGAATTCACGTCGCAAAATCATTTGATCATGCCATTTTTCGTTTTTTCTTTATACATTTTGGCATTTTCATATGATTCTTGACGAAATTCTTCCATTTCGTTTAATTGAAGTGTCGGTTTTCACCGCCTCTTTCAAGTTAAAATTCAATTTCTTAATTGCCCAATAAGCTCGATGCTCAAGTTCAACCGGCAAATGGCACGCTTTGCAAACACCAATCTATATGGTGACATACCAATGGGTGTTTTATAAGCCGTGCGATAAGCCCACAAAGCATCATCGAGCTTTTGTGCCCAATCTTTTCGATTAAAACTCACCGTTTTTCAAGAATTTGTTTCACTTCACGATTGGAAATTTCAAACTTGACCATTAGATTGAGGATGATAACCAAGCGCAATCTTATGACACACACCAAATTTAGCAAGAAGGTTATTAAATAATTTATTACAAAAATGCGTACCTTCATCACTTACAATAGCTCGAGAGTCCGAACCGAGTGAAAATATGCTTGTGCAAGAATTTGAGTACTACCTTAGCATCATTCGTTGGTGTAGCAATCGCCTCAACCCACTTGGAGACGTAATCAACCGCAAGCAAGATGTACAAATTTCCATGGGGCGCGGGAAATGGCCCCATAAAGTCAATACCCCATACATCAAACAACTCCACCTCCATTATGTTTGTCAAAGGAAGCTCATGACGCCGTAAAATATTACCGACCCTTTGGCATCGATCACAAGTTTTCACAAAGGCATAACAATCCTTGAATAATGTTGGCCAATAAAAACCGTTGTAATACCTTTGCAAATTTTGTTTGGTTGGCCGAAATGTCCCCCATAAGATGATGAATGACAATGTTGAAGAATCTCTCCAATTTCTTCCTTAGGAACACAACGGCGAATGATAGAGTCCGCGCATCTCTTGAACAATAACGGATCATCCCACAAATAAGACTTAACATCATGTAAGAATTTTTCTTTTGGTGTGAAGTCAAGTCCGATGTGCAAAACTCCTCCGCCCGGGTAATTAACAAAATCTGCGTACCAGGGTAATGATGTCTCGGCACGCATAATTTGTTCATCAGGAAATGATTCTTTTATTGGACTCTCAATCACCTCGTAAGGTTTCTCAAGACGGGATAGATGATCGGCAACCCCATTCTCGCTTCCTTTTTTATCTCGAATCTCAATATCAAATTCTTGCAAGAGCAAAATCCATCGAATTAATCGAGGTTTTGCATCCTTTTTGGAGAAAAGATATCGGATTGCCGCATCATCCGTGTAAACAATCACCTTTGTACCCACCAAGTATGCTCGGAATTTATCAAATGCAAAAACTACCGCCAACATCTCTTTTTCCGTGGTGGTGTAGTTTTGTTGGGCGTTGTCCATGGTCCTACTTGCGTAGTAAATAGCTTTAAAAATTATGTCTCGCCTTTGACCGAGAACGACACCCACTGCATAATCACTTGCATCGCACATGAGCTCAAATGGTTGAGTCCAATCCGGCACTATCATAATCGGAGCTGAAATGAGTGCCTTTTTTATCTGTTCAAATGCCTGCAAACACAACTCATCAAAGCAAAAGATAGCATCTTTTTCAAGGAGATTACAAAGTGGTTTAACAATTTTTGAAAAATCTTTTATGAATCTCCTATAAAATCTGCATGCCCTAAAAAAAGCTTCTTATGCCTTTCACATTTGAAGGTGGGGTAGCTTTTCAATAGCCACAACCTTCGCCTGTCTCTCTTCCAAACCTCGTACAAAAAATACGATGTCCAAGTACAATCCCTTCTTTGACCATAAAGTGACATTTTTCCCAATTGAGCACAAGATTAGTTTCCTCACAACGTTGCAAAACCATAGATAAGTTATGCAAACAATGGTCAAAAGAAGTACCAAAAACAAAAAATCGTCCATAAAAATTTCCATGATTTCCTCAACCATACCATGAAAGATCGCCATCATACACCTCGAAAAGTAGCGGTGCATTACATAATCCAAATGTCATCTGCGAAATGCAAAAGTACCATATGAACATGTAAAAGTAGTCTTTTCTTGATCTTCGGGGCAATGGCGATTTGATTGTATCTGAATAGCCATCAAGAAAACAATAATATTCGTAACACCAACAACCCGTCAACATTTGATCAATAAAGGGGAGGGGAAAATGATCCTTACGAGTAGCTTTATTCAATTTTCTATAGTCAATACATACTCGCCATCCTGTGACAGTTCGTGTAGAAATTAATTCATTGTTATCATTTTTCACCACTGTCATACCTCCCTTTTTAGGGACAACTCTTAGGACTCACCCATGAACTATCGAAATGGCATAAATTATACCCGCCTTTAGCCACTTTAAAACCTCATTTCTCACGACTTAACTTTCATTGCGGGATTAAGTCGTCTTTGGTGTTCAATAGATGGTTTATAAGATTCTTCCATTAAAATTTTGTGCATTACAATGGAAGGACTTATACCTTTCAAATCAGAAATATACCAACCTAAGGCCGACTTATGTTCACGAAGCACACGCAACAACTTATCCAATTCGGATGAAGATAATGAAGCGAGAAACAATTACCGTGTAAGTTTTATCTTTTCCCAAAAATGCATATTGAAGATGTTAGGAAGTTCCTTTAGTTCTAAAGTACCTTTGGAATATTTTCAATATTGGCATTTTCTAATGCTTCCTTTTGTTTTTCTTTTACAATTTCTTTAGCTTCAAGGAAAGAATAAACTCAAGTAAATCAATATCATCACTATCTTCCTCATCACATTTCATTATTGAATTAATCAAACAATGTTCTAACAGATCTTTTAAATCTTGTTTTATAACTTCCGTTTGATCACATTGTTCGATTTTATCAATAAAATGACATGTGTGAGGTTCCTCTTGAAATTTCATTGCTTTATAAATGTTAAATAGTACCTCATCATCATTTACCCGTAATGTTAACTCTCCTCGTTGCACGTCAATTAAAGCTCGTCCGTTGCTAGAAAAGGTCTCCCAAGAATCAATGGCATTTCATGATCTTCCTCCATATCCAACACCACAAAGTCCGCCGGAAATATGAATTTATCCACTTTGATCAACACATCTTCAATCACTCCTCTTGGGTAGGTGAGTGATCTATCGGCTAATTGCAATGTGATGGTAGATGGCGTTATTTCTCCAAGGCCAAGTTTCAAAAAGCAGAACAACGGCATAAGATTAATGCTAGCACCTAAATCACAAAGAGCTTTATTAAAATAAGAATCACCAATAGTGCAAGGGATAGTGAAACTCCCGATCTCTTAATTTTTGTGGTAGCTTTGTTTGCAAAATGGCGCTACACTCTTCCGTGAGATTGACCGTCTCATATGCTTCCAACCTTCTCTTTCGACATCACATCCTTCATGAATTTTGCATAATTTGGCATTTGCTCGAGTGCATCGGCAAAAGGGATGTTGATGTGAATTTTCTTGAATATTTCCAAAAACTTGGAAAATTGAGCGTCAACTTTTTTCTTACGAAATCTCTGTGGAAAAGGAAGAGCATTTGGTAACACATTATCGAATTGGAAGTTGGTTTTACCTCAATTTTTGCCTTTTCGATTGCTTATCAATGCCCTCTTCATTTTGAAGTGTTTGAGCTTGCTTCGTTCTTTAGTGGCATGAGCGGGCATCTTTGGTTCATCATATTCCGTCCCCACTTCTCAACTTAATGGCCTTGCAATGTTCCCGGGTTCACCTCGGTGTTACTTGGAAACGTATCAACTTTCATTTGTGCATTAATAGCCGTGGCCAATGTGTCCCCAAAGATTTAAGATGACTTTCAATTGTTGTCACCCTTGAACCCAGTTTTCTATGTTAGAATCGGCTTTGTTCATCCTTGCTCTTGATTCTACAAGGAATGAACTAAGTAATTCCTCCAAAGATGGCTTTTGTTCTCCCACATGTGTGCTCGTACTTGCTTGATTCTAATATCCCGGAGGTGGTTACAACACATTTCTCATATTGCTATACGAGAAGTTTTCATGATTGCGAAGTCCGGATGATAGTGTGTCGGCAATTGATTCCCTCTATTGTTGAAACCCGATTATTCACATAATTAAACATTCCGTATCGGGATTCACAATTTCTTGACTTATCTCCATGACCTTTGATTGTTGTTTTCCACCGGACTTAGTGTAGCAATTTGCTTTGACAAGGCGGAAATTTGAGAGGCCAATGCGGACATAGTATCAAGTTCAAGAACACCGCAACTTTTCTTGGCGTAGATCTTTCGAGACGGCCATTGATAACTATTGGCGACCATCTCTTGAGTAAAAGCATGGCTTCACTTGGAGTTTTAGCCATCAATGTACCTCCTGCTGCGGCATCTATAATAGTTCTTGAATGCCCATTCATACCATTGTAGAAATATTGAACCTTTTGCCAATCTGCGTGCCGGGTTGTGGACACCTCCTCAATAATTCTTTGAATCGCTCCCAAGCTTCGTAGAGTGGCTCAAAGTCGAGTTGATGAAATTGAGCAATCTCACTTTTCGATTGAAGTGTCTTACTAGGTGGAAAGAATTTTGCCATGAATTTTCGGTGAGATCATTCCAACTAGTGATACTTCCCGGTGGAAAGGTTTGAAGCCACTTTGTCTAGCTTTATCACGAAGTGAAAACGGAAATAACCTCAACCGAATAGCTTCATCCGGGAACCCCATTCATTTTGATAGTGTCACATATCTCAAGAAAAATAGCCAAATGAGCATTCGGTCGTCTACGGCACTACCCCCAAACCGATTTTGTTGCACCATGTTTATTAAGGCCGACTTCAATTCAAAATTGTTCGCATTGATAGGTTGGCGAACAATACCCGAATAGTTTTGATTTGTGGTTGGTCGAAAATAATCCCGAATGGCCCTTTCCGTGGTGCAACAATAGGTATGCGGTCTTCATCATCACCGATTCTGCCATTTTTGTGAACTCGATTCTTCGTGCGGCTCTAATCTTTCGAAGCGTTAACAATTTCTGGATCAAATAAAATTAAATTAGCACTTTTATTTTTTCGCATCAACAAGAAAACACAAAAATGACAATGACCCTATTGTGACAAAAGAAACCAATCTAAATTAAAGTAAAACTACTAAGTAATAATATTAGCGCAAATAAGATGAATTATTCCCAAAATCAACGCGCAAAAAACTTATTCTAATGATTTTTCTAACCGCAAGTCTACGGTGTCAAGTTTTAATATAGAGAAGTAAGGTTGTCGAATCCACGAGGAATAATTATCGAATTATTGCTAAGTACTATAATATAGTAGTCTAACTTTATTTAGAAATTCAATATTTGATGGAGTTGATTATACTAAAAATACCAAAAATAAATCAAGAATATGAAAATACCAATGAGTTTATCCAAATGATTAAATGAATTCTAGAGGTATGATGAATCTAGTTATCCCTTATGTTGTCAATATGGTTTATCAATCATCAATTACCAATTTATAAGTCAAGATTTCTACAATAATCATTCCCTCTCTCTAGTGCCAAATGATTTTAGATTCAATTGGGAAATCAATATCTCTATAAAAATCACCAATTAAAATCTCAATAAAAACTATGAATCTTGATAAATGACTTCAAAGGATTCATAAATCTCTCAATTCTATGAAATCCTAGGTCATGCTATTCAAAGGTCATGTATTCAATTATCTCTCTCAAGTGTCAAATCAAATACACCAAACAATCTAAATTATTGATCAAGTAATTTAGAAGCAATAGATCCAAATAGCACAAATAAATCGATAGATCTAGATTGACAAACCACAATTTCAAAACATAAGTTCAAACAATGATTACATCATCCCTCTAGAATTATAGAGTTTAGCTCATGATTGAAGAAAATGAATCCATAGGAATACAACAATACATCTTACAAGATATGAAGAAAGCAACAAAATAAGAATAAGAGTTGGGGAATCTTCTCTATTTCTAGATGGTAGAATCCTTCAATCTTCTTCTCCAAGCCTTTCCCAAGATATTCCAAGCCTTCTCTTTGTCTTCTAGTTGTTTTGTTGGGCGCCCAAGGGTCCAAGATCCCTAATTTCACGCCCCAAGACCTCTATTTATACTCCCACAAAAGTCCAAGAAAAAGGAATAAGTTACATTGTAATTTCCGCCCAGGGGCGCTGCGGCGCCCGTCTCAAATATCCGCTCATTGGACTTGTAGCGCCAAAGATGAAGCGACTGCCGGCCGCTGATTCGCACCATCTATCTAAAATGGCTGAGGCCAATTCTGGCGCCACTTAAAAATTTCCACGCCCCGATTTTTCACCCCGTGACTGCGGCTGGGTCTTGATGTAACTAACGCAGCGCCAAGACGACTCAAGCCCAGAAAAATGCGATTTTCTTCTTTTCCTCTTCTTCAAATGCGATTTCTTCCACCCAAACACGTTTTTAGCTGTTTTCATCAATTTCGGCATCCAAGACCTATCTCGACCCTCAAACGACAACTAATGACACAAACTCGACTCAAACGACGCTAAAATACTTGAAAACCCTGCAAAATCCTAGTCTATAATACTCAATACATTGGTATAAAAACCAACTTAACACCCGTGCGATGCACGGGGTGTGTTGTGTCGGATCATATGAAATGGATTGTGTTGGACCATATTAGGTTTGTTGTGTCGAACCATAAAAATTTGATGTAAATAAAAATTATTTTTTGAGATATTATTAATAACTATTTGTGATATTACCGGTCGAGTAATCTGAGTATTTTCTTTTTGGTGGGCCTTGCAAATCATTTTTTGCATCTAATTGCTGACATGTTATTTCCGTGGGTTCACATTTCCTGCAAATATTTGAATTAAATAGGATAAAAATGGATATAATAACCTTGAATCTCAAATTACTTCCAAATAGATATAAAGTATGTTCGTTGCAGTATCAAAATGCTTATATAATAAAAAAAATCATATGATTTTTTAATTCAAAGTTTATGACATATGTATATAAACTGCAAAATTAAAATTGTTATGTGAATAATGTGAAAAATGGGTTCATTATCTTTGATATAATGGAATAACCCAGGTTGATATTCTATATTAAAACTATTAGTAACAACACATTTATATTGTTATAAAAAATATAAATGATATATAAAAGAAAATAAAATCTTACCACGCTATCGTGAAAAACACATTGTAATTCAATACTTGATTTTTGTGATTGTATAATGACCTTTCATATATGCGGACTAACCTAAGTTTCATAGTCAAATAGTTTTCTCCATGTTTAAATCGTGCATGAGTGTAATAAATGAAGCCATATATTTTTTTTGTGGTTGAATTCAAAAAAAACAAGAGAGAATTTACAATCTGAGTTTGCTTGTAATGACATCTCACAATTGTCAACAAATTATAAGGGTGTAGGAACAACTTTGAAGAAAATTACCATCATATATATGTTATAATATAATATCATTCAATTCGAATATTTAATATATGGTAAATTTAATATATGGTAATAATTTGATATTGGTCATGAATTGTTATATATAGATTAGATGTTTTAAAATTTAATTATTTTGGAATATTCTCACTGATGTAAGAAAAAAAGAGACATTATCAATTTATATGATTTGGTCAATTCTGCATGGCACTGCTGATTGATTTTATACCAATTTGAATCGTTTGAACATTTAAATACAATTACTATAAGTAAAATCAATACAATCTACATTTGTGGAAAACTACATATTATAAATTGCAATTACATATTTTAATAATATTTTTATAGTAACATTATAAATTTGATCCATATTTATCTGATTATATAAACATTTTTTATTTTGAATCATGCTTTATACAAAAATATGCAGCATTTATTCTTGATTGCAATCAAGATTTGGCCTTACTTTCGGTTTCCATAAGTTTTTTATGGTAGCCATATAACCAATTTAAACCATATTTAACTAAATTGAATAAGATACATCGGATATCCAAATTAAACTTCCCTACATGTTTTCTCCTTAATTTTTGATTATATAAACATTTTTGATTTTGAATCATGCTTTATACAAAAATATGCAAAGATTTATTCTTGATTGCAATCAAGATTTGGCCTTACTTTTCGGTTTCCATAAGTTTTTTATGGTATCCATATAACCAATTTAAACCATATTTAACTAAATTGAATAAGATACATCGGATATCCAAATTAAACTTCCCTACATGTTTTCTCCTTAATTTTTGATTATATAAACATTTTTGATTTTGAATCATGCTTTATACAAAAATATGCAACATTTATTCTTGATTGCAATCAAGATTTGACCTTACTTTCGGTTTCCATAAGTTTTTTATGGTAGCCATATAACCAATTTAAACCATATTTAACTAAATTGAATAAGATTCATCGGATATCCAAATTAAACTTCCCTACATGTTTTCTCCTTAATTCTGGTATGCCTACGAAAATTAAAAAGTCAACCATATTAATTTAGATTCTAAAAATTGATTTATCTCACAATAATAGCAATTAACTTGATAAATTACAACTGTATTATAAGAAGAAAATAAAAAAAATACGATTTTTTTTTTTAAAAGTGTCTTACAGTTTTAGAAAGGGATTTGTTATTTTGATAATTTTTTATAGTAATATTATAAATTGTGAATGCAATTTTTGATAAATTTTTTATAGTAATATTATAAATTCGATCCATATTTATCCAAATATTTACACGTTTCCGATTTTATATCATGCTCTATAGAAAGAGATTCATCATTTATTGTGATTGCAATCAAGATTCAGCTTTAATTTCAGTTCATAAGTCTGTTTTGACAATCATTTAGTTAATTTAAACCATGTTTAACTAAATTGAAGATGATATATTATTGAATTAGATACCAAAATTAAGCTTCATTGTATGTTTTCTCCTTAATTTTAGTATATATATACCAAAATTAAAAAGTCAACCATATTAATTAATATTCCAAAAAACATAAAAAATAAAATAAAAATATTCGGAATTTATAATATTACTAAATTGAAGAGGATATATTATTGAATTGGATACCAAAATTAAGCTTCCATATATGTTTTCTCCTTAATTTTAGTATGTATACCAAAATGAAAAAGTCAACCACATTAATTTATATTCCAAAAAATGTAAAAAATAAAATAAAAATATTCAGATTTTTTTTTTGGAAAGTGTGATTTAGGCGGGAAAACATATTTAGAAACCATTTTGCTTTTATATATATATAGATTTTATTTGTTACCATACCTTATTAAATAATCATTTTATTCTAATAAGCTAACCAACTTATTTTCATGTTCTTCGTTATCAATTTCGCTTAGCTTTATCATTAGTTCCTGATCACATGTTAATTTGTTTTTTAAAAAATCAATCAACATATTTTGTATATTTAATACAAGGGAATCATATTTTGTATTTGCTCCCTCTCTACCCCATATTGAACGTCTCATTTGAAGTACCATAATGTTAAATGAGAATTTAACAAGTGAACTTTGAATATAGTTATAATTTGTCCCTTAAACGTACGTAAGTGGCAGAATTAACAATATCACATCGCTATTTTAAAATATGAAGGGAAAAGGAATTTGGTTTTATGAAATGAAAAATCATTCGTATAGCCTAATTATATTGAATGTCCTAAAATGAACATAGTACCATTGAATTTAGAATAGAGGATTACTAATTTAATCGGCCCCGAAGCATAGCTCAACTGGTAAAGGACTTCAATGACATATTGTGGTTCATCTTTTTTGTTAGGATCACTAATTTAATCGAAGTGACCTAATGAACATAGGACCATTGAATGTCCTAAAATATTCCCGTCTATTGACCTAGGAAAAACATATTCTTGTTGGTTTTCCACTTTCACAACTACTATATTTTCTTCATATTGCAAATCCTAAAATTAAATCTGCATAAAATTTCTGAAAGAAGCATAACCAGTAAGTACTATGTAGTAACTACTACTTGCCGACAGTTTTCGTATTTTTTTTTTCTATTTGGCTCTTTTTTGTATTACGATTGCGAGTGAATTTTGGTTCAAGCTCGACTATAGTATGCTCCCTCAGACCCATGGTGCATGGTTAATATCCATTAGGGAAAATTACCGAACCATCACTAATGTTTAGTCTAATTACAAAAACAAAATTGTCTTTCAAAATTACAAATGCTCCCTCAATATATTGTTCATTTTACAAATTGCACCCTTAGAAGGGTGTATTTGCTAATATATACAAAACCATAAAGGAGTGTTTGTAAAACCTTAAGGGGTATTTGCAATTTTTAAGGATAATGGGAGCTTTTGTAAATTAGACTAAACTTCAAGGATAATTTTGTAATTACCCAATGTCTTATTAACCAAAGTGCGTAGCGCATGGACAACTACCATATTAGGATAATTACAAAAACAACCCTTTGTTGGATTTTGGTGTCAAAATAGAAGAAGGCTTTTGTCCCACATTGCTTGTGGAACAAAAGGGATGGGAGGCTTAAGGTTATTTAAGGAACCCATGTGGTGGTGTTTCATGTGCACCAGTCAAATACACTTTAACCTTTGTGGTTTGACTCTAGTTAAATTCCTCTCTTGTATTCTCAAGTATGGAGAGTTGGGAGAGAGGTGTGAGTTAGTCAAAGGTTTGTAAGAGTGTGGGGTACTGGGGTCGGGAGAGAGAATGTCTGTGTGATTGTAATAATGTTTCACATAGTGGAATTTCTTTCTCTGGGTGCCGTGGTTTTTCTCCGGTTTTGGAGTTTCCACGTAAATTCTTGTGTTGTGGATTGTTGTTATTTTTCATGTTATTTCTCGGTTATTTCTCGCTTGTCCCTGGGGATGAATGTGGGATCCAATTTTTCCCAACAAGTGGTATCGAGCCCCAGGTTGGGTCTCTTGAATTCCCGAGTATGCTCGTGGTCGCGCGATGTCGACCTTCCACATCGAAAAGATTTCTTGAGCGGTGTCCTGGGGTCTCATTTGGAGGCGGTTGTTCATCGGTGGTGGTTCAAGCGGTGGAGAAATTTAATGGAAGGGTCGAGTTTGGCTTATGGCTAGTATAAGTCGAGGATGTGTTGGTACAATCCAGGGTTACACAGGCTTTGAAGGTTAAGCTGTCAAAGTGGAGGTGGAGTTAATCGGCAAATAACTCCTAATCCGGGCTAACATTGTGGCGGTGAGGATTTTCTCGATGAGAAAATGTATGTCCTTTTGGCATGTGAGTTGTCATGAAAGAGGATGTGTTTATGTTAAGCGGGTCCAGAGAAATTTGCGCACGGGCATTGGATTGTCATGGATGCGGGTGTGGTGGAATTTCACACGGGCATTGGTTTGACATGGATGCGGGGTGTGTGGTGGAATTTACACACGGTATCGGTTTGGCATGGATCTGAGTGTGTGTTTATGTCGATGGTGAAGGACTTCGGGAGGGCCAAAAGCGGGAGTTGCACCATAAATTTCAATGGGTTTTTCGACATGTCTTGCCGAGGAAATTCTTAGAATGGTATATTCTAAGTGGTCTACTCATATGGTGGAGTAGGGTTCTCTGTTTGAGAATGATGGTTCCGGTTTGAGAATCATGATTGTCGGTGAAGACAATGGTGGAGCTTTTTTTATTTTGCGAGTGGAGTTTGTTGGATTTTGGTGTCAAAATAGAAGAAGGCTTTTGTCCCACATTGCTTGTGGAACAAAAGGATGGGAGGCTTAAGGTTATTTAAGGAACCCATGTGGTGGTGTTTCATGTGCACCGGTCAAATACACTTTAACCTTTGTGGTTTGACTCTAGTTAAATTCCTCTCAGTATTCTCAAGTATGGAGAGTTGGGAGAGAGGTGTGAGTTAGTCGAGTTTGTAAGAGTGTGGGTGCGGGGTCGGGAGAGAGAATGTCTCGGCGTGTGATTGTAATAATGTTTCACATAGTGGAATTTCTTTCTCTGGGTGCGTGGTTTTCTCCGGTTTTGGAGTTTCCACGTAAATTCTTGTGTTGTGGATTGTTGTTATTTTTCATGTTATTTCTCGGTTATTTCGCTTGTCCCTGGGGATGAATGTGGGATCCAATTTTTCCCAACACCCTTAAGGTTTGGGTTAATTACAAAATTACTCAGAGAAGTCTCAAAATTACGAAAAATACCATATGAAGTTTGATTCCGTCTAATATTTTTCCTTTTCACCCCTTATATTTACAGGAATACTAGGTTAACCCCTTAAAATTACGACATTATCAAACTCCTGGGGTAGTTTTAGTAATTTTAAAACTTTTATGGAATTTTTTGTAATTACCTCAAACTTCAGGAGTAGTTTTCCTAACTATCCCTACCTTAATTTATAACGAATGAGACTATCATCCTATGAGATAGAGGGCTAGTCTCATTCCCTGCTGTGGTGATTTCCATGCTACAAATATATGGTATGTACACTTGGTGTAATAGATGAATATCAAGTATTCAATGTCCTTAAAGATAAGACATGTAAAAGTAAACAAGTGTAAAATCTACAAGACCCCGGCTACCGTGTATGCAAACAAGTGTAACATCTACAAGATCCCGACTAAATTGTTACCAAATCCATGCCAAGATGCTAAATTGAGTTGCCTTTATATTTGATGACATCATCTCAAGCTCATTGTAAAAAATCCCCCGCCAATGTCAATTAATCCCCACCTAGACGCTAGGCCCCTCCTTGTCCGCCTACGATATTTTTCCCGATTAGGCCCGCCTAATTCCGCTCAAGTCCCGCCTAACCCCGATTAAGCTTTGTCTGGCGCAGCCGCTATCGCTGCACGAAGCTACGCTTTTTTACAACATTGATCTCAAGTATGGAACAAGGTTCATTCTCAAAACAATTTGATGCTAGGAGCATAGCTTTGATAACCCCAAAACATGTTAGTAAACTATAGCATAATAAAACCAAAATTACACTACAAACATACAGTATACAAGAAGTGTCCCAAAGGTAGAATAATCTATACTAGACTATGACTCTCCAGTCTCCAATCTCCATCCATCAAAAAATACCAAAAATAAAAAAGGGCTACGAATCGAACTGTTTACCTTCAAAAGACTGTCCAAATCCCCAATTCTTAGGGGCAACATTGTAAGACGTAAGCGTAACTCCATCGCTGCTCGTAATCTCAAACGAGAGAGGTTGATTTTTCAAATCCGCATTTATATGCCAATTTTGCCCCCAATTCCTCCCCATCGGAAGCCACCCCGTTCGCGAACTCTTGATTTTCACAGCCGCCACGTCTCCGGCGCCGGCTACGTTACTAATCAGCACCGACAGGAATATTCCGGCCCCGCCGATGGTGAATCGGACGCCTCCCTCCTTTCTACACCTGATTCTCCGATACTGGACCGGCATATTCGAAGCCTTCCAGATCGCGATCTTCTCGAACGCCTCGATCGGGAGAACGAAATGCGAGTTCGGGGGATTGCACCGCCCGCCGCCGTCGGCGTCGAATCCGTAATTGGGGGCGCAGAAGTTTGTGGCGGTTACTATGATCGAAGTGCCGGGGATGCACCACCGGAGATCCTCGACGCAGCGGATTTCGTAGCAGGCGCCGCAGATCTGGCCTTTCTCGAAGAGGACGGTGCTGAGTGCGGCGGTGGCTTTTCCGTAGCCGTTTTTTACTAGGTCTCCGTAGCCGCAGGCGCCACCGACGGCGTCGATGGGGTCCGCGGCGGCGTAGTATGTGGCGCGGGCGGATTTCCAGTCGGATTGTGCGGCGGCGGAGGGGGTGGAGGGGAAGTAGTGGGAGTGGACTAGAAGAGCTGACAGTGAGAATGTGAGAGACAGTAGGAAAAGCCGCCGTGACGGCATTTTGAACGGTGGCGGATAGCGTGGGCGGCGGCGGTGGGGAAAAGGGAGTAGACACTTAAGAGTGGAGTTGCTTTAATACTTTGGTTTCATATTTTATGTTTTTGTAATTTTTAATGTTTTTTCTTTTTTAAGCTGAAAAAAGTTAAAGTTTGAATCAAGAATGAGACGTAAAGTTTTGTGATTACATATTTGTAATAAATTAGGTAAAAGAAATTGTAACATCTAGAATGCCAACAAATTGTTAATCACCCTGCTTTTTGGCAATTAGTTAATTTGTTTAGATTCTCAAATCTATTGCATTAAAATATTCATTTTATAAGAGAGTTGCTTGCTATTTTCCAAAAATAATAATTGTGACGATGGAGTTTTAGAATTGACAGAACACCAAAAACATTATTTAATGGAACATGTGTATATGTCTGATGTCCGATTTTGACAAAACAAGGAGCTGGACATACATGTCATTCTTTTCAAAAAAATATTATCCAATATTTACATGCGTAAAAGTTTGGAGAAAATGAAACATTTAAAGTAGAAAGGGCGAAATTAGATCCGACAAACTGTCAAATCCTTCCTCGTTCATAATTTCTATTTTGGAATATTTGAAGCGGTTTTAGTTCTTGAAAAATACCTTACAAAGAGAAACAATTGTGGATCAAAAAGCTAGGAATGTGATTGTTTGATCTTTCGTTTCACTTCTTTCTATTTTTTGGAGTAAATAATGCGAAAAAAATTATTTGGAAAAATAAAAATGAATTGTGAGAATAATTGAATATAATATCAAAATGTAACGAGAAACAATTGATGTGATGATTTACTTTAGTATAATTGTGATATGACGTGATTAGTGATGGGAAACGTAAGATGATCAGTGGATAATGTATTTATTGAAAAAATATCACAAGCAATCGCATGTTGTGACGAAAAAAAATAATGAAAATTTAAAAAAAAATCACAACAAATGTAGCTTAGGCTGCATCGAGCTAGGTAGACATCAACTAGGATTATAGCTTAAACGAATCATTTGAACGGGTCTTTCTTAGCCACCCAACTTGGGTGGTTGGGAAATTATTTTGTAGATTTTGATGAATGCCATGTAAAACTTAGAATAGGATGTTGGCACCCCATTTTTCTTGTAAAATGCATTGTAATAGATAGGGCTAGTCGAAAGTTAAGTTAAGTCTATGCTAAGCATGCAAAAGACAACCGGAGACCGGGAAGGAAAACTCCGCTACAAGGCGGTGAGTATGGCAAAGAAGAGAAGACAGAACTCGATCGGAAGGAGCGGTGAGATGCGGCTAAGTGAAGTATCATCGGTCCGTCATTCAAGATAAATGTGTCTCGAGTTGAAGTGAGAAGAGTCATCCATGATTGGAAGGCGACTCAAAGTCACCTGGGGGAAATTAAGAAAATGCGGTCAAGTCAAGACAATCAAAGAAATCCGTTGCACGAGAAATCAAGAGAATTACTTAAACAAGTAATACCACCATACTACCTTTCTTGAAGTGCTCGGTTCGAGAAGCGTGCAAAAGGAATGAACCAATGGGAAGCTCGCACCATGTCGAACTACGAAAAGGTGAAGAATCGTTAAATACGAGGAAACGTAAATTCCAAGGATCGCAACAAGAAGACAAGCCAGCGACCACAAGTGTCTTTTGAAAATAAGCTATCTCTTCAACGGCAAATTTTCAAAAGAACACTATAAAAGGCCGGGAGTTTATTTGAGAAAAGGTGACACCTTGACAACTCCAACCACGAACATTCAAGCAAATATTTGAATCAGAACCTAAAACATTCTCAAGTTATTCAAGATCAATCCTCAAGCTACATTACGAAGAAATCAATCCAACACTCACCCGTGAAGGAAAGATAACTTCAATCACGGTTGAAGAGGAAACTTTTGAAGAATCAAGGGTATACATTCCACGGAGGATTGTAGGAAGGTTCAAGGTCGAACCGATCTCGAGTTATTGGAGGGCTTCGTGATCAAATCCAAGAAGCTTGAGCAAGTGGGTTGTAGTAGCAAAGCAAATTCGCCCTGTGAAGAAGAAGGAGTCGTCACGAGAAGCCAAAAGTGAGTGACCACAGCGTTTCCGCATCGAGTCCCAAAGGATCAAGTCACCGGTGTGATCAAGACATGTATCTGATTGATAAACCACTCTGTATATTGATCAATACTTAGTGGATTCCTCTAGAGTTGGAGAAGAGAGGAGTAGAAAAATTACCCCATCTTCTTCGAACCTCTATAAAATCTTATTGTGTCATTTACATTTCAAAGACTTTAATTTACGTGATCTTATTTTTATATCTACCGATAAACTTGCTATCCAATTGATAATTAACTGTGTGCTAAAACCAAGTATTAAAACAAACTTAACCAAATTCAGGTGTTAAGTCTTCCAATAAAAACAAATCACAATCGAGTTAAGTCTTTAGTCAAAAACAATGAGTTATTCTATCAACAAATCGATCAGTGCGTTGAGTGATTAACTCTGGCGATTAACTAACTTAGATGTCCATCGAGGACTTAGCCGTGAAGTATTAACTCGAATATTTAAAAGGACTAAATTGAAAAGTTGGTAAGGTTTATTCAACCCCCTTCTAAACCTTACACTCACACCCCCTTGGGACCTACAAGTGGTATCGGGCGGTTGGTTCATTGAGCCTTCCGCATGACCGGTTCTTGAACTAGATCTCCAATTTTTCAAAGCTTGTTTTAGTACTTAATCTTTCAAATGTTTTTTATTCAAAGAAAAGTTATTATCATGGAAGCAAATTTGACACGCATCCCTATGTTCACAATTGAAGAATTTGATGATTGGAAAATTAGTATGCGAAGCTCATCTATCAAAGATTACACGATGAGATGTGGATAGTGATAGAAGATGGGCCACTCCAAATCTTAAAGTGAACACAAACGAGAAGAGTTCTGCACCAAGGTGAAGAGGATGTTGCTCCCGGACGGTCATGGTTGAAAAACCAAGAGCTTAATGGACAAATGATGACAGAAAAAGATATAACTTGGACAATGTGGCCAAGGACATTCTTTACAAAACCCTGGACAAAGTTATGTTCAACAAAGTCAAATCATGCAAAACGGCTAAAGAAATCTGGGACAAGCTAACGTTGATTTGTGAAGGCTCAGAGCAAATCAAGGAAAATAAACTATCGGTTCTTTGTCGAAAAATTTGATAATTTCAAGATGATCACAGAGAGACCTTGGATCAACCGGATGCTCGGCTCACGAAATTACCAATGAGCTATCTCGCACTTGGAAAAGAATATACACAGAAGAAAATGTGTATGAAGATTCTAAGAAGTCTCCCAACCGAGTGGGATATGAAAGTCATGGTCATTAGACACTCCATGGACCTATCAAAGACGCCCAACCATAAGCTATTCTCATATCTCAAAGCCTACTTAATTTGAATCGAGAAGAAAAGACCAAGAGGAGACAATCGTACCCAAAACAATTTTATTTTAATTGTTAAGGATGGCAAGAGAGCCGAGGTCAAAAGTCATTGACCAGAAAAAATAGCCCGATGGTTAAAGGTTTAACAAGTTCTTCAATAAGAACTACAAGAGAGGCAAGGGCGAATCCTCCGGGAAGACACTCGGCTCTCCCTCCAAGTCAAGGGAAGATAGGCCAACCAAGAGAAACGAGCATCAAAAAGTTGAATATCAAAGGGTGACAATCCAAGAATGGAAAGAGTTGATCAAAAGGTTGAAAATCTATCTTTGGAATCGCTATGAACCAGGTCAATATGCCATTGATTGCCCATATCCTGTAGTCAACAAATACGAGAATGAAGAAGAAAGAAAGGTCTTGAGAGAAAGAAAGACAAGAAAAGAAAAAGGCAATGTTGGGCTGCAGAGATCTACAGACAAACAAGTCGAGACACAACCATTTGATTCGAGAGTAGTGAAGCCGACTACTCAAGTGACTCTGAAGAAGAAGCCTTGATCCGTTTGATGGCCAAGGAACAAGACCAACTCCGACCAAGAAGATGAGGTACACTCTAACTCATCACACTCGGTTCTAGTGATAGTGAGCGTGACACACACACTTCATCACCCATCGATCTTTATGATTCATTAGGCAAAATGATGAAAGATTTTGAACATATTAAATCCTCACACACACTACTAAATGAGGAAAACAACCTACTCAAGAGCCAAAACTCACAGCTGACTAAGGAGCTGAGTACTCTAAGTCAAATAGCTGATGAGAATGAAAGTCTAAAGACTGAAAATATCACAAGCAATCGCATGTTGTGACGAAAAAAAATAATGAAAATTTAAAAAAAAAAATCACAACAAACGTAGCTTAGGCTGCATCGAGCTAGGTAGACATCAACTAGGATTATAGCTTAAACGAATCATTTGAACGGGTCTTTCTTAGCCACCCAACTTGGGTGGCACCCAAGTGAGTGATCCACCCTTGGATCACTCACACACCCATGTGTGTGTGTGTGTGTGTGTATGTGAGGATCCAAGGGTGGATCCTCACACTTGGGTGCCACCCATGTAGGTGGCATGGACAAGACCCATTTGAACATTCACATAGAGGGGAGAAAGAATAGTAGAGAACTAATACATGCTGCATTTTATCAGTTTCCCATAAAGTAAAACATTTTCCTAGCAGTCAGTTTAATTGTGCTGTAACAACAAAACATTAGGAGCAAGAAAGATAAACTATATTAGATATATAACAATACTGAAATGCATTTTCACCAAGCAAATCTTCAGCAGGACAATGTGGTGGTGCAAACAGACCACCACAGTTTTTCCTTCTTTGTCTACTTCAGTCAACTGCCAGCAAGTTGCTTATCAATTTTGAGTAGTTTTCGAACTGCAGAAACAATTACAATTACCAATCAGTTTAAACAATTCTAACAGCAATCATAGGAGTAAGTGAATATAGTGAATATATCCGAAAAGTCTTCATTTTATGCCTCATGAAGTGATCTTGCATGTCACCGTGCAACAATAAACTCTCAGCAAAAGTAAATCCGTTAGAAATTAAGCTAACGAAACAAAAAAAAAAAAAAGAAAAACTGCAGGGTTGTAAAAAGAACACAAAATCCATTCATTATATAACCATATAATGTAAAGGGAAATTACAAACATGAATAAAGTTGTACCTCCGCGACAATCTCTTCACATTTGTGGTCCATTTCTTGCATTTTAGCTTCTGCGTCATCCTTCACAATTGTTCTTTTTGAAGTTATAGCATCCGCCTGGAAAATGTTCCGTATAGATTAAATGTGAAACTAGACAATTAGTCAAGAAAACACAACACAAATCAGTGAAACAATTGAAATATCAGCAGTACCTCTGCAACCAAGGATTCCACCTGTCTCTGCCTTAATTGTAACTCATTTCTCTTTGAATCCACTTCTAATTTCACATTATTTAACTCTCTGTCCACCTCTTCATGCTTGAGAGCTCTCTCCTTTTCCAGTTGTTTTTTGAACTCTCTTAACTGGTCCGCTGGATAATATATTGAAGTTTAAGTGCAAAAGCAAAGTCGAAAGGCGTACAATTCAAAGCAAATTAAACTAAGATTACCTTTTGATTGCATTTCCACAAGTTTTGCTTCAAATGACTTAATTAAAACTCCTTCATCACTAAGCTTACTTTTGAGGACCTTCACATCTTTATCAACTGACTTTGCAGAATTTACCTGTTGGCAACAAGGGCAGCCAGAATCAAAGTTTAAACATCAAAATAAGTGCTTGCATTAGCCACAAGGACATGTGTCATCACAATTCACAAAGTCAAAGTGCCCTAGATATACAACATGGAAAAGGACTATCCTGGAGGAGATACAAAGGAACCCAGTTAGCAGATTTAGTGTAAATTATCTGGTTAGTTAGAGCAGATTTAAAATCTAGAATAAATAGTGTTCTGTTCCATATTTTAGGAATCTGTTGCAGATTAATTATCTTGGCTACAGAAGTTTATGAACAATGTAGTGTACTTTGTATTCGTAGCGATTTTTATGACCAATACATGCAGTGATTTTCATTTCTTTTAACCCTTTATTAGCTTTTAAAAATCATATGTCCCTTTCAATTTAATGAAGATTTAACAACCAAAAGCAGAATGAAAGAAATGGCAAGAAGTCGACATAACTAAAAAACACAAAAAATTCCTCAAAAGAGATACAAAGAAACACACTTGCAGCAGCCATCAAGTACACCACAAAAAACTTGCATCCCAAGAAAGATTTATTTCACCATAAAAAATGATATAATTAAATTATTGCACAATACAAGATAGTAAAGCATAATCATTTGGTATTCACAAACCTGCTCTTGAACGGCTTGCATCTGAGCAAAGTGCTTAGTCATTTTCTTGCAAGCCTGGGAGGCAGAAAGAAAATCTCATCAAGCTCATTGAATCTCATAAAAAGAATTACATTAAATAAATGCATTCATAATTAGTACATAAATGCAACTACTGGAGTAAATTTAAAGAGCAACTAAAAATGCCAAGGCTTTTACTTCTGTAAATTTCAGCCATCAAACATATGATTGTCAAGGTCATATGTGTAATGTAATAGTTATAGGCGACAGAACACCTTAGCATAGGCCTCAAGTGTGGCAGTCTTGTCCTGAAAAGATTGTACTGCAGCTCTTTCAGCATTTCTTGTTTCAGTTTGGACCAACTTTTTCTCCTCTAAAGCCCTCTGAAATATTTTTGGAAATAATAAATAATAGAAAATATAAGAAAATTAAGTATACAGATAAATAATTACAGTAAGGCTATAAAGCTTCATTGCAATCCTTCCCATCTAACTCTAATCCACCTACTAAAGAAGAAACTTAATCAGGTATGAAAAGCAGTAACACGTGGGAGATGCAGAAATTGTTTCCCAGACAGATATGTAATTTGCACAACTTGTTCCTGTGAAGTATCAAGATTGTCTACAAAAACCCAGAAGATAACACAGCATGGATAGAAAAATGGAGAACTTCTCCTAGACAATGAAGGATTAATAAATATCAGGCTTAGTTACAGCATAAGACAGACACGAGCTCCTGGTTTAGTTACAAAAAACAAAAGAGTAGAAACAAATGTTGTATAACATAAATTGGTCTTTGAAATGACATAACAAAAACATAGCAGATTAAGGTCACATCACAATGATAAACACCTAGTAAAGATGCAAATATGAATGTAGTTTCGTGTGCATCCAGGTCCTTTCATGATTCAAGCCTTGGTTTATTATCAAAGGTCAATGCTAAAACAGACCAGAAAAGCAAATCTTTTAGGGATAATTACAAACAAGCCCCTTATGTTCGGTCAAATTACAAAAAAATCCAAAGGTTTTTGAAAATTGCAAAAAACACCTTGATGTTTGTTCCATCTTACATTTTCCAATAATTAAAAAACATTTCAAAAATCCTCCTAACATTTATAGAAATATTACAGTTACCCCTTAAATTTAAGACAGGATCAAACCTCAAGGGGTATTTTGTAATTTTAAAATATATCTGGATTTTTTTTAAAAAAATTAGCCCAAATCTTAGGGGATATCTGTATCCCAATCTTTATGAGGATCCATGCGAACAATGAAGTGGTTCGACTTCACTTAATTCACTATGGATTGTGGTGGGTCTGATATGCTCACAACCATATAATGAAAATAAAAAAGACAGCCCTAGCATGAGAACAAAGTATAAGCAGAAAGTATCACCACCATCAGTTTTGTCACAGACATTCTTTGGGCATAACATTATGCAGCCTAATCCTATATCCTCGTCTGGCTTCCAGATGGGGTCCAATGGATCATGTAATATCTTGAAAAATAAGTTACTTTTAATCTCTATGCAGAATGCCACAGAGATTTAGACAATATTTGAAATAGATAGTACCTGAAGCTTGTCTGGTGACTGGACAATTTTAGAACGTAGACTCGCATTTTCTTGGACACTTTGAACTAGTGCAAATTCTGCATTAGAGATCTGATAAGAAAAATAATAGAAATCAGTAAGGAAGATGATTTAGAAGCACGATTTTGTAAATATTCAGTTTGATATTTGATGTCGACAAAGCTAAAACCTACAACTAATACGACTTCCCTAAAATGTAAAATTGTAGTATTATCGATGGATGAGGCAAATCTTATTCTAAAGGTAGAAACAGAATAGAGCATCCACGTCAAATAGCCAATGGTAACATCAAAACCAAAAATCTTAACACGATAAATACAAACACTAAGCCAAAAGCCAACCTTCTCATCCACTTCTTTGGCTTTCTCCTTCAATTGTTTAATTTCAGTCTTCAAGGCCATCTGATGCTTGTTAAGACCAGAAACAGTCTGATGCAGTTCCTTGACTTTGGACTCTACTTCGTGGACAAGCAGCAACTCCCTCTCTCTCGATTCATTAAACTCCGCTATCTCTGCATTCAACTGATATACTGAAAAGTTAATAAATAAAATGCAAACATCAATCGACATCCAGTAAAAGCATCAGCATAACATTAGATACACAATCTACCTCTTTAATTCTATTTTCAGCAGCTTCTTGCCGCCCCTCAAAAAGATCCAAATCATCCCCAATCGGCTTCAACAGATCTAGTTTCGTGTGTCTAAACAAAATAAGTGCAAATCATGCACTATACCAAACTCTATTTAATGTGCACCAGTCACGACTCACATGATTCAAAATCATGAAAATAAAAAGATTTTGCTATCACCACAGTTTTCCCAAAATAACAAAAGGAGTTCAAGAAATAGCAAGACATTTCACCTGTGGAGGTGAAAATTGAGAAGGGCGCTGAGAAATAGCTCCGTGCGCTCAGGCTCTGGCTTTATCAAGTCTTTAGGAGTAAAGGCTTTGGGACAATTGACGGCAGCGACAAGTTGCCGAATTTTGTTGTACAAATTCATGAGCTGAACAGAGTGGGCATGATAATCTGGGTTTTCGAGCTGCTCCAGCGCCCCAAACTCTATCTGCCCCTGGTCCTCCCTGGAGAATTATGGATATTGTAAATGGATTCCAAAAAAAACGACGCATATAAGTTTCGAAAAAGGAAAACAAATCTACAATTAAACAAGACTTAGGGTTAGGATTTTTTCTTACTGGAGAGGATCCATGTGGAAGAAAATGTGGTTGTAGAGGTTGCATATTAAGTCCGGCTCGGGATGGAGGAGGTCGGCCTCCGACAAGACGGCGATTTGGGATTCGGCCAGCACCGCGATGATCTCGTGCCGAGGGAGCCTTGGGTACTCGAATTTCGACATTTTTTCCTCTATGCTGCTCCGATTATAATTGGAACTAATTTTTTTGCCCACCAACTGTTTGCGTTTTGGCGACACTGATTACAGAGAGAGTATATGAGGTACGCCTGGTTAAATTTTCCCGCCTCGTTGAAGATAAAACTCAATTTTTCGCATAGAGTAATGGTTTCTGAATTGGATCGATTTGACCCGAAATGAGAGTATTCGGCCCTTTTATTAGGGCCAGTTGTGTCGGCAAATAAGTACTTCATAGTGCCATGGAATACCTCAATAGCCCTTGGAGATGGGCCGAACAACCGTGTTGGGCCCAAATAGGGCTGCAATCGATTTTGAGAGTTTGAGTTGACTCGTTTATTATCAAGGAAACTCGAGTCTGAATGTATCGAACATATTGATAAATAATCGAGCTTAATCGAGCCTAAACGAACTTAGTAAATATTAATTATAAATTAAATTATTCTTCAGTTTATTACAAAAATAAAATTATATATCTAAAACGCATAATATATTCATTAAAATCTATAATTTTATTTAAATAAATAATTTTATTTAAGTATTTTTATATTTATCATAAGTAAATATATGAAAATTAAAATTTAAAGTCAAACTAAATTAGTTTAATTTCTATGAGCTTACTAATGAGTCTGTTTACGAGCTAACGAACCGAATATCTCTAAGTTTGAGTTTGGTTCATTTATCTTAACAAGCCTTATTAAACGAACTCAAACGAGCTTTTATCGAGTCGAGCTCCGAATAATTCACAAGCGGCTTGGTTCATTTGTAGCCCTAGGCGCAAAAGCTTCAGTTGGACCTTGTTTAGGGTAGGAATTCATGTGTTGAATTTCCGTTCACGTCTCGTAGTGACACGTAAAATTCATGTTATATGTATTAAATATTACTATCATAAACCAACTTATTTAAATAATTGTTATTCTCGTGGTCACGAGTATTATTCTTTAGTGAATAGGCTTGAGTTGAAAAGTGACTTGTAATAAAAATTAACGGCCATCAAGAAAATTGAGAAAATAAAAGGAAAAAAAGAACGGAGAGAGTTTTTTTTTCCCCAATATATAATGGAGGGAGATCTGATAATAAACAAGTCATAAACAATTCATTCGGTTTATTAGATTAAAAAACGAACCAGTCCGTTTAACAAATTGTTAAACCGAATAAATTTTCGGTTCAGTTCGGTTCGGTTCGGTTTTGGTCCATAAATTTTTTTTATATTATTATTTTAATTTATATTTTTAATATATCTTTATATTATTATTTTAATTTTCTATAATATTTTATTGTTAAATTGTTAAATAAATATAAAAAAGATATATTTTTTAGCAAAAAATGTAAAGACACAAAATAAAGCCCAAACCGAAAAACCGAACCGAACCAAATCGAAATAGTTCGGTTTGGTTCGGTTCGATTTTTCTAGCATTATGGTTTGATTTTGGTTTGAAAAAATATATAAATTATTTTTTTAAAAAAAAAAGATATAATTTCAGAGAACGTTGTTTTCTGCGTTCCAAATGTTGTTTTCACCTAATTTTTTTTTAAAAAATTACAGTAATTTGTTAAATTGATTTTTAATTAACATTATTTTGTTAAATTAACTGTATCTTTATGTTCCAAACAATCTTTAAACAACATCGTAAAATTTTGGGAAAATTGGCGGGAGCGTAAAAATGTCCGAAAAAATAGACGAAAAAGTGCACAAATATCCCAAAAAAAAGACCGAGAGCGTAAATATGTTATTTTTCTGGAACGTTGGGTATTTTGTGTCCTTATACCTTTAAAAAAAAATTCAAGCAATTTGATTTATGAAAAGGATGGAGAGAGAAAATTGAATCCAATCCTTTTAAATGTCATGGTCTTGTTTGTTTATGTTTTCAATGACCTCTTTCCAGTTTCCAACTATACATAAAAGTAGAATCATGTTTGTTCATAAAATTTCCAATGGAAATCATCATTTTCATTTTCTATTTTACACATAAAACATCTCAAACCTATAATTTCTATTCTCAAACCTATACACTACCCTACATCACTCATCATTACTCCACAAACTCAAAATACAAGTAAAAGGCACTTGATGAAATCAAATACATACAATCAAACTTGAAATATTATACACCTCCCAAAAGGTTACCATAATTTAAGAAAACAAAATAATAATTTGCATCCCTTAAATAGAGTTCTTGTTGCCGCCTTCATTTTTTGACTTGAAAATTTCCACAAACTCTGGAGATACATTCAGTGAAGCCTGTAGAACTGGTGAAGATAATGCTTTCCAAGCTGATTTATTCCCAGCTAACTGCCCTAATACAGGCCTGCAACCAAAACCACAAAATACTATATAATTTTCCATTTTAAGTCATTTATTTACTGAAAATTTTCTCTCGGTAACCAAAACCCGTGAATGACCGTGATATAAATTCTGTGGAGTGTTGCAAAACCTTCTAATTTTAAAAGAACTGATTTATTGATATATTAATTCAGTGGCGGATTTAGGGCTGGGCCAATTTGGGACCAGGCTCAACCCTATTTTTTTCTAAAAAAAATTTAGTGATTTTTTTTTAAAAAAATAGTTATAATTTGTATTGTTTTTTGGATTTTCTATTCGATCCACTCCATTTTCGTGTATCGGCCCACCCTGCTATAGTCTCCTTGCTCCGCCATTGAATATACTCCAGAAATTTGTTTATCATGGGGATTCAAAATAAATATAGTTATATTTTAACCTAATTAATATATAATTTTTAAAAGTAAAAACGAATAAATAGTAAAAGAAATAGTGAAATAAAAATTAAAAAAAAAAGCTAATGGGGCACGCGCGCCTATAGCAGAAAATGTAGACATGTCTTTGTTTATTGGAGTAGAAGCAAAAAGTAGTTGAAAATCAGAAGTCGATAGTGTTTTCAAAACAAACAAACTAAAAATCAAATATGATAACAGAAAGTGTCAGTTGAAGAAGTTGTAGATGTGCTTCATTTGTGCGTAAAAATCAACCAGAAGCAGAAATAGAAATCTAAATCAATCCCACCATTCTTTTAGATTTGATTAAATTAAACCGAATTAGAAGCAAAAAAGTGTCATTTGAAAACACTAAATACTTACATTGAAGATGTGGAAACACATAAAAACTCCAGCCCTTGTTCCTCTGCTAATAAAGCCACAGCAAAAAACTTAGGCACAACAAACAGCTGATCTTTTACCACACTGGCATCCAACGCTCGAGTACCATTGAGCCCAACAATTTGGGCCCGGCCACTGCCTTTGATCACATAAATAATCCGATAACTATCCGTACCGTAAGAAGGGTCCAACACGGAATTGGGCCCGAGCCTAACCAAATTAGCACTAAGCCCAATCTTATCAAGCAAAGGGAAAGTATCCGCTGTCATTTCAGCACAACCAACAAGATTAAAAACATAATCTCCAATATTGCAATTGGATTGACCGGGCATGTTTATTTCTGGACCAAGCTTAATAATCAACGCCTCAGATTGACTTTTGGCTAGCTTCTTTGAATCGGGTTCGTTGAAATTATATATTTTGCTAATAAATTCAGTGGAAAATCCTCCGAGGACACCAAGGGCACCTGTGAGAAAGAAATAGTCGAATTGGCCTGGATTATATGATTGGCTGCTTTCGCCTAGGAATATTATGGTGAGGACGCAATCTCCGCCGTTGAACCACCAGGAGATGGATCCCATTGGCACTGGAATGGCGTCTCCACCGTTGATTATTATGACTTTCTCTTGTGGGCTGTTTGGTGATACGAGCCCAACAGTGCACGTGCCTGTGGAGTGTGAGATTAGAGATTAAAGGAGTATTTGTATTTATAATTCTATATTATCTAATCAGAATCTAAAAATAGAAAAATAATTGATTTATATTTCTGATTTTATTTTTAATTGTATTTTAATAAATAAAAATGTTTTTTTTTTTTTAACATTTTTTACCTCAAAATATATTTATATTTATACAAAGTCCTAAGCCAAGATTGAATGGCAATTTTGATTTATTTACCAAGCACTCTCTTAAATTTACTGTATTTGTCAACTTATATTTGTAAAGCGTAACAATACTCAACTATTTTTTACTTTTACTACAATAATTTATTTTCTAAAAAACATAAATTTTTGCAAATACTCGTGAAATAATCCGCAATGTATATAATCTTATTGGTGAACATTTCTTGATATATAGCTTCACTTACATAATATGATATAGTTTAGGGTTGAAAAATAAACTAAGCTACTCGATACACGATTCGAGATTGGTCGTTAAAAGCTTATTTGAGCTCGATTCGTTAATATAATCAAATAAAGTTCAAATACAATTTTGAAGCTCTATTAGAGTTCAAACAAGTTCGAACAATACTATGTTCGGTTCAATTCGACTCATTTACACTTGTCAGAGGGATGAATAAAGGCAAAGACTTAATGGAAATGGAACATGACTATGAATGATCGAGTCGAGTTTCACAACTTAATTGTCTGGGATTTGAAAAGAATATACTCAAAGTTGTTCGCTAAATTAAAGAAGTGATTTCAAACGGATTGTTAACTATAGATGTCACATAGGACAAAGATATATGTAACACCGTCTTACTGACAAAATTATTAATTGTGAACGAAACAAAGGAAGCATATTAAAGCCTAATCTATCTCATATAGATATAGATATAGATATGGATATAGATTCAAATTGACACAACGAAACAAAGGAAGCACATTGAAACCTAATCAACCTTATATAGATATAGATATGGATATAGATTTAGATTGACACAGTGACAGATCCAATGAGGTACCTATATAGAGAATAACAGTACCTCCAATTTAAAAAAAAATTCAAGCATAATATTTAGTTTTAAAAAAATAATAATAAATTTGAACCACTTTTTACGGAAAATTATATTTTTACGTACCCATTTTCAAAATTTTGGATCCGTCATTCGAAGGTCAACTTTGTTACACATATATACAGAGGCGGAACTAGGGGGGACAGGGGGGGGGGGCTATTGCCCCAAAATTTTCCAAAATTTCATTTCCCCCCCCTAAACTTTTCAAAAAAAAAAATTTAGTTAAAATAGGTAACTTTGCCCCCCAAAATTTTGATAAAAACTTCAAATAGTTGTCTTTTACAATATTAAAACCCATTAATTATGGTTAATATATGAGTATTTGTTTTCATTGATTAAATTTATAAACTCGATCCGTTTTTCGCCCCCCAAAAACTAAAATCCTGCGTTCGCCACTGCATATATATACACTAATTACCTTGAACAACATAGCCAATTTTGTAAGTATCTGCGTAGTGAGGCAGAGCAAAGCCACGAGGCTTCAAAACAAGTTTTCCGGCGCCAAGCTCCGCCGTGGAAAGCACCGGAGATTTTGCTGGTGTCCATGCGTAATATCCGCCACCTTCTCCTTCGTACACGGTGGCGTCGGCCATTTGAGGAGATAAATTCAGCTCCGCCATGGAATGCAACAGTAATTATTAATAGAACTATATATATTCAATGAATAAATAAGCATTAATTAATAGAGATGGGAGTGTTTGAGAAAAACTTAGATCATAGGCCCATATATATAATGGACGAAATAAAAAAAAATAAAAAAAATTATTGAATAGAATTCCTTGCCACGTCACCAAGAAATAATGTTCAACAGTTTTGGACGATTTTTCAACTTCACTAAGTGCCCCGATTTTTTTTTTATCAAAAATATTTGGTCTTATTCGATCGACATCTCAAGTTTTAGATGAGATTTTAAGGAAAATAAAATTAAAACATTGATTATTTTCATACTACTATTTCCAAAACTAATAGTTGAGATTTGCTGATATTGTGCAAGTATTTTATGTGCACGTGTTATTGTGCAAAACAATTTACATCACATATGGTGAACATTTCATTAATTGGGCCACAAATATTTCCAGTCAAATAGAAATTTATATATTTGACTTTGAACTTTTGAATTTTAATGGCATTGCTTAATAATAACGCCAAAATCCAATTTAAGAATATGAAATTAAGTGTGACGTAGGTAGAGTTGTCAATTTAGGACCGACCCGATGGGCCAACCCGACCAATCAGATATTTTTCTGCCGAGTCAGAATATCCCAAGCCCGAAATAATCGGGCATCGGCCCGCACGCTAGGCCCAAAACCAGGCCGGCTCGTGTACTTTACTCTAAAATTAGCGGCTCGATCACCATCTGCCTAACCCGACTCGGCTCGATTTTCACTCTTGGTCCGGCAGGCCAACACTGGCACCAGTAGCCCACTGATTGAGAGGGCAAAACGGTCGTTAATGGAGAATTGTTGGGGGCATTAACGTTTACTTTCAACAGTCTACTAAATTAACCAGGTGGCTTTGCCCACCTGGCCACCACAAACAATTGTGGGGTGGAGGTCAGGGGTTCAAATCCATACTCCATCAAATTGTTCCCCGGGGCATATGCTCATTGGTGGGAACTCATACTGAATAACATCCGTGTGGGTTCGATTCGGGGAGAGATCGTTATTACTAGATTGGGGGGTCGAACATAATTGTTCTCTTTACTTGGGAGGATCTGGTTGTACGTCAGCAGACCCTGTCAGAACACTGACTAGTGCGTGCACATCCCGCGGTTTACCTTGACGGCAGCAATGAGCATAATTGTTCTCTTTACTTGGGAGGATCTCGGTTGTCGTCACGTCGGACCATCCACAACACTAACCAAAAGCGTGCATCCCACTTTTTACCTTGGCGGCAACAATGAGCATAATTGTTCTCTTTACTTTAGGATCTGGTTGTCGTCGTGACGCTGTCGTCGAACACAATACCAGTCATGCGTGCACATCCCGCGGTTTACATTGACGACAAAGAATGGGAGCGGAGTTATTGTCGCCGGATAAGATCGACGTAAGCGCAGGAAAGTTCTGAGTTATCGAAAAAAAAAATAATCTACTAAATTATCCCACGTAATGGCCGACACTTATAAGTGGTCCCATATATTATGGGTTTTTTTTTTTATATTTTCTGAAATGAACCACCTTCTTTGGATCAATAATGCCCTCATTATGGACTTATCATGCGCATGTGGCAAATAATAATGGCTACATATCAGAAATGCACATAAAATTATTGAAAATATATCGATCGTTTGGCCTTTTTCTCACATGCACCTTTTTATTTATTAATTCAAAATTGTGAAAAAAAATATTTTAAAAATAAAAATCAGTTTTTTTAATAAGTTGGTACTACTAGTTGGAGGGGAGGGGATAAATTCCAAATAAACTGAAAGGTACAAGGTTTGAACCCTGGTCAACGCCATCACAAAGAGTGAGTGATACCACTTGAGCTATAAGCTAGTAGTTTAAAAATAAAATAAAAAAATAAAAATCAGTTTTGCGGGTGTGATTGAATTTAAGATAAAATACAATGTGATGTTTTTAGTAAAATAGCGAATGGTTATGATTAGTTATTTGAAAAATAAGAAAAACTGAATTGTATATTTGCGTTATAAAAGTCTAATGATGAGAATTGATGTGAAACTATTTTATTAAAATTAATTGGATATACTTATGATTGAAAAAATGAAAACGAATAAATAATATATTGAAAAAAAGAAACATAAGCAATCGCATGTCGGAAACCTAGAACAATTAATTGAAAATATGATAAGATGTGGTATTAAGAATTTTTCAATAAATTTTAATATGTTCTTCATCTGATTATTTGAATGTCATATTAATTAATTTTATTTATCGATTAGCAAGTGTCTGGACTAATTCAACCGTAAATAAAATTTTGAAAAATAAACTAGTTTAGCTTTAAACTAGAATATGTGGCTTAAAGTTATGGGTATTATGATTAAAATAAATTTTAACAATTTTAATAGGGAATGGAATATTATTTCACCTTGAGCAAAATAACCAATCTTGAAAGTGACAACGAATTTATTAGCAGCTGTCCAAGCGTATACTAATATCCACCATTTAATATACAGATGGATTAATTAATAAAAAAAGCTTGTGTATATATCATTTGCCCATTTACAAAATATTATGTTCTTGGTAAAAAAGAAAAAGAAAATAAAAGATAAACTACTGATCAATACTGAAAAAAATTGAAAGGAACAAAATAATAATTTCCTAATATGCTATGAAATTAGATTCGTTTCTTGTCTGATAGACTGATATTAAAAAATGTGTTTAATATGTGATATGTACCTATCTAAAATTACCCTTCTACCCTCGCCTATTTGAGGAAATGACCTGAGGGGGCAAGGATCCACGGTTTACTTGGGGTCGGGGCGCGACCCGAACTGAGGTCATGGATCGGGTCGCTTACCCGACCCGACCTAATAGAATGGGTTCGAGCTAGCCTATACATTATCTAAAGAGCGAGGTCGCGACCTGAGACGAGACTCAAATACGATAGATGGGTCTTGCCAGTGGACCAATACGAGGTTGACACGTGGAGCGAGGTCGTACGGATCCGTACACCTCGTGCGGCACAATCTGAACCCGTGCGGCGCCAGGAGATTCGCCGCTATAAATACGCCACTGTTCCATTGCTACATGTATCACATTTATTGCTATTCACCTCGCTTTATATTTACTAGCGACCCAACACCTGTCTTGACTTAAGCATCGGAGGGTCTTAGGCGAACCCTCCCGCTAGCCTAACGTTTATTCGTCTTACAGACTCCGAACCGAAGTACTTAGGCTCGAGACGAACCGACCCGACACAAGTACATCCGATTTGCTCACACCCAAATCGGTTAGCGCCGTGCCTCAAGTGGGAAACAATATTTGGGTCAAAAGAATATGGGCGAGACTCGATGAAAGCAAAAGGAATACCACCCCGTGGACTAAACATGGAGGAGACACCAATAAGGGCGAAGAAACAAAGACTTGAGGAGGATCCCCTTCGTTGTTAGTTCAAGAGCAACATCAAAAGGAGACGAGAAGATCCCATGATCAACATGCGAACCAAATGACTTTGAGAAAATGTTGGAAAGAATGCTAAACGATAGGGAAAGGAAAGCGAGGCTCCCATGGTTTCTCCCCAGGAGGTACCTAAGGACAAGGAACCAACAACGTTGTTTTGCAGATAAAGAGCAAGGAGATGTGGAGGAGGTGGCTAGTCACCAAGCGCCCACGAGCGAGCGGCCGCCGAGGCTAGCGAGCTCCCTAGGGTGGCGATATAAATGAACTCGGCGAGCAAATTGAGCAAGCTACTCGGAAGCAGGACCATTTGAAGAGAAGAGGGGCAGTCACTTCCGCATTGCAAAAAAGAGGGTCCCCATTCTCCCCAGAAATATTGGCAGAAGTCGTTACTACGAGTTTCAAGCTCCCAGATCTTCCTAAATACGATGGGAATAAGGATCCTCAGGAACACTTAACAGCTTTTGATCACGTAATGTAGCTTTATGGGCAGTCGGATGCCATGAATGCCAGGATATTTATCACCACACTAAAGGGAAAAGCGCAAGAATGGTTCACAGGGCTACCCATGGGAACTGTAGTATCCTATGAGCAATTGGCAAGAAAGTTCTTATATCAGTTCGCTAGTCAGGAGCGAGCTCGAAGGTCAGCGACCCACCTTTTCACCATCAGACAAGCGGAAGGCGAGCCACTTCGAGACTTCATTAATCGGTTTAATGACGAGGCGCTCGAGGTGCAAGATATGAGGATTGATATGATGACAAATATATTGGTGCATGGTCCAAAAAAGGGGCACTAGCTTGACCTTAGCTCGTAACCCCGGCAAATATAAGGAGGAGTTGATGGGAATGACCCAACAATATATTCAGGAAGAGGAGATGAATGAATTGAAGGATCATGAATGGTCAGTAGCGGGTCAGGAGGTGCGCGTAAGAAAGTATCTGAGAGAGAGACCTCGTTTTAAGTCTGAAAAAGACCATGAGCGAGGTCGAGATCAGGATCGATCGCGGCCGGCACGATTTAGTAGATACACGCCGCTAAATGTTCCCCGAGTACATGCCTTAATGTCCATCGAGGGAAAAAATATGTTAAAGTGGCCGAGAAAGATGAAGGCCATACCGGGTAAAAGAGATGAAAGAAAATATTGCCATTTTCATAAAGATCATGGCCATGATACAGAAGAATGCTTCCAATTAAAAGACGAAATAGAGCGACTCATCCAACAGGGGTACTTGAAAAATTTTGTAAGAGTAAGGGAAACTGAGGATGAGGAGCGAGGCCAGGGAAGAGTGGCGAGGCCAGGTTCGCCCCCGAGGCATAAGTCGCGAGGAAGATCTGAAGCTCGTTTCCCTATGAAGAAAAGAGTAAATCAGCATCACGAGCGATCTGAAGCGAGGCGAGACCGACAAGATGAAAATTTGCCGAGGAGGGGGGTGATACATATGATCGTTGGAGGCCCAAGTGGAGGTGATTCGCAAAGTGCGAGGCGGAAGAATATGCGAATCTTGGCTCATACTCCCAAGAGGGTTCTGAATATTTTGAATATCCATGAGGCAAACCCAATTACCTTTGATAATCGTGACCTTGTGGGAGTAGAAACAGGTCAAAACGATCCAATGGTGATAACAATGGATATCTTGAACTTCGCAGTACAAAAGACCTTGATAGATAATGGGAGTTCAGCGGATGTGATCTTTATGCAGGTCTTAAGGAAGATGGAATTAGACGTAGCCACGCTGCAATCGGTGGATACACCATTAACTGGGTTCGGGGAAAGCAAAGTGATCCCGCTGGGTACTATCGACCTCCCGACCTCTCTAGGAACGACCCCATGCCGAAAAACAGTTATGATTAAATATTTGGTGGTCGACGCTCCGTTTGCATACAACGTCATTCTAGGTAGGCCAGTTTAAATCGTTCCAAGCTATTGTTTCCACATATCATTTGAAGATGAAATTCCCAACTCGAGGATTGGTGAAGTATGTGGGGATCAAAAAGCGCAAGGAGTGCTATAACTTGTCACTAAAGAAAAAGAAAGGGAAGCGGGAGATTAGAACTATTAGGCAAATCGAGAGAGAGGATGAGACAGGAATGAGCAAGAAGGAGAAGGAGAAGCATAAAAAGGCTCGAGTGATGGAGTATAGAATCGAGCTCTTGAAGCGGTAAGATAAGGTAGTCGAATTGGATCCAAGCGACCTGAGCAAGTTGACTAAAATTGGCTCCCAGATGGATCCGAGCCTCGAGCTCCTAACCATCCAATTTTTGAAAAAGAATGCGGATATTTTCGCATGGAAGTCTACGGATTTCCAAGGTATTAGCCCAGAGGTCGTAGTGCATCGCTTAAATGTCGACCCTGAGGTAAAACCTATTAAGCAGAAGAAACGGAGTTTTGGAGGAGAAAGGAACCGAATCATAGAAAGCGAGGTGAATAAGTTGCTCGAGGCGGGGCACGTCGTCGAGATCCAATTCACCGAATGGCTATCTAATGTGGTAATTGTTCCCAAAACAGCTGAGAAGTGGAGGATGTGCACAGATTTTACTGATTTAAATAAAACATGTCCAAAAGATCCGTACCCGTTACCTCGTATTGACCTCTTAGTGGACTCTACGGCGGGGTGTGCTCTATTGAGTATGATGGACGCGTATCAAGGTTATCATCAAATTTTCATGGCGGAAGAGGATCAGGACAAGACCTCATTTGTTACTGAAAATGGGGTGTATTGCTACGTGGTAATGTCGTTCGGCCTTAAGAATACAGGAGCAACATACCAACGCCTAGTCAACCTCATGTTTAAAAGCGAGATTGGGCGAACCATGGAGGTTTATGTAGATGATATGTTGGTCAAGAGCGAGAAGCAGGGGGACCATTTGGAACATTTGAAGCGAGCTTTCAATATCATGCGAACTTATGGAATGAAGTTAAATCCAACAAAGTGCACTTTCGGGGTGCGAGGTGGAAAATTTATCGGGTTTATGGTCAATGAAAGGGGGATTGAAGCAAACCCGGAGAAAATTAAAGCTATACTGGAGATGGCCTCCCCAAGGACCGTGAACGAGGTGCAACAGCTCACAGGGAAGCTAGCCTCGCCAAACAGGTTCATTTCGAGGTCAGCCGATCGTAACCTACCTTTCTTTGCTATTTTAAAAAATATGAAAAATTTCAATGGATGTAAGAATGTGAAAAGGCTTTTGATGAATTAAAAGCATATTTAAGCTCGCCACCATTATTGTCAAAGCCTTGAAAAAGGAAGCCACTTTTCTTGTACTTGGTCATTTTTCTAAGCGAGTAGAGCTCGGTTTTAGTTAAGGAAGAGGGTGGCCTCGCATAAACCGGTTTATTATGTGAGTAAGATGTTACACTGAGAGGCGGAAGAGAGATATTTAGAAACCGAAAAGTTGGCATTAGCCTTGTGGTAGCGGCAAGGAAGCTACGACCTTATTTTCAATCTCACCAAATCATCGTCTTAACAAATCAACCTTTGAGGCAAATTTTAGGAAGACCGAGTTGTCGGTCGGTTAGTTAAATGGGCGTGGAATTGGGAGAGTTTGATATCCAAAGATCAATGTAAATCGGCAATTAAAGCCCAAGTTCTAGTGACTTCGTTAATGCGAGGCAATCGTAGAAGAAGCGGCGACCTAAGGTGAGGTCGCGTGGCTTTTACATGTGGATGGTTCGTCGCTGGCAATTGGAGGTGGAGTTGGAATTTTGTTACAAGGACTGACTTTTTTGAAGTTGAAATAGCTCTAAAGTCGGGATTTCGAGTTACAAATAATGAGGCGAAATATGAAGCCCTAATTCTTTGGGATGAAGCTAGCACATAAATGCAATGTAAGAAGGCTCGTGGCATATACCGACTCTCAGTTAGTCGCGATGCAGATGGAAGGCTCTTTCGAGGCCAAAGATAAGTCTATGTCCAACTACTTGAGTAGGACTAAGAAGTTAGTAGAAAATTTTGAAGATTTTCAAATTTGAAACAGATTCCTAGAGAAGAAAATGAGAGAGTGATGCATTAGCACGTTTCACTAGTGCCGTCTCAGGGTCGAATTCGAGGAAGGTGATAGTGTTGGTAGCGAAGCACTCCGAAGTGACCTCGGCGAATCTCTTGACCAATTCTCAAAAGAGACCTTAATTCTTCATATAGATTCGAGTAAACCGGATCGAGGGAATTAAAGAGTTTCTTAAAACGGAGCTTTGCCAACGATCCAAAGGAGGCGAGAGGATACGATCAGGGCACCTAGGTTCCAAATGATAGGAGATGAAGTGTATAAGAGGTCCTTTGGAGGACTACTTTTGAAATGTTTGTTGCACAAAAACGCAGATGTGATGAGAGAGATTCATGAGGGAATCATGGAAATCATTCGGGAGGTCGCTCACTAGCTCAAAAATCCTAAGGCAAGGATTCTTTTGGCCTCATTTGATGAAGGATGCGGTTGAGTTCGCTAAGAAGTGTGACAAGTGTCAGTTCCATGCTAACTTAACTCATCAGCCAACAAAAGACTTTAGAAACAATTCCTATTAATGAGCTATTGATAGACATCTCTGAAAATAGAAAAATTGTTTAGAATAATGTGAGTAAACTATACGAGTAAGCAATTAAGTAAAAGAGTTGAAGATTACCCAAACTTAAAGAAGCTGGCTTCGGGGCGGGGCTAAGGTCCGCGAGGGAAAGAACCTCTTCGGTTAGAAGCTTCTCCGACAGATACCGGCTCGTGCATAGCACATCCTCGACGAAGTCATCCTCCCAGTGACCAAGCGAGGTCACGAGGCGAGGACGGGTAACTTTCCACTCGGAAGAAACCTCCCAAGGGGTCTCTACGGGGGCTCTAACGTAGAGAAATTTCTCTTTCCAAGGCCAAATAGAGGTAGGGAGGTGATGAAAAAGCTTACGGTTAGGCCGAGGGGAGAGGTAGAAAAAGCCTTTCTCACTTGTGGTCGGAGAAGAGTTAATGGAATAAAGGGCCCAAAAATGTGGAAACGAGGCTGACACCTCAAAATATTTCATTAATATCGCAAAACTTAAAATATGGCGATAAACGTTCGAACTAGTCAAGGGACACACTCCTGACCCTTTAAAATATTTACAATAGGGCGGGCTAAAGGAAAACGTAAGCCCGCCTCGAGGCTGTGGCAAATGGAACGACATACAACGGGGAGGTGGTTTATCTATACACTATTCCTACCGGGATAATTATTTGAAAATTTGACTAATAAAAATCGGGTCCTAATCTCGGTTATTTGGTTCCTATTTACAATAGAGCGAGGCCCAAGGAGTCAAATTCTAAATCGTAGTCATGGGGAATCCTCCTGATTCATCGGTAGGGTCCAAGTCAAGGAGATTCCCAGGGAGGCACAGACTAATGGGCTAGCATCTAAAATACGAGCCCCGCCAGGGGGTCGATGTCGAACTAGACTCCGAGGTGGAGCCTGAACTCGAACTCGAACCGCTCGAGCTCGAGTTATGAGAACCTAACGTACGGTCGGAAGGCATAACAAGAAGAAGAAAGAAAAATAAATGAAATAAGAAAAAAATTATTATTAAGCGAAGTGAAACTAAGGGCTACCTCGAGGTGGGATTTGACTACGTGAAGAAACCCTGACGTGGGGTGGGAGCTCGCTGTGAACTGAAAATCTTTTTCACCGCAATCAATGAAAAGTAAAAATGACAACTCCAAGACTTAGTATATATATATATATATATATATATATATATATATATATATAGAGGAATGGGCGGGAAGATCAAGCGGTTAGGATGAAAGAAACTTTTCAAATTCAACGGACTAGATTCAAAGTTACCTTAGTAATTAATTACTAAAGTAACTGGGAGAGTAATGATATGTACCTATCTAAAATTACCCTTCTACCCTCGCCTATTTGAGGAAATGACCTGAGGGGGCAAGGATCCACGGTTTACTTGGGGTCGGGGCGCAACCCGAACCGAGGTCATGGATCGGGTCGCTTACCCGACCCGACCTAATAGAATGGGTTCGAGCTAGCCTATACATTATTTAAAGAGCGAGGTCGCGGCCTGAGACGAGGTGGTCGTCCGAGTCGCCCATGCGACCCGACTCAAATACGATAGATGGGTCTTGTCAGGTGGACCAATACGAGGCTGACACGTGGAGCGAGGTCGTACGGATCCGTACACCTCGTACAGCACCGTACGGCCATGAGATTCAACGCCTATAAATACGCCACTGTTCCATTGCTACAGGTATCACATTTATTGCTATTCACCTCACTTTATATTTACTAGCGACTCAACACCTGTACTGACTTAAACATCGGAGGGTCTTAGCTGGGAACCCTCCCGGCTAGCCTAACGTTTATTCGTCTTACAGGACCCGAACCGAAAGTACTTAGACTCGAGACGAACCGACCCGACCCGAAGTACATCTGATTTGCTCACACCCAAATCAATATGAGACAAGGTTAAAAAATATAATACCCTTTAAATTCACAAGTATAGCTTATATCTATGAAAAATATACGCCAAGTAGGAAAATAAAATTTTCTGGTTGAGACGGATATATAGTAGCTTAGAATTATTTATAACTACAATAAATCTTCTCAAATTTGAAAGTGAATACAGAATAGATTATTTCACATCGACGTTTATAGGACTTTTTAATTTTCAAGGTTCATCTAATAATTCCCCTCAAAAAAAAAAAAGGTTCATCTAATAATGGATTACGTAATTTCTGGGGAAAAAGATTTGATATGATGTATTGAAAGATCTGTATATCACTAGTAAAATGTATTGAAAAGTAATATATGTTGCTCAATAAATTGGGAAAAGATTTTGATTGTGAAAAGTCAACAACATTAAACAATTTATTATCTTGGTTAGCTGAGGTTGTTCACAACTGCCCCACATTTATTGAACGTGTTTCCATTTTAAGGTTAGGGGCCATGGGCACCTAGACATACCTTATCAGGGCATCTCCAACCCATAACACCAAATTTGGTGTGAAAATCACACCAAATTTGGTGTTTTGGTGTAATTTTGGAAAATCCATCTCCAATCCACTACACTAAATCTTACCACAAATGAATATTTTAATATTTTCTTTTCATTTTGGAATAGCAAATTTATTTGTTTATGCAATTATTTCTTTTGCTTATATTTTATTATTATTAATGTAACTAAATAAAAACTTATATTTAACTAATATTACATTAATTAATTATATTGCAAAATTAAAATTACAACTAATATCACAATAAATAAATTATAACTAATATAACAATATAACTTATATTTAACTAATATTTAACTAATATTACATTAATTAATTTATTTGTTTATGCAATTATTTCTTTGATGCTTTTTTAATTAAATTATAATTTTGTTTATTAATTATTTTAGTTTATCAAAATTTTAAGTTTAGTTTATAATAATTTATTGGTAAATATTAACTATTGTTCATCCAAAATAATAATTATATACAAAATTTAAATAACTAAAACCATGTTACAAATGAATTATATATCAAATATAGGATACAATAGGAATTAAAAGTTTGAACTAGAAGAAATTGGAAGGCAAAGAGGGAATATTTGGATTACACCAAATTTGGTGTAAAGGAATAGTGTTACACCAAATCCAAATTTGGTGTGATGTTTAGAGTTGGGTTGGAGGGTATTTTTTAGATATTTAGTGTTTTGGTGTGGGTTTTAGAGTTGGGTTGGAGATGGTCTCATGTATGACCCCCATCATTAATCATTGATATTATATTTTCATTTAAAAAGTTATTTTTTTTAATAAATTGGGAGTACAAGTGGGAAGTGAGTGAATAAATTTAAAAAAAAAACTAAAAAATACCGAGTTTGAACTGCAATCAATATATTTACAAAAACGGAGCGATCCACTTAAGTTACAAGCTACATAATAATTTCTCTTTCTATCGTTTAAACTATTAATTAACATAACGTGTGGTCCTTGAAAGTTTTAGTTTTGACTAGAGGAAAACTTCACAGTAATCACATAATTTTGGAAATAAGGGCATTGTTAGTTTATGTTCTCAAGGCCATGTTTTCAATTTCCAGAATCATGTTTGATTATAAAATTTTCAATGTAAACCATCATTTTTACTTTTCATTATTCACATAAAACATTATCCCAAACCTATAATTTCAATTATCAACCATACACACTATATTAGTGATATATAGTCCATATATCATTAATCAATCACTATTCTAATCTTTTCATCCGTTTATACATGTAGGACCCACCATTACCAATCATATTCCATTGTATTAGATAAATAACAAGTGTACAATCATGACATCCTCATGTACCGGAGTCATTCATCCAATACACTCTCACATATGAATGTGGATAAGGAGATTTGGACCTAGACATGTCAAGTGGACATTCATCCAATACACTGACATGGGAATGTGGATAAGGAGATTTGGGCCTAGACATGTCAAGTGGGCCGGGCTAGGCTGGCCTGACCCAGACCCGCATAGGCCCGCCTCTCAGCTGGGCCGGTTTAGCCTAGCCCACCACCCATGTGAGGTGGGCCAGGCAGAATAAATGTATGAAATATTAGGCCCAACTTGGCCCACTAGCTCGACTCTAGTGGGCGGGCCAAATGAGTTGTGCCTGTTGGTGGGCCGAACAGGCAAGGCCTTTTTTTTATATATATAAATATGAAGAATTTTAGAGCTACAAAATGTTGGGATTTGGACTAGGGATGGCAAAATGACCTGTCCCGCTCCATCCCGCCACGTTTCTGGGTATCACCTCCGTCCCGTGGGTACCCGCCCCACCCGTGCTATTGTTTATTTTTTTAATATATTTAATGTATATTTTACATGTATTTTATATAAAACAATATAGTTTTATGTATTTAATATTATATTTAACATATATAATGATAAATTTTATAAACAATATGTATTTATAATACAAAATATAATATTAAAAAATTATTAATAATATAAAATATAAGATAACAATATAAAAAAATAAAAAAATGCCCCGCCCCGTGTGGGGGGGGAGGGGCGGGCCTGGGTATTGGGATACCCGCCCCGTCCCGTCCCATTGCCTTCCCTAATTTGGACAGTGGGTTTGAGCTACAAAATGTTAGAATTTTAGAGCTACAAAATCCAATTTTAAGACAGAAAAAAATCACAGTTTGCTACATGAATAAACATATGTTTATCCAAGGAGTACTTGAAAAGAAAGTGAGATTTATTAACCGTAACAGAATCTATCTTTAACAAAACAAATGGAAGAAAAAGATAATAGGACTAATAATTACACTTTGAATAAGTATCAATATTTTCTTGCTAGAAATTTGAGAGAAGGTGAGATAAGATAATAATTTGGTTGGAAATAAAATTTCAATTTGAATCATATTTATAGAAAAAAAATTCAGAAATGATTTTTTTTTATACGGTAGTGTTACCGTTGCACTTGCAAAGAAGAAATGAAGAATGTGAAAACAGCCGCAGGCCACTGCCAGCCCTCAGTGCATAATTGCAAATTTGCAATGTTAAAAAGTGAGTAGCCAGTTAGCCACTAGCCTAGCCTTGAGGGGTGTTACCATTGGAATGGAGGGGTGTTGGGCTTGGCGTGTTGTGTTTAAAACAAAAAAACAAATTGCCCAGCCAAAAACGGGCTTGGGCTGGGTTTGAGTCTAGGCGGGTCTGGGCCGGGCTGGGCTGATTAATTTTGTTTAGCCCAATAGGGACCCACATCATGAATTCATACATCTAAAATCGGCCCGGGGATACCAATACTATTCATGGACCAAGCCTGAACTGAACCGGGCTGGTCAAGCCCACTTGACACCTCTCTTTGGACCCTCTAAAATATATTACAAGATCAACATATAGTGATATAGTCACCATTCACCAAGTTGAAATTTGTCAACATGCATTGAATCAATCAACAATGCACATAGTTACCAGCAAACAGAATAAAAGAATTGGAAACTTTTCACAAACTTATAAGGCTATACCAGTGGTTTTCATCTGGCAATCTAACAGGAGGTCCTATGCACAAGAGATCAATCTACACCAAAATGAACCAAGTAAATGAACCTCCACTCCATAATCAAGAATGACTGATACATAATTCCCTAGATTAGACCAAAAGTTTTACATCAAAGTTTGTGAAGATGACAAACAACACTATCATGGACAATGAAAATGAGATATAAAATTTAACCAGTAACTTCACCATGAACACATACACTAGAAACCAGCAAACAAACTCAAACATGGAACCACATTGCACATAAAAGATCAAGAAAGCTTACCATTCCATCAATGCACACCACATTAACCCTCCATGCCATTGATTCTCTCGATCACCGTTATAACACCTTGAGTTCCCAATTTCCCATCCCCGTTCGCCACCATGCCGGAAAACAACTGCTTCGACAATGCAGCTCCGGGCAAAACCACCGCCTCCTCCTCCTCAGCCAACCCTAAGTCCTTCACCATATACTCTGCAAAACCCCCAGGCCTAAAATCCCTATCAATCATCCTCTTCCCAAACAATTCCATCACCATGGACCCGGCGGCGCCACCCCTCACCGCCTCCACAAACTTATCCTTATCCAATCCAGCTTTCTCCGCAAACACCAATCCCTCACTCAATCCCACCAAATTCCCCCCAACCACGATCTGATTCGCTATTTTACAACTCTGCCCCTTCCCAGCGCTCCCCATGTAATTCACTTGCCCTAAAATATCAAACAAAGGAGTCAACCACTGTACCACCTCAGCATCCCCACCGGCGAAAATCGCCAATTTACCATCTCTAGCCCCAATATCGCCCCCAGATACCGGGGCATCGATGGAATAACAGTGTTTCTCGAGGGCGGAATGGTAAATCTGCCTGGCCAGCGCGGGATGGCTACTGGTATGGTCGATGATGACGGTGTTGGGTTTGAGGGACGGGAGAAGTGTATCGAGAACGAGGTTTTGGACGTCGGAGGGGTGGCCGATCATGGTGAAAACGACGTCGCTCGATGCGGCGAGGTCAGACGGGGAGTCGGCGAGCTTGGCGCCGAGGGAGAGGAGGGAGGTGGCTTTAGAGGGGGTGCGTGCGTAGACGGAGACGGAGTAGCCGGCGGAGATGAGGCGGGAGGCCATGGCGCCGCCCATTACGCCGATGCCGATCCATCCTATGCGGGTACGGGTCGGATTAATGTGACTGCCCATTTTTTTTAATTAAACACGAATTTGTGTTCATCACTATTGAGTTTTGCTCATTGTTTTATGTATATAGTATAATGGACCCTGGACCCACTTATTAAATGAATTTTACTATCTCTGTGTTTATCAAATAAAATTAATTAGATTTTTTATTACATTATAAAATGAATAATATAGTAAATTATTTGAATATCTCTTGGTATTAAATTTTAAAGATATAATAGGAAGCAAAATGCAAATGTAATAATATAATAAATTACTTGAATATCTCTTGGTATTAAATTTTAAAGATATAATAGGAAGCAAAATGTAAATGTAATAATACAATAAATTACTTGAACATCTCTTGGTACTAAATTTTAAAGATAAAATAGAAAGCAAAATAGCTAACCAAAAATTAAAACTAACATAGTTCAAAATCTGAATAATCATAGTTCAAAATCTGAATAATAAAGGGTAAATTCCACTTTACCTCCTTGTATTCTTGAAAATTCTCACATTACCCCCTTGTACTCTCATTGTCACTTTACCCCCTTTGTAACTCTCATTTTGTCTCACTTTACCGCCTTATACTCTTATTTTCTCACTAGACCCCTTTGTACTCATTTTTCTCACTTTACCCCCTTACTCCCATTCTAAAATAAGTATACGTTTATTTTATATAATTTCAACTATTAATTAATATTTAATATTAAAATTAATTTTTATTTAAATTCGCTCGCTATTTTTATTGTCATAGCTCATATTAAAGTTTATATATTATGATATTTTTATTAATAATACATTTTATATATAAAATTTCACTCAACTTAAATATCAACTATTAAGTATAGTTTTAATCATTATTTAAATGAATAATATATTAATAATTTATTTGTCATTAAATACATTATAAATGTATTATGGAAATAATATAAAAAGGTAACATAGTTTCTATAAATTCATGATAATTTAACAATAAAATATTTATTATGCATAGTCAATAAACTATTACTAAAAAATATATCATGTGTATTTAGATTTAAATGAGTATGAAATTCATAAGTTAGTGTACTTGTATTAAAATATTAATTTAATAGGAACTACATGAAATTAAAAATTATACAATATTTTAAATACAATTTTCTAATGCAATAAAGTATGCATAATACTTACTAAAATATAAATAATATAGTTTTTATAAGTAATGAATATTTACTAAAATCAAGTGTTATGAAATTATATATGTAAAAAATAATTCAATTCTTTTTGTGTGTAATATGAAATAGTTGAAAATAATAATAATTAATTGTTCAATACATATTTATTTTTGTAAATATTATGTGAAATTATAATAATAATTCTTTATATTGATAGAACTAGTATGAGTCAAACCATGTTTAAAAAAAATCGTAGAGTTTTTTTAAAGTAAAATGTGTAATCTAATAATATAATCATATGGTATAAATTTTAGTAGTAGCTATGTTAATAAAAATAGTAATTCAATTTGAATTAAAATACAATTTTCAATTATTATAGTATTAAGTATTAAAATGTTAATATAAATTATTAGAGCATGAGACTCCAAGTGTGTGAGTGTCTATGTAGAGGGCTGGTCGTACGTATAAATTGTATGTTACTGTTTCGATTTAGATTTTAGACAAATCAAGAAAGATCATCCTGCCTTAGAATTAGTGAAATAAAACTTGGAACCTCAACTATTAAAAAAATCTAGCGACCTAATTTTGGGCTCTAGCATTCATTTGTTTTAAGGGCAAATTTGGTAAAATCAAAAATGTTATCTCAATGGAACTTTGGGCATTTTGAAATATTTCAAAGGGTAAGGATTAGAGGGGGCAAATTAGTTCAATATGAAAAAAAGATATATTATATTTTTAAGGTGGCAAAGTGATATTTACCGAATCATTTTTCGCCAATCTAAATTTGTATTTGCATTGGCTACAATATTCAACTAATCAATCTTAATATGTTTTAATTTTAATGAAATGCATATATGAATAGCTCAACTTTGTTATCTATCTGATCGATTGTTAATGCCGCTTCTTAATTGTATATATGTTAATGCAATTTCCAATGATGTATAAACAAGACATATGCTTGAAGAAAACAAATATGAACTAAATTAGTAACAAGCAAACCTTTGTGTGTGATCCTCCAACTATTTTGGAGAAAATATAGTAATCGTAAAGTTTTACCGGACATCTTATCACAAAAAAATATATTGATCCAGTAGTTAAGACTCTCAAACCCATACTAAAAGTATGGAGTTCGATTCTCATCACTTCTTCTCTCCCAGGATATGTACTCAAAAAAACAGCAAACAATTTCAAGATGGTCTTTTCACAATCCATCTCAAATAGAATAGAACAACTAAAACTAGATAAGCAAAAGTTAGATCCTAGCCTATTTACTAGACTTAACATTGCTTTTAGTTTCAACACGAGATTATTATATCGTTATACAATAATAAAGACTAACCAATCCATTTGGTAAATATAATATCACCTTTCACGCTTAAATTCTAAAAACAAATGAGCTTATTACAGAAATACCCATATTTTTTAAGTCAATGTCAGCCTTTTACGCTTCCCGATGCAATTTTACCTAAATTTACGCTTCCCGGTACAATTTTACCTAAATTTACGCTCCCCGCTCTTTTTTTTACATAACAATACGCTCCAGCAAAAATTCCCGGAAAATTTTACGCTTTGTTTCAACATTGTTTCAAACATGTTTCTGTGTTTCAACATTGTTTCTAACATGTTTCTTTTAATAAAAATAGGTAAAAAATTGTATTTAAACATCGAAAACTTCATTGAAACAACAAAGAAATTTCACAACAACATTAATAAGGGTATGGAAACAACCCAGAAACAACGTAAAAAATATTTAAAACACAACATGAATAAAAAGAGCTTAAAAATAGGTAAAAATTGTATTTACACATTGAATACTACATGAAAACAACAAAAAAAATTATTAGAACAACATTAAAAATATTATAAAACAACACCGAAACAATAGAAACAATGTACAAAATAATATATGAATAAAAAACAGATAAAAAATAGGTTAAAATTATTTTGAAACATCGAAACAACAAAGAAAACAACATAGAAACAATAAAGAAACAAATTTAAACAACCTCGAAACAACTTATATAACATATAAAACAATGCAAGAACAAAAAAAAAATAAAAAAAATCAAAAAATAGCAATGAACGTAAAAAAATAAAAAAGGTACAAAAGTTAAAAAATAGGCACAAGAGTAATTGAAGCGTATCGTGTGGTAATGGTACAAAAATCAGCGTATTCTGTTTAATTTTCCCAAAACAAAACCAGGCAGACTTCCCCAAATTCTAGTACATTTACAAGTACAAACCACCCTATAGCTGGGCTTGCATTAGTCTAATTTCACTTGGGCCACAACTAATTAAACCTAACGTTAGAACTGGGATGCATTTGTAAATCATAGCATTTCGTTTCAATTAAAACCCAGAATTAGATTGGTATCAGGTTATCAGCCCAATCGGGTACCAAAAGAATATCAACTAGGATTAACTACAAAAAGTATCCCCCAAGTTTGGCGTAATTACCAAAAAACCCAATTAAGTTTCAAAAATTCAAAAAGTATCCATGAGGTTTGAGGGACTGCGGTACAACTAACGGAATTTGTGTAAAGTCGATAATGCCGTGACGGAAATCCAGAAAAGAAAAAAAAAGAAGTGAACGGACAAAACTACCCCTTTTTGGACTATTTTTTGTAGTTTTTGGAAAACCAAAGGGGTGAAAAAATAGTTGGGCTAGGGAAAAAAAATTTGGACTAGGGGCAATAGAGTCGGCTGACTACGCCCCTGTTCGTAACCAAATGGTGGAAATTAGATGAATAAGGTGCATCTCTGAACTGGAATACACATTGAAATAAGGATCCAACCGCATCAGAAATGAAAATCACACGAGCACTTCCTTGATGGACGCAAATTTTAAGCAGAAAAATAAAAAAAGAGCCAAATGCGTGCTAATGAGGTTCAACATGCAACATACATGACCAAAATATGAGTCCCCCCTTCCCCCATTAAATTCAAGCATCAATCAAATAACAGAGAGGCTGAAGATTAGTAAATCAACCTGGAAGTAGTAGACAGACAAGAATCTGTATCGAAAATGGTAATCGCCTCTGCAAACACCACCTGCACGAAAATCACCACCAATCAGTATATCCCTTCACCATATCCTCAACTCTTGTTGCCTATCGCCCTGCTCTTAGTCATTTACTTCTTTTCTTCCAAAACCCGTAGCATTTACCTCGTAGACTTCTCTTGCTATCTCCCACCAGCCCAACTCCGTGGCTCACCGGCCAATTTCCTCGAACACTTTGAAATTTGCGGTGTTGTCGAGAGCGAACCTATCAATTTCATGGCTAAAATGATCGAACGGTCAGGCATTGGGAGCGAGGCCTGTTTTCCACCTTCGCTCCATGAAATGCCACCTGATATTTCTCTCAACGGTGCAAAAGAAGAAACGCAAATTATTCTTTTTACGGTCGTAAAAGATATCCTCACCAAACACAGAATAAATCCCAAAAACATCGACATACTTGTAACCAACTGCAGCATCTACTGCCCCACGCCGTCCATTACAGCTACAATCATAAACAAGTTTCGATTTAGAAGCAATGTGAAGAGTGTCAGTTTAAGTGGGATGGGGTGCAGTGCTGGCCTTGTGGCCGTTAGTTTAGCCAAAGATTTGTTAAGAGTCCATGGGAACTCATTAGCTCTGGTTCTCAGCTTTGAAGCAGTAACCCCGAGTGGTTATCAAGGTAAAACCAACTCCATGCTTTTAGCCAACACGTTGTTTCGAATGGGGGGTGTGGCCGTTTTGTTGTCGAATAAAAACAGGACAAAATGAAAGCAAAGTATAAACTCCAATATCTCATCAGAACACACATGGGATCGGATAATGAGTCGTACCATTCCGTTTTCCAAAAAACGGACGATGCTGGGTTTGTGGGCGTTTCGCTAGCGAGATCCCTTTTACACGTCGCGGCAAATGCCCTTAAAACAAATTTAAAAGAATTAGGCCCGTGTTGTTTACCAATTTCCGAGCAGCTATTCTATGCATGGTCAATCATATGTGGAAAAATTTGTAATACGGGGAACAAAGAGATATACGTACCGAATTTCAAGAAGGCGTTCGAGCATTTCTGCATACATGCTGGTGGAAGGGCGGTCCTCGATGCTGTGGAGGAAAAGCTGAGGCTGAAGAAAGAAGACGGAGAAGCATCGAGGATGACACTCCATAGATTTGGCAACACTTCGTCTTCTTCTGTTTGGTATGAGTTAAGCTATCTGGAGGGAAAAGGCAGAGTCAGAAAAGCAGATAGAGTATGGCAAATAACATTCGGGAGTGGATTCAAATGCAATAGTGCAGTTTGGGAGTGCATCTCAGAACTCGATCCGAATATGAGAAACGCATGGTCAGATAGCATACATATGTACCCAGTACAAGTCCCAGACATTGCTGATCACTGAAACAGACAGTTGATGCATATTTCTTATGTGACGTTTCATTCTTCCATAGATGCTACATCTAAAAGTTGGCCATTGGACTTGGATGTCATCGAATACAGGCTTCCAAGTTCCAATACATCTATTAAAAAAACTCATTGATAGATAAATTACTATTTAAGATCAGAAATAAATGGTATATAAGAAATCAATCAGCTCATCTATAAGATAAACAATCATCAGCTATAAAAATATGGTGGTCATTAAGAATATATATCAAGGGATTGAATGGAAGAAATCATTGTTACACTAGCCATTGTCAGAATTCACCTCTGGTACACCTACGTCACACAATTTACTAAACATATAAGAAGAAATTTGTCAGCGAACTGACATATAGTCTCACTTTTGCTAAACTAACAACATTTGCAAGTATCTTCAGCATCCGTTTGTAGGTTGGGGAAACCTGTACTGTTCTCCCACAAATTATTGCTCTGAATGACGGCTTGGCTCTATCATTCAACTTTTTACTAGGGAAAAAAAAAAGCTTGAGATCAGGAGCGAGAATTTCACGGTAGTTACTTGCAGAGGCTTAAAAGTTGAAACTGGAGGCAATTCAGAAGCAACTGTAATATTTCAGCTGGCTAGGAGTGCTTGCCCGTTTTAACTTGAGAGGATATCCAACAAATCTTACAAAACCAAATTTTCTATCATTTCAACAGAGAAGTGAAAATTTGCACTAGGCATATCCATGCAAAAACTACAGACGGTTATGGTCAACTGCAATTAGGCATTCTACATAAAAGAACTTTAATCAAGCTAACACAAAATATTCCAAAATAACCACCATCACATGCCTTGGATGAATCAGAATAGAAGAATACAGATGCCAGAAATGGTGAGAAATTAAAACCCTAACAATGAGAAAATTTGCTCTGTGAAGTTATTGTTGGTACTGAAACCTAAGTTTCGACATATTAAGAACATAGTTCCATAAATTAAATAGAAAACTTAAAGTCATATCCATAATTAGTATCATAAATCTTGGGACATAGTTGATTATCTTACTTCCGAGCATGAGTATGCACAGGCCAAAATTGGATTCATGAGTTTATGCTTAAACTTTCATAAGTGATGACTTTAGTGTTTCTAGTTATGTCTTATAAAGGGGAAAGCTTCATCTACACTGAACAAAAACTAAGCATACAGATTTAAAATTTGTAAAATATGAAAAGAAAAAAATCATATGCGAGCAAAAAAATTCCAGCGACGTCATTTATGTCAATAAATCCAAAATTACCCCTATGATCGCTCTGAGTCCTTCAAACATTATTATTATGGTATACGGTCAAAACCATTAATGATCTTTTAACTTGTAAAGAGTAAGAGGAGTACTCCTATCCATCCAAAATTTCCTCCAGTGCGAAATTAGTTGCACAATCAATAAACTTCCCATTATGACCAATGTCGATCCTCCACATTTAACACAAAAGAGTGCTCTAAACTTTAAACATTTAAAGAAGATGGAGCATCCAGAAATAATAATACACTTCGAAGAAAGTTGTTTCAACTAGATACAAGAGCTATCCTGTTTGAATAATGCCAGTAAATTCAGAAGCCTTGAGATAGATCACTCTATTTTTCAATTAACATTTTTTAAACTGCACTTGTATGAGAAAGTTGTACCTCGTGCAGATTCAGCATGAATATAAACTACTTCAGAGACCAAAGCCCAGGTACCCATGAGGAAAAAAACTGATAAGGTCACATTCCCAACCTCAAGGACAGCCATTGAGAAGTTGAGCCATTCATTTACTACCAAGACATTGTCTACTGATCCATTTGGAGATGACTTCGCATCACTTCTAGTAAGGAACTGCGAGTGTCTGTAGTGACAGTTCAACCAATACACATAAGAACGAGATATAACACATAGAGGACTTGTTTGATAACAAAAGCAAGTCCGAAATTTGAAGATTTGGCTCGAGAACTAGCACTTGTGGTGCCACTCATTTACTCAACTTTTCATGTTAAAAGTAACCCCAAAACTATGCCTACCTGAAAAGCCACAAGCAATCATCTCGTCCTCCCCTCATGTGATTTATTTGTCTTCAACGCTGTGTAATGTTTAGACATTAATTCTGAAATAGAGTGGTGTCCAAACAAGTGGGAATTCTTCAGAATCAAATTCCACGTAGATGAATCAATAGGAAAGCCTTGACCAGGCATCCACTGTAGCAAATGAAGAAGCAGTTCTTTCTTTTCTGGTTGCTCAATGTAACGAGAAACTGCCATGTAAAATATGTCCTGAAACAGAGAATCCAACAAATGGCTGAACAAAATGCCAATATGGTAAAGGTGAAACAGACAATTTTAAACTGACAATTGTTGCTTCTTATCCAAATCCAGACTAAAATATTCTACAGGCTTCATGAGAATAATGAACTCTTAATGATGTCAGTGAGGGGAGGCAAAGACACGGATGTAATAGACGCAGAAGCATGAGGGTTACATCTGTACTAAAAGCAATATATACTGGTGGCTGATCAATAATTACATCTTTACCTGATGAATCTTGTAGCCAGAGTAGTGGATAGACTTGATCACATCATTTACCAAGTTTATATTGCCTTTTCTCATAAAGGAAGTAGCAAATTTCTTAATAGCAGGTTCAGATATCAACTTTGCATTGTCCTGAAGAATGTGGAGTGCTCATAAATATAGAGCACAAAGACCAATAAACTATTGAAGTTCATCGTAACAAATTCATACCTTGACTACCACATACGCATCTTTAAGAAGTCCACCTGCAAGTAAAATATGTAAAATCTTTTCATGAAGGGCTTTGTTTATTCCTCTCTTGCTATATTTCAACATATTGTACACTGAAAATGCTTCTGAATGGGCACCAGTTCTACCAAGATGATTGATCAAAGAGGCAGAGAGATCCTGCATGACGAAAACCTGTAAGAAACTATACGCCAAAGATCCTGCATAAAGAAACTGTATGCCAAATTCACTAAGTTTGGCCATCCCAATAACAAGAACCTATTCCTCCATTTTTCACAATTTGTTGGAAGTTTCAGTTGTAATCTACTGTTTCACAATAAGCAGGCTTGTCGTCAGGATAATTGCTGTCATCCAAGGACTAACTACTTAAAAGAGGTGGAACGAGACAACAAGAATTACGCAAACAGAAAGGAAAGGATGACAACAAATCACATTAGTTATTGTAAACATACCATAGGGAACATTACCATGATTTCAAAGTAAAGACCAATATTCTCATATAGTTAATATTTAGAATATCCACCAAGGACATTAGTATAGCTGAAGTCATGCCCCACTAAGAGTTCATCTCAGATTGAAATAAAGTAAACGATGAACATCTAAGAATAGAAATAACCTTTGTTTTTTTATTGCTCCACTAGAAAGCAAGGATCTAAATAGCAATCATATGAAAGGCCAAAACATCTACAACAGGTAATCACATTAAATAAAACTTTAGCAAAGACTATGGGAAAGGTCTGAAAAGCCTATAATCAAACAATCAACGAAATTTCGAACCCAAACTTCAGGTTCAGGAAAGTGTGTCCATGCATAAATCTGTAACCTCCAACGATTTACCTCCTCAGGCTGGTGACCTTTCCTATGCATGTCCTCCATTGTACGATAGGCAAGTAAATACAAGTGCTCCTTGCAGAAATACTTTATTAAAATTTGAAAGGTATTCCAATCAGGACTGATTGCTGAGTCGTCCATCTTCTTCATCAACTTCATCACATTCTCCATTTCTCCCGATCTACAATAGGCACAGAGCATTGAGTTCAAAATAACCACATCATACTTGCCATACTTGATCTCAAATTCGCAAGCCAACTGCTTTGCTTCTTCTATGAGCCCACTACGGCAGAGGGCTGAAATCATAATACTGTAGGAGTAACCGTCTACACATATTTGGAGCAAAGATGGTATTAGTATGACAAGGAACTATTTGAAGGAGGTTCAAATAGCTCAACTTATATAAATAAGTACAGAAAGGAATGCATGTAGACTAGCTGACTAAGCGCAAAGCTCTACAGTTGCAAACTAAAAGAAATATAAAATAGAAAAAAAAATGATCAGATAATTGGGTGAAACTGAAACCTCCTTTCCAAACGTACATTTTTATGCATAACTTTGAATACACCTAGCCCCTAGGCTGGTGCCCAATAACAGAAGTTCCATATTGCGGTAGCTGGTAGATATTTCGAGCATCAAAGTACCTCGAATTTCACCCTACAACTAGTTCTAATGTCACTAGTAAAGAGTCAAACATCAATTGTCAGGATGCATTCAGTGGATGCAACCCAAAGCCTACAGAAAAATCTTAACTGACGCTGAAGTCTAAAAAAATACTTGCCAAGTACTGCTACAGCATTTTCTAAGCTCTAAAGTGCATGCAATGTGCAGTCCCAGAAAGATTTCAGTTGAAAGACTTGAATATCCAACTATGCATACCATTTTTCACTTCTTTCTCCCTCATTTCATCAAAAACTGCTTTGGCTACCGTAAGTTTCCCACATTTCGCAAGGCCATCCATCAGTAAACAGTATGGCATCTGCAGAGAAGGAGAATTCGATAAGCAATAAAGAGCTGCCGAAACTCTAGCAATTTGACTGGAAAGCCATATATGACCCCTATTATACAGCAACTATGAAAATTTTGCTGAGCTAGAAATAATAATCATACTGCATGAACCAAATGCATAATCTCAGTTACACTAAGTTAAAGCACAATTCCCTATACAATTTTTCCTCATGAAACCCTAATAAAAGGCTCATGTTCCCTAACTGAACAAATTAAAAAGCAAAAATATTATAAAGAAACAAAGACGCAGTATCACTGCTAAAACTTTCCTACTGTTCCAATTCTATTGTCTCGTCGTTTGGGTCAGACTGAATGTCCACATTCTAACTGAATAGTTTTCCTATATGGGTTGTAACATCTTCAAATTTAAACCAGATGACGGGCAAAAGATTTACTTTCGCTCCAAACATATGATACAACCAGCTTCCTCATTCCTTCCCCACCCACCACCTCCAAAAGAATGCAAAGAACAAAATACTGTGAACCACAACCACATCTCACAGCCACCTCAAGCCTCTCAAGCAGTAGATAACAAAAACATTGGCATAGGACTGCATGGTGACTGCAACAAAATCTTTTTTTTTTTCCGAGTGTTTCTTCTAATGCAAATGGTGGTCCCAGCTAAGGTTCAGAACGCAGTTCTGATTTATGAGCTTGCTTCACAGGTAGAAGCAGTTCTACCACTTTGTGCATTTTCTGGTGCTTTTTAGTAATGATGAAGTTCTATATTTCTTTTATATAATTTTGGCTGTTCAGTGCTATGAGTTATATCTGAAAACAGGATTAATTCCATGGTGGCAATGATCAACATTGGAGGCTGGGTTTCTAAATGGATAAGACTGGAGAGAGAGAGATCAAGTAGATTAGTTGATTCTATCATAAAAATGTGAGATCACCAAAACATATTACTTGCATGAAAGAAAGTCTCAAATTCAATGGGCATTTATTTCAGATGGAGGGAATAATAAGCAAGGGAGATAAAATGAGCTGCAATGCCTTTGCACATATATTAAGGTCCAAATAACTTAACTCTTTGAAAAGATGTTATGAGAAGAGAACTTCGTGGAAGCAAGGTTCATGTGTTGTAATGTGCTATATTATTTGAAATTAACAAAGAGTACAGATCATTTATAATGCGGTTTCTTTAACTTTCAACATGTTTAACAGCTGGACATTCAATTCTGACGGCAGGAGTATATGGGTAATATTTAGTATTAAACACTTAGAAATTGGGTAATTTTTGTCAAATACAAACAATTGCCAAAAGGATGCAGCTTTCAGGAATTTTAGTGTGTGTTGGAGCAAATATGACTTTAATGCGTCCTTGGACAATTTTCTTATTGCTACTAGCATTAACACTCAAGGAACAAAAGAAAACAACAAATCTAGGGCCAAACACAAAAATAAAATCTTATGTATATATGTACATGTAGATATACAGAGTAACATTATCAACTTGAATTTTTTAACAGAAATGGTCACCTCATCCTCAGCGTAGCCTAGAGCTTGCAGTTCATCCAGTAGTTCTCTTGATTTCACAAACAAGCCACCTTTAACATATACTTTCAGCAGAGTTGTTAGAATAACCTGCAAGAAATTTATATATAAATAACTGCATAACTAAAATAGTTGCCAGTAGAAATTAGTTCCTCAATTTGAAATGATGTGGAATGGATATTTACAAGTTATATTAAGTAGGCATTGCCACTGTCATTAGAATTTCATGCCTAAAACAAATAAGTATGTAATAAAAGAAAAGGGAAAAATTCCTAATAACACTAACTCTTACACCTGAAATATGCCGGTTCATCATTCATCAATAAATAATGAAGAAATGTCACAATTATATTAAATGAAGCATACAAAACCATATATGTTCACTCATGCACCAAAAACAGACAAAAAGATATATCATAAAGCGCTCTCCCCAATCCATATACAATTAAAAGTAACAATAACAATTACAGAAATAAAGATGGTAAATTGAACTGCTTTGCAGGATAGTAATGAGCACAAACAGGTTGCTTCTAACCATTGAAGGGGACACATGGCTAAGAAAAACAAAATAAAATTGAAATTGTATGTTTATAATTACCATATATCTCCTTGAGCGTCCCTTGTAATTATAATTATTAAAAAGTTTGATACAAAGAGAAAGGAAATCAAATTCATGATGAATTTGAGAATAGCAGTCATAATACAATGCCATAGAATAATAGCTTCTTCACTACTTTAATAGTCCAAGCCTCAGGTATATAAAGCCACCAAGATTCCTGTAGGACAAGCTCGCCGAAGATCACGAACATATTAAAAAGTTGAAGAAAAGGATTTTGAGAATCCAAGAAAATTTGAAATCTTATTCCTCTGACAATGGTCCATTTGTACGCTGATTGATCATAATTAAAGAAAGGAGAAGTGCAAGAGTACAAATAACATGCTTGAGTGAACTCCAAAGACGAATAGTACTTTATAGAGTTTGCTACTTCATAGCGGGAAACAGAAAGGAAAACTTTATAGCTCCAAATGATAGTACTTTGTGATTTACATGTTAAAGCCTTAGGCTGTGGATGGTTGTAAAATACTTTTGCAAAATATTCCCTAAAAAACTCTTGCCCCAACATGTGATTGCTTGTGAAGTTTTTAAAATATACACTATTCACCCATTCTCACATTTCCAATCATCGATCACATTAAATTATTATTTTACTAAAAAAACATCACTATCAACTATCACCATAACAGAATCATATAACAAATACACTATTCACTCTCCCTTATTTTTCAAATCCAATCACCTGCACCCCCCCCCCCCTCCTTCCCCACAATTTTTTTAATTATACTAAGAAAAAAAACATTTTAGTTACGATTTTATATGATTGCGAAAATATCATCACATCAACCATCACCATCACATTCACATCTTATATCAAATCCCACTCTCAAAATTTATTCTTATTTTTCCAAATAATTTCACACTGTTCTCTCCAAAAATAGAAAAGAGCGGAACGAAAGGTCAACCAAACCCATGGTCCAAACACTGAATAAAAGTGCTTCATAAAGTCTTGCTACGTCAATGACATTTGAATAAGCCTTGCACGTATAACTATGCTATATTAGTGAAAGCATAAAGCAGTGTTTAGTAATAGAGATGGACAGAATTGCATTATCCGTAAGAGGAATTGAAAACGCACCTTATTCAAAACTAACCCTGCAGATCTCATTTGTTGGATCAGCTCATCAGCCTTCCCATAGTTTCCATCAACTGCATATGCATTCAGCAAAGAGCTATAGTGGAAGACATTCGGAGAGTGACCTTCACTCTTCATCTCATCAAAGTATTTCTCTGCTGCTTCACATTGATTGTTCGATGCGCAAACTGATATAAGTGTTCCATAAACTACACTATCCATATGCAACCCGCTAGACTTAATTTCGCGAACCAGTTCCACTGCCTTAAAGTAACCATCTTTCACTTTGGCGCATCCCAAAAGTAGCTAAGATGCAGAAAATTACAATTGTAAGATCATATGAAAACTGATATATCGCATAAACATTCAAGGGAAGAAGAACTTGACCACTGGGGCGAATCATATATTATAATATTTTGTTAACATGTCGAATATTGTCTTAAATGTTTTTTGGTTACTACTTTACATTCTTATAATCTATATCTACTCATACTTTTGTTGCCCTCATTCTTTCTGCTTTAATATGTGTAATATTACTTGTGCTATAATTGCAATAAATTTCATGCTTCAGTCATAAAATTCAACTACTATTCGTACTATTCTGATTTTGTTCATAAACTACAATTAAATCCCTTCAAAATCCCACAGCGCTGTGCAATAAGTATCGTGTTTTTCACAAATTCAAAGAAGCCAGAAAACCAAATATATATGCACAATTGCACATTAAGAATAACAACATGAGTATAAAGAATTTTTAGTTGCAACTTGCAAATGATGATTCAATGAACAACATCTTCTCATTTGGTTTGCAACAGATTTAATGTAGAGAATTCGAGTAGCATACCGTACTATAAGTTACAATATCAGGCACTAAACCTGCTTGCTTCATTTGATTAAATAGCTTAAGGCTGCTGTCAAACTTGCCACTCTTTATTAGACAATATAGAGTAGAATTACAAACAGATACATTGTTCCTTGTGGAGTCATCTTTGATGCTATTGTATATTTCCAAGGCCTTCATCGAATTAGAATCCCTCCCAACGAACTTTATATAACTGCTGTAGGAAGGAATATTTGTTTTTCCATGCTGCCGCATCCAATCAAAAAGCTGCAAAGGTATCGATAGTGTATTACAACAAAAATCTGGTGGTTGTATCTTTTATGTTCATCGCTTCACTCAGAATAAATTTTGTGAGCAGAAACGTTTATAGAAAAACCATGCTGTCTTCATGAAAGATGATAAAAGCTTGATTTAGCATAAGTTAAAGATATCATCATGTTTTTAGACTCTATCGGTATAAAATGTTATAAGAATAATAAAGAGAGGAAACTGAATATATGAATTGTGTATTAATCAGGCTGAAAATGTACATTATATAGGCAATAGATAGCCTAACACCTTTCAGAAATTAAGGAAAAGTAAAAGTACCACTACCTAATTTAGGGCACTAAACTTCCACTAATTCCACTAAAGCTATAATTTACAATATCTTAACACTCCCCCTCAAGGTGGAGCATATACATCATATGCATCCATCTTGTCACATATATAAGTTATCCGAGGGACCTCGTAGAGATTTAGTGAAGATGTCAGCGAGTTGATCTCTAGAGTTGACAAAGGAGGTCCTAATGATTCCAGATAGAATCTTTTCTCTGAGGAAATGACAGTCGACTTCTATATGTTTCGTCCTCTCGTGAAAAACTGGATTGGAAGAGAGGTGTAGAGCTGACTGATTATCACATACGAGCTCCATAGGACCAATGTCACAAAAGTGTAATTCCTGCAGTAAGTGTTTGAGCCACAAGAGTTCACAAGTTGCATGAGCCATAGCTCGATATTCGGCTTCAGATTGATCGAGCAACGATTACCGCTTTTCTTGCTCTTCCATGAGATCGAGTTTCCTCCGATGAATATCTGATAACTGAGTAGATCTTGATCATTCTCATCTCCCCCAATCAAGATCCAATACCCAATGATATTTGTGTGTCATTTATCGGTGAAAACAAGTCCTTTTCCAGTGACCCTTTAATGTATTTTACAATACGAATAACGGCATTCCAATGACTATCACAAGGAGAATTGAGAAACGACTTACTATACTTACTTATCGGGAAAGATATGTCGTGTCCGGTCATGGTGAGATAATTGATTTCCCAACAAGCGCTTCGATATCTTCCTGGATCGGGATAAGGCTCCCCGATTAGGAAGGAGCTTTACATTAGGATCCATAGGAGTAGTAATGCGGTTTACAATGTAAGACCCGCTTTCTTCTAAAATATCAAGAGCATATTTTCTTTGAGAGATAGCAACACCTCGACTTTGATTGGGCTACTTCAATCCCAAGAAAGTAACGAAGAGGGCCTAAATCTTTAGTTTGAAAATTCTGAAATAGGTGTTGTTTCAGTGCCTTGATACCTTCACAATCGTTGCCAGTAATTACAATGTCATCAACATAAACTACAAGATAGATATAGGTGTTTGATGAGGAGCATTTAAAGAAGACAGAATGGTCTCCTTCGCAACGGATCATCCCAAACTGCTGAAGAACTTTGCTGAATCGGCCAAACCATGCTCTAGGCGATTGTTTCAGGCCATACAAAGATTTTTGTAATTTGCATACCAATCCACACTCCCCCTGAGCAACAAACCCCGGAGGTTGCTCCATATAAATTTCCTCATCCAAGTCACCGTGCAAAAAGGCATTTTTGATATCTAACTGAAAGAGGGGCCAACGTCGTATGGCGACCGTGGCTAAGAATAAACGAGCGAGGGACATTTTGGCAACGGGTGAAAAAGTATCATTTGTAATCCCGATCATAGACTTGTGTGTATCCTTTGGCCACTAATCGAGCTTTTAAGCGATCAACTTGTCCATCCTGGACCGACCTTAACATTAAAAACCCATCGGCAACCAACAAATGAGATTTTCCGGATGGAAGAGGAACAAGCGTCCAAGTATGATTGGAATCTAAAGCGGACATTTCATCAAGCATGGCTTTGGACCATCCTGGATGAGATAGTGCTTTAAACTGTCTTAGGAATAGAAAGCAGAAGACAACGTAGAGACAAGAGTACAATAGGTGGGCGATAAACGATGATAAGAAAGAAAATTGTAAATAGGATAAGGGTTACGAGTAGAGCGTATACCTGCGGAGGGCGATAAGCAAATCGTCAGTGAAGCGGATGGATCCTGGAGTAGGGAAGAGATATCGGAATAGGAGTCAAGACGTGACTCTATCCGCCGTTCATAAGTGATGCCATACCGATTTATGGGGCGAAGGAGACGTGGTGGAGAGGATGAAGGAATGGACATATCCGGAAAAGTAGAAGACTCGGGAGTGATGGAAAAATAAGGTATAAGCGATACGATCTAAGTCGTAGGAAGGAATAGTCGTTGTGGCAAAGTATGAGATATCCTCGAAAGAAGGTAACATCTGGGAGATGTAGAAACGGTTTGTAGGAGGAGAGTAGCAACGATAACCCTTTTGAACACGAGAATAGCGAGGAAAATACACTTGATGGATCGAAGCGGATAGTTTATCGCGACCGGAGAAAGATCATGAACAAAACAAGTACAACCAAAAACACGAGGAGAAACATCATATAAGGGGGCCATAGGATGCAAAATGGAATAGGGAGTCTGACCATTCAATACGAAAGATGGCATTCGATTTATCAAATAAGTGGCGATTAAGACAAAGATCGCCCAAAACCTTAAAGGTGCATTAGCATATATCAAGAGAGTGCGGCGGTATCAACAATGTGTCATGTTTTTCGTTCGGAACACCATTTTGTTGAGGTGTATGAGGCAACTTGATTGATGTATAATGCCTTAGAACTTATGAAGGAATGAAAACGGTCGAGAAATACTCTTTTGCATTATCACTTGTAAGATACAAATTGTTTTGCCAAACCGAGTCATAATTTCCGAACAAAATTTTTGAAAAATATCGAACAACTCGAAACGATCTTTCATTAAAAATACCCAAGTACATCCGGAGAAATCATCAATAAAAATGACATAATAACGATAACCTTTAAGAGAGACGAAACACGACTCGGACCCCAAACATCAAAGTGAACAATATCAAAAAGAGAGACAACTGACTTTATTATTAATACGATTAGGAAAAGAGACACGAACATGTTTTCCTAATCGACAAGACTCACAATTTAAAGACTCAAAATGTGAAAGACCGGATACCATGATTTTTAACTTGGATAGACTTGGGTGGCACAGGCAGGCGGCGATGAAGAAGATCGGGGGGATGCGGAAGCGGCACATATAGTAGACATTGGTGATTGAAGGTAGTAGAGACCACGACATTCGGATCTGCTCCAATCGTCCGCCCCGTATTCGGTCTTGTATTAGGAAGGAGTCGAGAAGTGAAGGTTATGGCACAATTTAAAGAACGAGTTAATTTGCTTATGGAAATTAAGTTAAGCGGGCAATGGGGAACCAATAAAAGCGAAACTTAAAGATATTGTGGGAGTAGGTGAAACTCGTCCCAACTCGATTGCCTGGATTTTAGATCCATCCGCAAATAATAAAATGTGGAAGTGTGGTTTGTGATATATCGAGAAAAATTGAGGAATTACGATCCATGATCGAAGCACGAGAATCCAAAACCCATCCCGTAGGTGTAGAGTGAGAGAGACAAACCGTAGAATTACGGTGTGAGCAATAGTAGCGGAAGATGTAGCACTTTTGGGCTCGCTTTAAACTGTAAGTACTCTTTATAGTCACTAGGAGAAAGAGTAATCTCGAGAATCGGTTACGGAATTGAGAATGGGTTGGAGATTGAGCAATATTAGCCATTTTCGGGAAAACCATGTAGTATAACACCGATCCTGAGTGTGGTTATCGCGACCCGCGAAAGTACAATAAAGATTTCCTCTACCCCCTCGTCCACGACCTCGACCACGACCACGACCTCGACCTCCACTGCCACGGTTATTCATATGAGAAACAAGAGCCGATGGCTCAGGCGTTGTTTGTGTGGTATGGGCTGAGAAAGAAACTCGGATAAGACGACTAATAAGTTCTTCAACCGTAGGGATAGTAGGATTTGTTAAAGCCTGGTCACGTACAGATCCATACTCTTTCGGAAGACCATGAAGAATAAATACCATGAACATATTGTCGAGTTTCGTCAACATTTGTGGAAGATCCGTACTGACTAACATTAACTTGAGCTCATCAATAGTGGATTGAGCCCGAGTTAAATATTCTGACAAATCGTGGTCAGTCATATGAAGAGTGGCAAGATTACGAACATATTCATACAAACGTTGAATATTGTTAGCATAAAGGGTTTTAGCTTTGACCCAGACATCATAGCAAGTCCTATACGGACGAAAATGTGCCATTAACTTTGGCTCAATAGAATTCCACAACAAGGATACAAGTTGGTAATCAGCTTGTTCCCAATTATCTTTCAACTTAGATCAATGTCAAAGATTTTTTAGTAAGATGGTCGGAGAGATTCGACCTAAAAGCCATAACTCGACAGGAGGAGTGCCAATTTAAGTAGTTCGACCATTCAATTTTTCAGTTGTAATTGTAGGGGAACCTTGAAAAGCAAAAGAGACTAACCCCTTTTTGTGTGAGGAGATTTCAGTAGTGTCAGCCATTTTAACTGCAACCAAACACTTTTTGTTTTTGTTTTTTTTTTCTTAAATCAAATACCTGGACAACAGAAAATAGTGTCTGACAGACACAAGAAAAAAAAAAGAAAAAAAAAGGGGGTTGAACAGAAGAAAAAAAGACGTAAGACACCCGAATTGGAAGACCCACTAACTGAAAGTGGTACAGATAGAGAGAGGAGGAAAAGGCGCACCGGACGGCCCTGGTGCGACGGCAAACTGACGGCGGAGGCGGGTGGTGGTCACGCGCCGGAGAAGAGGTGGCGCGTGAGAGCGCGTGGAGATGTTTCCGGCGACGGGGTTCGGAGGTCTGGCCGTTTGGAAGCCGGCGAGTCCGATGGTATGGCGCGTGTAGCCGTCAGAGGTTCCGGCAGTGGTGAACTGTTCCGGTCAGTTAAGGTGGAGAAAAAAAAAGAAGGTTTTGGCCAAAAAGACAATTTGGGGCTGTGACTGAAAAGCTTGAAAGGAAGATGGCAATATACTTAGTTTCGTACCTGCTCTTTGATACCATAAAGAGAGGAAACTGAATATATGAATTGTGTATTAATCAGGCTGAAAATGTACATTATATAGGCAATAGATAGCCTAACACCTTTCAGAAATTAAGGAAAAGTAAAAGTACCACTACCTAATTTAGGGCACTAAACTTCCACTAATACTTCCACTAAAGCTATAATTTACAATATCTTAACAAATAATAATTCAATATTGTAAAATGGAGATAACCTCAAAATACTCTTCTCAAGGGTACCCAACTTCTGGGTCATTCAAAAGTTGACAATAAGGAGTATAACTAAAATATTCCGATCATGTTTCTAGAATAATAATGAGAACATCAGTTCTCAGATTTAAACAAACACTAAAAACACGCATACGTGCAGTATACTTGCTCAACCACATACATACAAGTGACTACTCGAAAATTTCTTATGTTTCCCATTAACTGTCTAAACTTAACCAAAAGATTAGTTCTTTTTAGTCTACCTTTCCTCTGTGTACATACTATAACAATTCTCCACACAATTACTTACATATTTAAAAAATCAGTCTTGAATTTACAACAGCACAAGGTATCAGGAAAAGGGAAAGCAAAGATGAAATACTCCAGGGACATGCAGATATCAAAACAGACAATACACATGATACACTTTATGTCTAACGCATATAGGCGATCTGCCAGTGATTTAACATTCACATCATTAAATCTCAATGTGCCACTAACCATTAGAGAGAACATTTAATAATAACAGGCATCGAAACACTCTAACAAATTGTCAAAAATAAAATAGAAGATTATAAGTTGTTAAAATTTAAAACCTGATAAAGATCCTTCCTTCTGTTTAGCTTCCCAAAATGACGCAACACCACATTCAGATCTTGTGCTTTTAACACATCTCCTGATCTGTAAGCAGAATAAAGTTATATTTTTCCTTTTCTTCTGTGCAAAGGTAAATATTTCATTTAATGGGCACCAGGGGGGTGCTTCACCTTTAACCACCATTTAATTCCAATTTATTGCCGGAAATCCAGAAAGATGTGAATATAAGTTTTTTGACAAACAATTATTGGCGTATACCAAGCCAAGGTGGCAAGATAGTCACATTCCATGCAATAATTCAACCTAGCAAATCATTTAAATGAAAAGTTACATGTGATAGTTGTACATACACCCGATATATTGTATAGTGCTTCAGATACTCCAAGACAATTGTGAACAAGAAGTTAGAACAAGGAAAATAATACAGATACACACAAGGTAATCATGTCACGGGTACTAATCTGTATACAACCTATAACTCAGTTGTCCACCATGGCTAAATACTACTGCTAAACAATGTGCTTCTTGAATGGCCATAGAGTAGCTATTAGCCCATGCCCTAAATTTTATACTCCATTAAATCCAATAAGATGGCTGAAAAATCTGAACACAACTCAGTTCAAATTTTAGCTTTACAATACCCAATTCATTCTCAATCCAATTAAACCCCCTCAGAAAAGTAACTGGCAATAATGTCACATGTTTTGCACATAATACCAATAATTAGATACAAATTATGGGTTAAACCAATAGCTATACATTGAAGTGAGCTCGATAATTAAAAAAATGCCGAATAAAATAAACCTCAAAAGAGCAGATGACAAATCAGAAGAATGTTGAATATCCAGAATTGCAGATTCTCTTGCTTTATATGAAGTCGACGGATTTTTCGAGAGGTTTCTCGAAACATTCAAGGGCTTGCTTCGAACTTCGCTATGCTTTTCAGCACCATTAGAAGAGATTGGAGTCGACACTCTTTGCGGCGGCGGTGTTGCAAATGTGGTGGTGGCGGGCTTAGAGTTTTTGATGGGTCGGGTTGTGGGGAAAAGAAATGCGGGTTGAAAACCGTTTCCCAGCACCGATGAAACCTCCATTAGGATTGGGATGAAGCAGGGCAGTCCAATGAAGTGAAAACGGAAAGGGGACTTTGAAAGTGCTAACTATTACTCTTGTGGGCTTGTGCTATCGTGGTGTACATAGTTGGAGGAGTGTAGAGACGCGACTAATCAAGTACCAAAAAAACACGCTATAGTAGTAAAAACTGAAAAATGTAAAATTTATTAAAACCCTTTTTTTTTTTTAGCAAAATAACACCCCGGGGGTGGGGGATTGAGGCGTGATCCCCTACCTGTAGATCAAATAATCAAAGTATCATACAATGTCATGTCCCGTCACGGGGAAAAATCAAAAATCAAGAAACCTATCACTACGACAATTATACAGACTATCATAATGAGATATCTAAAAAAAAATACAAGGAGAACTAATGCGCAATCAAAATCTAAAGTTTGGATATCCCAGCTGGTCCATCCGAATTAGCGCTAGAAGGTGGTGAGAAGTCGTGCCCTCATAAACAATATGATGCCGGGCGAGCTCCCAACTCCGCTAGATGATCGGTAGGTCGATTCCCTCTCTGTGTATGTGGGAAATCGAATGCGAAGGTCCTCGGATGTTCCGAATGCGAATCGATGTATGTTGAACTGCCATGAGCGAAGGCAACCAGGATGTGATCGTGGTGACCACCACCGCCGCGTCCAACTCGATCCAAATCTGCAAAGAAAAGCGCGGCATACTGCGATCCCATCTCCATGCTAGTAGCTCGGCATGAAAGCTAGACACCGCCTGGAATGAACTATGAAACGCCAACATGAGTCTCCGCAAATGATCTCGTATCAATCCCCGCCACCGCCTATTAATGTGTCCGATCAAACGAACCATCCGTGTTTAGCTTGATCCGAGGAGGAGACCGAGTGCTCGCCGATCACCATCCCGGCTGCGTGGAACCCGTGGTGGATCACTCCCCGCAAAAACTCACGGCGGGGAAGCATCCGGACCAATCAGGAGCTCAAACGCCGACCGAAACAAGAATCCGGAGATACCGCTCCACCGCCAAATAATGTGAGATGCCAAGAAAGGAAGGTGTCGATCTTGACACTATTCCTTTCCGTCCGACAAACCATAAAATCAAGCAAGGAACCAGGAAACTCAAGTGCCTCGTGTGTGATCTGTGTGTGCGATTCCTCCAAAATGTGAGGAACAATATCATATCAGTGGTGTGTGGAAGAAAGAATAAAAAGAAATAATAATGTTGCTTCTCCTTTTGTTTTGTTGATTTTCCATTTGAAAAATAATTGCAAGAAAAAGTCAATTGTGAATGAAATACAATAAGGGTGGCGCTATTGACACCCCCTTTTTTTATGAGTACACCCATCTTCTAAGTACACCACCCTCCACTTTTTCAAATATGCCACAATTGATGAGTTCACCCCCCCCTTTTTTCCAATTTTACCCTTTCATGAAAAACCCTAGGTGGCACATGGCACGATGACAAGATGGCACAATGGGTTTTCTGTCATCATGCCACATGGCACGATGGCAAAAACATGGCACGATGGCAAAAACATGGCACGATAGCATTTTCACCATCATGCCACATGGCACGATGGCATGATGGCACGATGGCAAAAACATGGCATGATGGCCCATGTGGCACGATGGGTGTGGCACGATGGCACACTGAATTTTTTGTCATAGCGTGTGATCGTGCCTTATATCGCATCTATTTCTTTGTGACAATATTTTTCAACTTTGAAAATTTGAAAAATAACATATTTTATGCTATAAACTAAGAATATACGTTCATTATATGGGGATATAAATACTTTATTGTTCGAATCTTCAACAATTTGGGTGTTGGAAAAATCTATGGTTTGTATAAAGAAAATTTAACTTTCTTCGAGAAGAAGAAGAATGTGAGTGAATGATGTGGGTGTATTTAGAGATTAGTGGGTATGTATTTAGAACTTGGCTTTTAGTAAGGGTATTATAGTCTTTTAACTTAATGGCATTTTTGAAATTTTAGAAAGTGGGTGTACTCATCAAAAAAGGAGGTGTCAATAGCGGCAACCATACAATAATTAGTTGGGATGTGATTAGATGTAAAATGAAATTGTAATGAATAGTCAATGACATCGGTTTTTCTTAACAAAATAATGGTTGTGATTGGTGATAACAAAAGTGAGAGTTATTGACAATAGTGTATTTTTTATGAAAGTATATTGATGAAATTGGATGTGTTTTTTGTTAATAAAAAGTAATTAAATTAAATGTAATTCGCGTTTGGAGTGAGATAATTTTTTATTTTTTATTAAATCTATTGAATCGAGTTTGAACAAGTTTTGAATAATCGAGCTAAACATTAATCGACTTAGTGTAATTTGATATTTTTATACTTATTTTTTTACTAATCGAATTTGAAACGAGTTTCGCATTCTATCAAACAAAAAATAATATATTCAAATTTGATTTGCTATGTTAGTAAATCAAGTGCAAAATGGCTCTTAAGAATTAATTCAACATCGAGTATCGAGTCATTTAATTTGTTTTGCAACCATGGATGAGTAATTTGACTTGTTTTGCGGCCCTAAACATAAGTTAGGAAAATCCCAAATATTAGTAGCAACAAAACAAGAAAAGAAAAAAAATGACACTAGATTTGGAAGGTTGTAGTGATTATGCTTTCATTCCGGGAGAATAGTATTGATGTATTTTTTAAAGTGAGAATTGGATGTGTAAAGAAAAAATAATTATTGTGTTGATGTGATGAAAAATCTTTTAGAGATGTTGATTGTTTGTGGAAAAATTGTAGAAATAATAGTGTAAAATATAATGCAAGAAATTCAATAAAAATAAAAAATCAAATCAAAAATAAAAAATATGGATCTCATTTTATACCTCTTTGTTATCAATATTAAGATAAAATAATAAAAACAGTGATAAAGTAAAGAAAATATCGGAATATTTATATGAATAGGGAGAGAAAAGAGAAAAATAAATAGTATAATTGTGTATTGGGAAGTGAGTCTTGTCGATGCTACACTTGGTGTAGATCTACATACAAGTGTCGCATTTCTTATACTTAAAAACACTTGTCACTCATCAATGTATAAAGTGTGACACTTGTCATTCGTCCATGAATCAAGTATATTACACCTGGAGTAACATGGATAATATATTTGGAAGTGTGAAATAAAAAGAGAAAAATAAGTTAATTTTGGAGAGAAATAAGATTTTCTATAAAAAAATATTTTTTTTCAAACAAACAATTATACATCCTACAAATTTTTCATCCAAAAATAAAAATTTAGGAAATACTTTCACAACCAATCACAGCGAAAGTTTCTTGTTTAACTGTAAACTAGCCCAAATTGTTCATTCAAATCACTTCTCCAAAAAAAATATATATATATATATATATATAGATATATATTTTCAAATCAAGCTTATTTCACGCCTCCCAAGTGATATATATATATATATATATATATACACACTGCATTCCTATATATTTTCTCCACCCTTATAATTGTTTCAAGTTAATGAGCCCAAACAAATTTTCTCAATAAATAACAAACTTATAAGTTTTTTCATCATATAAATTATATCACTATTATTACTAAACATTTAGTATGTTTGTCTAGCTTCTCTCATAAGTATTGTTTTCCCAATTTCTCCCCCCAATCACCAACCAAACATACATTAGGTTTCCCAATTCATTCTATGTTAATACACACATTTCTCAATACATCCCATCAAACTTTTCTCTCCCCAAAAACTTCCCCCAATTACTAAACATACAAATTCATAAAGCTTATTTCATTGAAAACAAATGAAAATGTAAGCATGCTTCAGATCACTTTGCAAATGAACTTTTAGCTAAAAAGTTCATTTGAATTTTTTCGAAGTGTTTAGTGATTTTTATGTTGGGTGGACTTTTGAAATAAGTTTCATAGCCCATTTTCATTACTTTTGTTTGGATGTTACTAAAATGTTTGTATTTTCCTATTTTAACTCATATATTTCTATTTAAATGTCAAAGTACTTTCTGAGACGTTCTCCACAAAATAACATTTTCTATTTTTTTTTTGTTGATTTTCACTTTTTTTTCTTCTTTATTTTTTGTTTTTTTCTTCATTGTTTCTCATCTATCAAGGGAATAAATAAAGAACAAAACCCAACATCATGGCGACAGCACACAATCAGATGAAAAGCAGTACATAGCATGCACATGTGCAGAATACATTTTTCTCCATATGTTATCTTGTGCTTTTTATTCCTTTTGTCTTTTCTTAATATGATAAGTATATGTATTCTTTGTCAATAGCATTGTACAATAGAACAATTAATCATCCTTCAATTATTCAAGAAGTTTGTCTCCAACATTCCTCAAGCATACGTCCATGGCATACTTCTTCTCTTTTATGGCAAAGTTTTATTTTTCATTTGTTAACATGGTATCGAACACATTGAATAATTTCAACAAATATCTTCATTTCATTTTTTTCTTTCTTCCTTATCCTTTTCCTATCACAGCTCTCATCTAATCATTTTTCATGGCTGAAGAAACTCAAAATTCTACTCCTCAAGTTGCTCCATCTGAAGATCCGAATCACCATTTTTTTATTCACCACAATGACACCACTAACACTGTGGTTATCTCACCTCCTCTTACAGGGCCAAATTACATCACATGGAGTAGAGCTTTTACTCTTGCTCTCTCCATAAAGAATAAATTGGGATTTCTTGATGGATCCATTGTTACTCTTGCTGTGACTGATCCATTATATGTGTCGTGGTTGCGTTGCAACAATCTTATTTTGTCATGGATTCTAAACTCTATTTTGAAAGAAATTGCGTCTAACATTCTGTATATCAACTCAACACAAGAAATTTGGGAGAAACTAAAAGTCAGATTTTCCCAGCCAGGTAATGTACGCATATTTCAATTACAACAACAATTGAGTTTTATAGTACAAGGAACCAACTTAGTGAATGAATATTTCACTCAACTAAATGTTGTGTGGGAAGAGTTGAGAAATTATCGCCCTCTGCCCTGTTGCTCTTGTGGTCTTTGTACTTGTAATGCCCTTCGCTCACTTGGTGAAATTCAATCTTCTGATTACGCTTTCAAATTTTTGATGGAACTAAATGAGTCATTTGAAGGGATTCGAGGTCAAGTTCTATTGATGAGTTTTACATCTTCCCTGGACAAGGTTTTCTCTATGATATTACAGGAGGAAAGACAACGTGAGGCTAGAATGTCTTTCTCTCCTACTATGGATTCCTCATCCTTTGCAGTCAATTTTGTTGCAGATAAGAGCAAGTCCAAATCGAGTGTCGTTTGTGAGCATTGTGGAATTACAGGACATAGGCGTGATAAATGTTTTAAACTGATTGGATTCCTCCTAACTTCAAGTTCACAAAATCCAGACCTCGACACTTTGGACAGAAGCACTCAACCCATCTCATTTCTTCACAAGAAAATCAAGGTGTTTCTGATGAAAAACAGAACGACGGGAATTTTCCTTTTACTCAGGATCAAATTTCAGAATCTCATGCCCGTAATCAATAGTGATTCAATGCAACTGTCTCAAAATACTTCTCAATCCCAGTTTGGAAACATTCATCCTCATCCTTCAAATATGGCAGGTAAATTTCTCACTCCTCACTCAGTTTTTAATACGACTGCTCTCAAACACATCCCATGGATAATTGACATTGGTGCAACTGACCATATGGTTTGTTCTCCAACATTTTTCACTTCACATCCTTCATTATATGAATCCTTTGTCAATTTGCCTAATGGGACTAAAACACAATTAACTCTCAAAAGAACTGTACAACTCACCCCACAATCATTTTAACTGATGTTCTATGTATTCCATCCTTTCAATTCAATCTCATCTCCATTAGCAAACTGACTCAAAGTTCTCATTCTTGTATCACTTTTCTAAATGATACATGTTATCTTCAGGATCCCTCTTCCCAGATGAAGATTGGACTAGCTAAGCTTCACCAAGGACTATACATTTTCAAGTCGAGCCACAGTCAACTCACAACTTCCTTATCTCCTCAATCACGAGTTTGTCAAGCCATGGAGCAATCTATTTGGCATCATAGATTAGGACATCTTTCCACTCAAAGACTCCAGTTAATTAAGAAAATTGATCCCAATGTAATAGATGTTAGTTGCAGTGATTGTGATATTTGTCATCTTTCCAAGCAAAAGCGGCTTTCTTTTCAATCCAGTAAATCAGTTTCTTTGTCTCCATTTGATTTGATGCATTGTGACATATGGGGGGCACACTCCATACCAACTCAAAATGGTCAAAGATATTGTTTAACCATTATGGATGATCATAGTAGGATCATTTGGCTTTATCTTATGAAATATAAGTCAGAAACAAAACATATCCTCCAAGCTCATATTAAAATGATTCAAAATCAATTTGAGTGTTCTGTCAAGAAAATAAGAAGTGATAATGGGTTAGAATTTCATAACCCTGAATTTTATGCTTCTCATGGAATCATTCATCAAAAATCTTATGCCTATACTCCACAACAAAATGGCATCGTGGAAAGAAAACACCAACACATACTCAATGTTGCTAGGTCACTCATGTTCCAATCATCTTTACCTTCACATTTTTTTGGGAGAATCTGTTTTAACTATTGTTTATTTGATCAATAGAATTCCAACCCCTTATCTAGATAATATGAGTCCTTATCAGCTTCTATTCAAATCACCACATAAGTATTCACATCTCAGAGTGTTTGGATGCCTATGTTATGTTTCTACTCATGCTCATCATTGGACCAAATTTGACCCTAGAGCCAAACCTTGTGTATTCATGGGATACCCAGTTGGTATGAAAGGTTACAAAGTGTTGGATTTATCGACATCCATTATATTTGTCTCTAGAGACGTCAAATTCATTGAGCATGTCTTTCCTTTTGCTCCAACTCCCAGTTCTGTGTCACCGTCATCTAATCCATCACCAATCACAAACAAGGATGATTATGTTTTGACTCAAACCATTGATCCAATCTTACCCCCAGCTTTACCTGATATTCCTCTCATCTATTCAACACAACCTTTCACATACTCTCCTTCACCTTCTTCCACTCAACTTGATTATAATGGTGCTAACGTATCCAATGATTCATTTGCTTCCTATACACCAACATCTTTCCCCTCTCATGTTCCCATTCCACTCAATTCAGTTGATCCTTCGCCTCCCCAAAGACCTAGAAGAAACACAAATCCTCCTACCCATTTGCATGATTATCACTGTAATCTTTTACAATCCTCATTGCCTTCGTCCTCATTCTCCTCATAATTTACCTTCAACTTCTCATCCACTGGACAAACATATCACTTACTCTCATCTCTCTGATTCTTATAAATATTTTTCTTTAGCCATATCCCTTACCAAAGACCCACTTACCTATAATGAAACAGTTGCATTTGATCATTGGCGTCAGGCCATAGCAAATGAATTGGATGCCTTAGTTGCCAATGGAACATGGACTGTGACAACCTTGCCAATAGGACACCGTGCCATTGGTTGCAAATATGTGTTCAAAACAAAGTTCAAACCTGATGGAAATATTGACAAATATAAAGCGCGACTGGTAGCAAAGGGATACACTCAAAGAGAATGATTTGATTACCAAGAAACTTTCAGTCCAGTGGTTAAGATCACTACAATTTGAATCTTCATTTCCATTGCAGCTGTGCATAATTGGAATTTACATCAACTTGATTTCCATAATGCATTTTTGAATGATGATCTTGATGAGGATATCTATATGCATCTGCCACCTGGTCTTCCAATTGAGGAGGAGTCAACTACTTATAGACCTTTGGTTTGCAATCTTCATAAATCTATCTATGGATTGAAGCAAGCTTCTAGACAATGGAACTTCAAACTTTCCTCTTTTTTGTTAAGCATAGGCTTTGTTCAATCAAAATCCAATTACTCATTATTTACCTGATCGAATAAAGAAGGATTTATGGCTTTACTAGTCTATGTAGATGACATCCTCATTGGGAGTTCTAATTTGAACATTATTAGAACAATCAAAACCCAACTTCAACAAAAATTCAAGATCAGAGATTTAGGTATTATACGGTATTTCCTTGGGCTAGAGGTTGCACGATCCTCCAAAGGTCTTCAAGTTTGCCAGAGGAAATACACCCTTGACATCTTAGAAGATTCAGGTATGTTGGGATGCAAATCTATCAACACTCCAGTGGAAATGAATATGAAATTCACCAAAAATTACAGTGCTTATCTCTCTGATTCTACAAGTTACAGGAGATTAATCGGAAGACTCATTTATTTGTCTGACTAGGCCAGGATATCACGTATGGGGTTCATCTTCTTAGTCATTCATGAATAAACCTTCCCATGAACACTTACATGCGACACAGGATCTTACGATACTTGAAAGGTTGAGTTAGTTATATTCATCGACTTCCACGATATGCATTTGAAAGCTTTATTGTGACTCGGTATCGGAACAACTTGTCACGACACCGAGGCGCTCCACTACAGGCTTTTGCATTTTTCTTAGAAATTCATTAATCTCTTGGAAATCTAAGAAGCAAAACACCATCTCACGATCATCCACTGAAGCCAAATACAGGTCCCTTGCTCAAACGAGTTGTGAAATCATATGGTTACGTTATCTACTCAATGATCTTGGTTTCAAACAACAAAGGCCAGCTCTTATTTTTTGTGACAATCAATCTACCATTCACTTGACAAGAAATCCTATCTTCCACGAGCGCTCCAAACATATCGAAATTGATTGTCATTTCATGAGGGAAAAGATTTCTTCTGGTGATCTCCACCCGATTCACATTGCATCAAAATTCCAAATAGCAAAACATTCTAACAAAAGCTTTACCAGGGGCCAACATTCATTTCTTATTGTCCAAGATGCGAGTAATTAACATTTTCTTCCATCTTGAGGGGGAGTATCAAAGGAATAAATAAAGAACAAAACCCAACATCATGGCAGACAACACACAATAAGATGAGAAGCAGTACATAACATGCGCATGTGCATAATACATTTTTCTCCATATATTATCTTGTCCTTTTTATTCCTTTTGTCTTTTTTGTCTTTTCTTTAATATGATTAGTATATGTATTCTTTGTCGATAACATTGTACAATAGAACAATTAATCATCCTTCAATTATTCAAGAAGTTTGTCTCCAACATTCCTCAAGCATACGCCCGTGACATACTTTTTCTCTTTTATTGCAAAGTTTTATTTTTCATTTGTTAACATCATCTTGTGGGAGTGGATTTATTTTCTCTTTTCTTTTATTAACTCCATTAAGATATAAATAAGTATGTGCTTGTGGAACCTCATTTGGAGTTTTTCATCGCTTTACTGGAAGTTTTGCATATAAAAAGAAATCGGTGTGGATCGTCCACGTCATGTGTGGAAGTGCAAGACGGGGCACACTCGTCCAACCATGAATGACATCTAGAGTCAAGCGAACAGGCCGGCCGACCCACCAAAACTGGCGGGCGGGGCGGGTTGGTCACTTGGTGGCGGGCGAGAAAACCTCAGCCCAACCCGCCTTGTCTTTGCGGGTTGGGCGGGACTCCGCCAAAAATTTAAAAAATAAGAAAAATGAATTTTTTTATTCATATTAATAATTTTAATTAATTAAATATACTAATGGATAACAAGTACATATTTTATAAAAATATTATATACATTTTTATAAGAGATAAAAATATAAAATATCAATTATACTAATTTTTTTTGTCTATTTTATCTAATTTTTCTTTTTGTTTCTTTTTTTTTTAATTTACGCCCGCCAAATCAACCCGCCAAGCCCGTTTAGGCCCGCCCCTTGGTGGGCTACTAAATACTTAACTCATCCCCTACCTTAGGCGGGGCGGGACGGGCCGGCTCGACGGGCCTGGCCCGTTTTGACAACTCTAATGACATCCAATTGAACATGATCTGATGTTCTATGATCTATTGTATATATATGTTTAGATTTTTGTTTGCTTCCAACATTCCCTTATTTCAAATGTGAAAGTTTTTCATATTTGACTTCAGGATATTGTATCATTGGTTATATCGAATTGAATAATGAGAAATATATACAAATTCCTTGTTGAAAAACACACAATTGTTTTTGAAAACGAGTTTTCACTAAACATATGTTATTGATGTAAAACAACTTGTTGAAAATACACTTAATAAATAGTCCATTTTCTAAATGTGTTTTAAATATGGAAGTGTTCCCAAACATGCAAATTATAATTAAGAAAAAAAGCAACATACATTTGTAAAATTTAAAATTTGTTTAAAACATGTCGGTCAAACATTCTCCATTAAGGAACAACTTCCTTGCTCATTATATAATCAAGCATCAATTATTATCCCATAAAAAAATCAAGACCAAAAAGTGAATAGAATCCTATTCATACTCCAAAATTTTCATGTCCAAGAACAAAGTATTAGCCAATTAGATGAACTTAAGACATGATTATGAAAAAGAATACCACCATGCATGTCACCTTTAAGGATAATTTATTCTCAATCACCATATGTCACATTGTGTCACAAAAAGTAAAAATAACTTTAAATTATTTAATTATTTATTAATTAAATTACGAAAAGGGGTAGACCTCATAAAATTCCTTGAGTGTCTTTGTCCTGTTGTCTTTTTTCCTTATTAATTATCCAACAAGCATCAAACCAATTCCACCACCATTTTTCCCATAACTTTACATGCTTTTAGTTAATGAGTGGCCAATAACAAAATATATTTTATTTATCTTTTTGTATTTTAAATCACAAGTGGAAATAGAATAAATTCGTTGAAATTCCTTATGACTCGTTTTATGGGGATCTAATTCTTATCTTTGGACAAAAATGAGTAGTTAAATAAGAAGAATAGAAGATTATTGTTTTTTCTCATTTGTAGTTTTGTGTGAATGTCATACAATCTATGTATCCTCGTGAACTCACAATCACCTAAACCCATGAATAATAATTTCAAACTATGTTATATATATTGTACTAAATGATGTCAAAAAAGAAAATAATAAATTGAATGTTAACTTTGGTACAATGAGGCAAAGAGTAAAATTAATATATTTTTACACTTGAGTAAAATGAAGTTCTAACAAAAATATTATTTTAATTTCCTGTTATGTTTGATGCCATGCATGTAATTTTTTTTAATATTATAATAGTTCAATATTTGAGTAATTAAAAAAAATTGAGATTCTATAAATCTCATGTGATATGTGCTAATTAAATTTATTTAATTATTGAAAAATTCTTAACACGTAAGCATGTAAATTATGTAATCACTAAAACAAAAAAGATATACAAAACTCTAATGAAATAAAATACAGAAAATAAAACGAAGAAAATGCATCGGTTGGATTAAAATATACATTTGACCAGAACTTTGTAAAGCAAACGCATTAGAAAGTAAAATTTAAAAATCTTGAGTACGTAAAAAAATTATTAAAGTGGGTTTTATGTGCCTATCATTAGAAACTGCTAGTGTGATTGTGGTGTCTGAACATAAATTGAGAAAATAAAAATAAATATTAAGAGTGTAATTGAATATAAAATGAATATATAATGATAAAATTTGACAAGATAATTTATACGTAAAATAATGATTGGATACAATTGATGATAAAAAATTAAGAGATTGTGAACATTATATTATTATATGACAATATGACACAAATAGTTAATGTGATGACTTATTTATTATTGAAATTATAAGTAAATGTGATTGAAATTTTCTAATAAGAGTACTGAGTGCCTAGTAATTTAATAAGATTTTTTCTTATACGAATTATTTTCTCAAATATGGAATAGAAAAAAAGAATTTCGCTAGCGTTTTTTTATTGAAATTTTCTACTTCACTAATGACGATCACAGCCTGCATTTTCTTGCTTCCTTTCAATATTCAACCCTTACCTACTTATTATTTATTTTTGTAGAAATAATTCAGATTACAGAAATGCTGGCCATATGCTTTACGTTTTACAGGAACACGAATCACCTACAACTCATCGCACGTTACAGTCGGTACGCCAGCCAAGCAAACTATTTTATTCAATGGGCCCACGTGATCGCCTGCGAAAGCACGTGGGTCCCACGAGTTGCATGCTTGCCACGTATGCACCAATCCCAGTTCTATAAATTGCTTTCCTCATCTTCACTATACTCCCTTTTCAGTACGGCTGCGAAGAGAGGAAAAATAAAAAAATAAGAAAAAGGAAAATTGAGTTAGTTTTTCATCGATTCAAGCTTTTACAGCGTGAGAAGAAAAATAAAAGCAATTTATACAACTGTACATCGATTCTTGGAATTTAACTGTTTTGCTGGGGTTAATTTTTAGGGTTAGTGCTATCTGAACTGTTTCTTCAGGTGAGCTTTTCTATTTATAATTTTCAGTCTTTTTAATTGGATAAAATACATTATTATGAGGATTTAAGATTGAAAAATCTGGTGTGAATTGAGTTGATAGCTGTTTGATTGCTGGTCATTTTGGTTGTTTGATTCTGAGAAGTTGAATTAACACCTGAATGTCACGTGTGATTAATTTAACGGATTACTAATAGTATATGACTATATGTGTATATAACCAAATACTCCATAGCGTATTTAGTAGACAAAAGCGGTTATTTTGGAAATATTGTGGTTTCAATAATCAATATGAAGATAGTGTACTTGGTTTGTTTGCTTGAGGTATCAGGGCTTTGGCAATTTATGATGACATACTTGTTTTGATGCATCAGTCTTTCCTGTAGACGTGAGCTTTAGATGAGAAAGTGATAATTCTTCAAGAAAAATGTTTTACTTTGTTTTTGTTTTCTGCCATTTTATGATTCCCATAGAAGTAAAATTTTGGTTTCAATTTAATTGCTTGCGATGTGGTGATTTAGGAAGTTTACGGCCAGTGAGCTACCTGAATTATTGATTCTCTGTTGTCGAGTGTACATTTTTTTGGTTGGTCTGTTATCTGTTACTAGTTTATGACTTTTTGGAAACTATTAGGTATTCATTGTTTATGGAATTTAAATTTTTGGCTTATCTTATACCTATATATATATATATATATTGAGTAGAATATATGGCATATATAACTTGCTGCTGTCTGTGATATAGCTGATATTGTTCCATATTAATGTGTTTTCTCTTCATATTAGATTTATTGCTAGCATCTTTGTGGTTAAGCATTTAGTAACTAATCTTCCTATTCGGAAATTAATAAATATTGCTTCATAAAATACTGCTAGTTGAATACTTTATGTCTCTGTATCAGGTTTTCAGGGAATATTGAGTTTTGTTGTCAGCAACAACAGAAGACATGTAATGTGGCCGGTAAAATTTTCATTCCTTTTTAAGCTGTACAATCAAATAGAATTTGGCCAATTAATCAAATAGAATTTGGCAATTACTTATTTGAACTTTTAATCATAAAACAGAATGTTTGAAATGATGACATGATGGTTTTAATATGTATAAAAGCTGGGATTATACCTGCATAATATACAGATTTGGAAGCCAGATAATAGCATGACGATGCTGTACATGATTGATGCATAATATTACTATAAAAAGACAAAGATGGGAAGAGAACTAGAGTTGCAATGATTTTGTTGTTGTTGTATGTTCAATTTTGGCATGGATTTTTTCAGACCCTTTGGTTAATTGATTCACATAGATGTGTTGCTTGACGTGTTATTTTTTTCTGGAATATTTTGCAGGTAATTTAACTAGGATCACCAGTTGTCATGGAAAATGAGGAGAGGTACAAACTGCTTACCTCTTGTGTTTAAGAGGATATATAAATACTCTTATGAACCTTTTTTGTTTTCATGCTGGACTTAATATCAACTTATCAGTAACCTATACTTACAGGGGCCTTGAAAAGATCTTTTCAAATGGAGATGTTTATCATGGTGCTTTCAAGGGGATGATTGCGCATGGAAAAGGTAAATATACATGGTCAGATGGAACAGTTTATGAGGGTGACTGGGAGGAAGGGAAAATGACAGGAAAAGGCAAGATCTTTTGGCCTTCACAGACTACATATGAGGGTGATTTCTCTGGAGGCTACCTTCATGGTTTTGGAACTTTTATTGGTTCTGATGGGTCCATATACAGAGGTTCTTGGAAGATGAACTCCCAACATGGCATTGGAAGGAAGCAGTATCCAAATTCAGACATTTATGATGGTTGCTGGAGAGAGGGAGTGCGTGAAGGCAGTGGTAGGTATGCATGGAGTAATGGCAACGTATATATTGGAAATTGGAAACATGGGAAAATGTCTGGTAGAGGGGTTATGAAGTGGTTCAATGGAGATATGTTTGATGGCTGTTGGTCACATGGGTTGAGACACGGGTCAGGCTTCTATAGATTTGCCGATGGAAGTTATTATTTTGGAACATGGTCTAAGGGGCTGAAGGATGGACCTGGAACATTTTATCCTGCAGGAAATAAGCATCTAAGCAAACTTAATCTTGAAGGACACAAAGACAAGAGGCAAAAACATCTATCTCATAATTCATCAAAAGATACAGAGGAGTCTGTAGTTCCGAGTGTAAACCGTAGTCTGTCTGATAGAATTTCTTCTAGCTTTAGGTGGGGTTCTGGACGATTCTCACATAAAACTTCATCACTGGACGATGATCTGGGCCGCTCAGATTCAATGAGAGAAATGATGTCACATGAGAGATCATGCATCATATCTCACAGCTCTCATGATGGTCAAAATGAGCTTCCAGATCATAGGACTGTAGCTTATGAGAGAGAATATATGCAAGGAGTCCTTATTAAAGAAAGGATTAAAAATTTATCTAAATTATCTCATAGAAGTAAACAGCGGCTCAAATTTGCAAAGCAAGTTAACAGGAGATCATGTGTAGACATTTTTGAAGGCCACAGGAGCTACTACCTGATGCTTAGTTTGCAACTTGGTATCAGGTATGCAAAATAAGGTTTTACTTATACTTTTGCTAGAGTCTACTATGAAATTAAATTTTCGTGTCCTGGTGGTGAAATGCCTTATTAAAATATCTTATATGAAGTTGACAGGTATACAGTTGGGAAGATTACACCAGTTCCTATGCGGGAAGTCAGATCATCCGATTTTGGAGAACAAGCAAGGATAAAAATGTATTTTCCAAGAAAGGGTTCCCAATTGACCCCTCCTCATAATTCTATTGACTTTTACTGGAAGGATTACTGCCCCATGGTCTTCAGGTATCTATTTCTCGTTTAATGTCTATGGCTTTTTCAAAGATTTTGACACTCCTGTTTGATGAATCTTAAACTATTTCTTTTTGTTCTATGTACCAGAATTATGAATTTTTATTCTTTTTGGTTTTAGACCATCAAGAACCATTTCTGAGGCCTTTTCATCATGGACAACGCTGAAAGATCAAATATTTTGTAACATCAAAATCTTGGATTAACTGCCAGCTCAGATTTATAAGAAAAACAATTTTATTTATTCTATGAATTTAAAAGAAACTTTTATCTTCCAGTTCTCTATGCTTAGGTAAGTATAACTCATTAGCTAATAGCTATGTTGGTGAAAAGAATGAATCTGAGGTTTGCATGCCATGGTATAAGTATTCAAGTAGCATTACCTATGTTGGTGAAAAGAATGGATCTGAGGCTTGCATGCCATTGTATAAGTATTCAAGTAGCATTGCCCCTAGGTTGTAACTTGTTTAAGGCATAGCCTTTGTATTATTTGTATGGGAAGATTGTTTTAAAATAATAGGGGATGAGATTCAGATATGAGACATCAAGAGGAAGTATGAAATTTGCCAGAAACCTGAGCGGAAAGATTTCTTTTCTATTAGTAATGTGTATAAGTTTTTAACACTCAAGCAGTCTTTAGCTTTATATGTTGGCTGGTGTGTCCATACTAGTTTTGATTTTTAATAAATATTCAGGAAGTGGATATGATGTCTTTTCTGGTAAAAAGTATCTATCTTTTGTCCCTCTCTTATTTTGTAACCTGAAAAAAAGATTCTACTTTAGGTTCTTTAGATTTTTGAGTCATTTATGATGAAATTATCATTCATTTCCATCTTCAATCATCTGTAAAGAAGTGGTAGTAGTCTTTGTGTTGACTATCCTACTCTTTCTTTCATCTTCACACGTCTTCTCCCTCAAATGTTGTGGAAAGTGAGAATTATTTATAACAAAATGTAGAGATGAAGAGAACAATCAATATTTGATATGTTTTTTTCTCCTCTATGGCTGTGTGTGTGTGTGTGTGTGTATACGAACTCCTTTTGGACTGGTCCAATGTTACCTTAGCTTAGAATATTGTCTGCTAGTATATATGTGAATTGTACATTCACACCAGCACCTTTAATGGTAACTGCTTGAACGTCTGCATGTATGTCATGCATTTTTAAGTTGAATTTAGTTTTTAATGACTTTGCATGTCTCTGTGGGATATCATTTTCAGGAATCTGAGGGAGCTGTTCAAGTTAAATGCTGCAGACTATATGATGTCTATCTGCGGTGACGATGGTCTGAGAGAGCTCTCTTCCCCAGGAAAAAGTGGAAGCATTTTCTATCTTTCTCATGATGATAGATTTGTAATTAAAACATTGAAAAAACCTGAGCTGAAGGTATAAAGAATGGGATGACCTCAATCTGTTTGTCTGAGTCCTGTGTGTATCTCTTGCGAATAAAAAAAAAATCATTTTATCACTGCCATTATTATTAACGAGAAATGATATTCATGTTCTTTTCACTTCTTCTATTCGGTCTTCACTTCATGATTTATACATATCACTACCGCTCTCTCTGTCTCTCTCACACGCTCACTTTCACACAACTCACTAAATGAGCGTGGACACTTCTGTTTCTGGAGAATCATTAGCACTTGTAGTCATAACATCATATTGCATGCAAAGGGTAGAGGGTTGAAGGAGCTGGAGTTTTTGTTCATCCACTCAATCCTGGGCAGCAATTTAAACAATATCTACTTCATGATATATCATACTGTTTATCCATTCATTATTCTTGGATATGCAATTCCATATGAATAGAGAAACAGCATGTTTGCCTTATGAATTTGGTGGAGCTAGAGTGATTGTGTATGAAGTGAAATATAGTTTCATGCAGTCCATTAGTCATTTAGAACTAGAGGTGGTGAAATTGGATGTTTTGTTCACTGTTTGTTCTATTCTCTACTCTATCCTGAACAATGCAAGTTCTATGATCTCTATAAACCATTAGTTGTATTTTAGTTGCATTTACAATTTAAACTTGTTTTGATGCAATTCGCTTGGAAATGCTATCATGTTGCTCAATAAACATTATCTGGAAGATTGACAGTGCTTGTTCTTAATATTGCATAGGTGTTACTGAAGATGCTGCCTCACTATTACGATCATGTACAAGCGCATGATAATACCCTTATAACCAAATTCTTTGGGGCACACAGGATAACACTGAGACATGGAAAAAAGGTTGCTTATCATCCATAAATTCGATCCACTGTGAAACTATGTGTAGTACTATTCCTTAGGATGCAAGGTTTAACTTTTGTTGTAACGAAGTTCTGTTTTATCGGGAAAAGTGAAAACTTCTCATTAGGATTATGATTACTTTTACTTATAGGTCCGCTTTATAGTCATGGGGAATATGTTCTGCACTGAATTACACATACATCGTCGCTATGATTTGAAGGGCTCATCTCATGGAAGATTTACAAATAAAGATGATATTGATGAGACCACTACACTGAAAGATCTTGATTTGACTTATGAGTTTCATATGGACCGATTGTTGCATGAATCACTTTTTAGGTAACTTCCCTCTTATAGCTAATTATGTTTCAGTCCAGTTCAGTAGACGTGTTATCAGACCTTCTAGTGGGAAAAAATCTATGAATGGTTTTGATGGTTAATTTTAAAAAACCTTGTTGATTGATTCAGTTGTTCCTTACATATGTCTTCGGGTGCATACTGAGTTTTATGAGTAGGTAGCTATTCATGCATATATGGCCGTTATATCTGTTGCTTGGGTGTCCAGAAACTAGATAATGGGAACCATCATGTTGAATCTCCACCGACTAAGAGTTGGTTTATTGCAAATATCAAATAGTTTTGACCCATGGTTGGACTTGGAGAACCCCTTTAACTGATGCTATTAAATTATTCTAGGTTTTATCTATCTGCAAACACATATCTTATGGATTTTAGCATGTCTGGATCATAATAATGCTGCGATGAAATATCAAAATTTGAAGTCCTCTCTTGGTGATCTGGGGCTAAGTTTTGTCTCAGTCACACTTCAAGTATTCCCCTTAAGGTACACTTGTATCTGTCTGTGCCACCTCCATGGTCAGTACAAATAAATATGAAAAGATATATTAAGACACTTGTATTCTCAAATTCTAATGGAGGAGAAGGTGTTTCCTCTGCTAATTTTTCCCTCTAGCCTGAAAACGTTTTTAGTTTCCTCGTATATGAATTAAGTTATCTTTATATTGCCACGTAGTGTCCACCCCAAGTATATATCTTCGAGGATGTTGAAATCTCTATGAAACTTGAATTTGTTCATAAATGTAGAATTACATTGTGGGAAAACAGATATAACATTAGAGAAAGCATACCATTTAAGGCCTAAAGCAACTGCATGCAAGCACATGCCAGATGGGGAACTTATATGCCAATGGAGCACTTATAATCATATGGGACTATTCCGTTAACTTAGGAATTTATTTCTGAAACTCTTTAGCTCCCAATTTATCCTTTCATCACAATCAATTTGGGGTAAAATGTTCAACCTTTTTCTTAGCCTGGAGTTAACTATTAAAAACCTACATTGGATCATGTGAAAGTCAGTAACTCTTAAAAAGAAGATTATGAATATCTAGATATTATTTTCTGATATAGTGCTGCAATATTTAAAAATTCCCCACATATCAATACATGGATAGGGTTTGGAAATAATCGTCTTTCTGCAGTTTCTGTTAAATGAAACAGTAATGATGTAAGTGTCTTGACCATGTGATTTAAGGTGAGAAGCAATTGCATGTACGTAGTATTGAGAATGAATGTATTAGAGAAATTATATACAGATACATTGAACGTTTGGAGTCTTCGTAATTCTTCATTTCCGTGAATTAGGTAAGACGTCACAGTTATCACTTCTATTTTTCCTCTATAGTGTCCAACTTTCGAACTCTTTATGACTGATATATTTAACTATAATGGTCAAATTTGTGTATCCAGTCTCTCTCATTTAACCTTATTGCCATACAGTAATTCTTTATTTTTCTCCCAAAAGGGTGATGAGTTCATCATAGAATATGCGTCAGATTCCCTTTCTGCCTCTTCCTTGTGAACAGTATATTTGCATTTCTAACATTTTTTTTTTGTAGACAACTATCCCTAGACTCCGCATTCTTGGAATCTCAACAGATCATTGATTATAGCCTTCTCCTGGGTTTGCATTTTAGAGCACCTGAACAGCTAAGATCGTTATTGGAGCATCCTGATTCATTGCACAAGGCTGAGAATACCAATGCTGCTGTTGATGGTCGGTATCATTTTTCAAATTTGTTTAAATACCAACTGTTTGTTGCTCGATAACTAATTGTTTTACATGCTTTTGTCAACAATAAACTGCTGATATCATATTCTTGAGGTAACTACAATAACCAAGTATACAAGAATATTGGCCATGACTCCCCGGTTTTTAACTCTTTCGAGATATTGAGTTTATTATTAGAAGTTCAGTCTACCGGGAATTGGACCATTCAGTATTTTATTGTGCCATTTTGTGGTGACACAAATTGGAATGTGATTCTTCCTTCTTGTGCCATTTTTTCTTATTGGTGAATTAGTATTTGGAGTGCTTTATTAACATTTTATGTATGTACCACATAACTCTGCTTTTCACCATAAAAGGGAAAAGGTTTATATCAACCAAGTTCATATGAAATGGACAGGATTGATTTCATCCGTTTTATAATTTATAGCCATGGCCCATTGGCAAGTTCAATTTGATTATTGACTATGATGGTATATAACAAAACCTTAAACATCATAATATTTTGTCTTTTGTGTCTTAGTATAAATCAATTAATAATGACTATTGATCTTGAAATTACATCTGAAGCAAGAAGGCAAATCATTGGGTTGTGCCCTGAATTTCTTCATTCTTTTGAAACTTGAATCTCTGTCAGAGTTGTTCTAGTGCTCGTATCGGTTCTTATAGAACTTTCTCAGTTGGTTGTTGATAACGTAGGCAACTATAATAAACTTCATTTCTGGGGCTTGTTTGAATTGTGCTCTCAGAATAGGATACTGTTCGTTTGTTCAACTCTTCCCTCTCATGAGAATAGTCATGAATAGTCAGCATACTGTTCTTTGGATTTGATAATATTACACGACCTGTATCTGTGACCTGTTACTTTCCTCATATAGTTGTACGTTGTTTGCACAATATCCTTAAGCCAAAGATGTCCTGCAATGTGGCTGTCTGATTTGTGTTGCATCATTTGTCTCAATTTCATTATTATAACTCACTTTGGATTGTCTTCTTATAAAACTGTTCTTTGATGGATATATCTTGCTTCTTCAAGGTGTGATCTCCCAAGGAGAGCTTTTGATTCCTCCAAGGGTTTGCTTTTAGTAACCCATGAACCTGGATCTGTCAGCACTACTCCAGGTCCTCACATTCGAGGAAATGCGTTGAAAGCATACTCTATTGGTAACAAGGAAGCTGATCTTATTCTGCCTGGCACTGGAAGGTAAATTACACTAACCTTCTGTCATACATATTAAGATTTGGTATCCGAATGCCTCGGTAAATACCGAACATCGCTAAAGAGGTTGACTTAGAAGTCTAAATAATTGCCTATCAATGCTATTACTGCCCAACTTATCAAATGACTGAGCAACTTGTCACTTGTAATAATAAAGGATAATTACAAAACTATACCTTGAAGTTTATCCTAATTGCAAAAATACCCAGTTATCATTATAAATTACAAACACACATTGACCTATTTTACAAATTGCACCGCCAGGAGGGGGTATTTGTAATTTTGTAAGATAAGTGGAGTTTTGTAATCAGGCTGAACCTCTCAGGGGTAGTTTTTGTAATTATCACTAATACTAAATACACATCCAAAATTTTCAACTCATGTAGGTAAATAGGATACCAATACCTTCTAATAGTATGATGTGTAGTAATTCCTATAACATATACATGCCTTCTTAAACACCAGCATAGAATAAGTTTCTTCACGTTCTTTTTCATTTGTTAACTGGTCATAGTTGAGCTAAAGGTAATTTGGGATGAAAGTCCGATTGCCGGTTTTTTCCCCTCTTGATTATGATGTCTGTAATTAACTATCTGCAAATTTGCAGGTTAAGGGTGCAACTAGGAGTAAACATGCCAGCTCAGGCTAATCACAAAATTATGCAGGCTGAGACCGACTCAGCTGAAGTCGAACTTTTCGAGGTTTATGATGTTGTTCTCTACCTTGGCATTATTGATATATTACAAGAATACAACATGAAAAAGAAAATAGAGCATGCGTGTAAATCTTTGAAGTACGATCCACTATCGATTTCTGTTGTGGAGCCGAAGATTTATTCAAAACGTTTTATTACCTTCCTGGAGAAAATATTTCCTCGTCAACCTTAAAAGAGTTATTTTACCAGCCTGCCCTTCTGGACATTAAGCATAAGTTCTTTGGCAATTGTATTGTAAAGTAATCTCTCATCAATGTTCTGTATATGAATTTTTGTATTTAAATTGAATTGTTGATTTGTTTGTGTTAATTATGGTTGATTTAGTTAAAAAAACAGGAGACTTGTCCATTCGTTCTTTACAGAGTTCCAAATGAATGTTACTTATGTTGGAAAAATTCAAGACACAGAATGGTGGCTATTTTTCTTTCAAGTTTAACATAATTTGCTTTCTTGTGGTGCCAGATAGTTACCTAATATTTAATTTATTATTCAACACATTTGAATTTGAGCTACTCCCCCTATTTTGCATTGGATTCCGTTAAGTGACAGACAAGTCGCACATAGGTTTCCTATTGATAGCCAGAATTAACTTTCTTCTCACCTAACATAATTTGCCACTAGTTCTCCATAAGAACTTACTACTTATTTTCTCTCTCTCTCTCTCTCTCTCTCTCTCTGGATAACAGAGATTCTATGTTTCAACACGACTACCGCGCTCAAGGAGTCGTCCTTCAAGTGATTGCTCAGCCTCCCACACTGTGGCTTGAAACCCTCAATATTAATTATTCTACCATTATGCCCTTGGGGGCTCGAATCCTTGACCTCTACAAAGAGAGGCCAAGTGTTAACTGACCGTTGGATCTTATTATTATCTCTCAAACATTGCATGAACATGTTTTTTTTTTAGCTTTATGTACATATTAAATATTTAAATACTCTAAAACCGGAGAGTCCCATCAGTAAAAGTCAAGAAATGTTTCATCTTCTTTTCAACGATCACAGCAATTTTACCCCATGCTATATTTAGTCCATGCATGTATATAATAATTTTCCACCGAATTTTTTATTGTCATTTTATCTGATACTCCCTCCTATTCAAAATAAATATCTTTTTAGAAAAAAACACACATATTAAGGATTGTGTTAAAATATCAAATATACCCTTAATTAATAATAATGCTACTTTGGAACAAACAAATTTAGGTATTAGTGTTAGTTGGGAAACAATATATTTAAGGGTAATTTGAGAAATCTTTTTCTCACCAACCTTGAAATGTGAGGAGGACATTTTTTTTGAAAAAAAATTCATGTGCCAAAAGGACACTTATTGTGAATAGGAGGGAGTATTATATCGGATGATGTTATGAAGTGAAATACTAAATTATATGCACAATAAAATTACCAGCAATCTCTTCAGGGTTTTAAATTCAAGAGTCCGATTTTGGCTCAGAAGGAATGCTGACAGTTCCACTTGAGAACTACTCAAGTTTCAACTCCTATTTAATCGTATGGTTAATTTTCACGTGTTTTTTCAACGGTTATTTGTTGCCTTATAAAATTCCATAATTTATGTTTGATAATTAATACAGTATTTTTTATACTCTTGGCAATGCGATCAACTGTGTGGTGGAATATGAGACGAAATAGCATAAGATCTCATCCGCATTTCTTGAGCTTTTTTTTTTTTTAAAAAAAAAGGAAACAAAACCTCTAATGCCATCCGAAGATAATATCGATGTAAAAAACTAATTTTCTTTTCTTTTCTTTTTTGGCATTTTTTTAATTGGTGGGGGTGGTGTGTGGTGTGGTCATTTAATAGATGCTCCCAAACATGTCATGGGTTCAGTGTGTAAATTAAATGCTTTCATATCCGCAACAAAGTGGCATTAAATATTGATGGGTTACGTTTCCAATTCAATTCACAGAAAATTAATCTCAGATGCCCCAAATGATTTTAATGCGATGCATTTATTACCTTCACTATTAGCAATAGTCACACTTTCAGTACTTTCTGTAATTTGTCTCTGCCCACTCTATCATCCTCTTATTATGATTTTTGTATTTTTCGATCTCCCTCTTCCTTTCAAAATCACAATATTGTGCGTGATAAGGTGCACTACAAGAAAAAAACAGTTTACTTACGGAAAAATCTATAGGTAAGTATTATGATAACTATAAAGTGTAGCTAAAATCGTCGTTGTAGGTAAATATTTACCTGCAAAATCTAAAACTGTAGGTAAAATGCCTAGAATATTTATGTCGGTAAATTTAAAAATTGTCGGTGATTTATCCGTAATTTGTCGGGATAATTTGAGGAAAAATAATATTTTTTTTCTATAAGTATTTTGTAGGAAACTGTAAAATTTAGTGACAAAATCATTTGTCGGTAAACTGAAATTTTCTTATAGTAAGTTAGTAATGTGGTACAATATTTTATGTTTTTATATACTTTTTGAAAAATTGAAATTTTCTTAGGTAAGAAGTGATAATTAAGCTTGTAAGATTGAAATATCACAACTCTAATAATATACTCCTTCCATCCAATATAGTCCAGTTGATTTTTCACACTAATTAAAAAAAGTATTGGAAACTATAAGTATGCTAAACATTTATTTGATTTATCCTTATTTAATGAATAATGTAAATTATAAAATGCATATTAGATTGAGTTATAATAGTCAAAGAACAGAAAAGTAATAGAAAGTGGATTATATATTTGGGACATCCAAAAAAGAATAGTGGACTATATATTTAGGATGAATGGAGTATAAAAATTTTGTGTTTCAATTCCAACTACCTATCTAATGTACTTCAAATCCATGTTTTAAAAACTGTACCGGACAGCCTGGTTTGGTAATGGTGGTCGAACCAATCCGATTAGCCCCAAAACTGTTTTAGCAGTTAAATAGTCAAGAACCAATCCAACCGGCCAAAACTGGTTGAACCAGTTTTTGATTTATTTTTTTTTATATAATTTTAGTAGTTATTTAAATTTGATAATTTGTTATATTTATGTGATTATTTAAATTTTGGGTTGATTTTTTTATTGCTTATTTATACAGTATAATTTTTATTTTTAAAATATATTACATTATTATTTAATACAATATTATACAAAAAATTCAACTACTTTGATTGAACTGGATGAAATGGTGGTTGAACGTGTCCGACCAATTGAACCGTGAACCATAATAGCGAGACCACCTTGCTCATCGTCCGGTTTTTAAAATATTGCTTCAAATATCGTTTCTTGTTTGCTTTGTTTCAAAATTATTGATTATTTTTCTCAAAATCAGTTGATTTAATTTCATGCACGCTAGTTAAATTCAAGTTGAGGGCTAATTAATGTTTTGATTTAAACTTTGGATTGATTTTCAAAGGATTGTTATTTGAGATTTTGATTTAAAATATATGTGTGGTGTAAAAATAATATTTTGAAATATAATAAACTTGTAAAAGATAAGAAGGATTATACTTTCAAAAATCTTTTCGAATTTCTCTTAACTCATCCAAATGCATTTCAGTGGCTTGTCAAGTACATCAAAAAAATTCACAACTGATCATTACTTCTTAAATAATTAAGTTTAAACGAAATGTTTTCTTCCAACTAAATTGACTTAGGCTCCATTTGGATGGAAGGATTTGAGCTATGGATTTCAAATCCATAATAACAAATCCATTGAGGTTGTTTGGATAGAGTCATTTTATAATGGATTTCAAATCCTTGGAAGCTATTTTTGGAGTCATTTTGAAGGATTTCAAATCCTTCTTATTTGAAGTCATTTGAAATCCTTTCCTAAATCCTCTCCACAAATCCAAATCCTCCCATCCAAATGCAAATTAATGAACAAAATTTTAGTATTCTGTACATGCTGTTAGATCTCATTATGATGCTTTATTTTCCTTTCTTTCCATTAGTGAGGATATATTACTTCTCTTTTAGTGTGCATTTGGATGGGGGATTTGCGAGAGAATTTGGGAGGAGGGATTTGAAATCCTTAGCTAAATTCACAACCTTGTTTGGCATATAAATTCAAATCAATGGATTTCAAATCCCTCTTTAAATTTTAGTTCATTTTCAAAGAATTTCAAATTCCCCCCAAAACCTAGTCATTTGAAATTCATTCTTTTTTTTTTTTTCCATTTATGTCACTTGCATATTCACACACTTACACACACTGCATATATTTACCCATACTACACACATTTACACACACTGCACAAATTGCACACACTTACACATACTCTCCTCACATATGCATACACATTATCATCACACACCGACACACATATTCAGACATAATAAAAATGATATATTTCATATTTTTATTAGTGTATAAAATTCTAATTATTTACAAAATATTAAGATTGTATCTTTTATTTTTATTTATTAAATATCAATTAAGAAAATAAATAGAGCATCTAATTTTCTTTTATCAAAACTTACGATGGATTTTTAATCCCTACACAAATCTACATCATTCAAACAAGAGGTATATTTCAAATCCAATGACTTTGAAATCCATTCATTTAAAATTCCTTGGAATTTCAAATCTCTCCATCCAAATGGCCCTTAGTTAATTTGAAACACTAGCTATTTAAAGTTCTTGTACATACAATTCACTTTTCAAGCATTGTACTAAAAATGAATTATATCAATTTAATTTCACTTCTCTTTAGTTCTTTGTTATGTGCTTGTTTTCTCACTGATTGAATAACAAATAGTCCCCTAAACTTTTTCTTCATGGAAATGCAAAATGTATAAACAAAATCTATGTGAACAATAATCATTGCCAAT